>OY660870.1:36090000-36442500 GCA_962446985.1 Xyrichtys novacula
ATAGTAAATAAGATGCACGCTGATTTAAAGTGTGACCCAGTTTGTGTGATAAAACTCAAACAGACACTAAATGCTTTAAACCTGACAAATATTATGGTTTTTCCTCGACTGATTAAACTCTGTCATATAAAACTTTAAAAAGAGGTTACAAAGTATTTCAATATTAAATTTATTAAAACTAAATTTGTATAAACCATCATTCAGGTGGTTTATTAACTGAAATCAACTTACACATGCAGTTTTAACCATTTCCCCACTTTGTATTTCAGGGATAATACTTTTCAAAATAAAAGCACCTGTATTTGTGACATTGGGAAATAAGCTTTTTTTAAACTAAAACTAAAATAAACACAAACTAAATAATAATTTTGTTAATCTCAGATATGCATTTTTGATTTGGTTGATAGCTACTGGAAATAAACCAGTTAAAAAAACAACAATAATAATGTGGAAATAATTTGTTTTAAAAACATTTTTAATTGTAAAATGTCGACGAATAGAATCTCATACTTAAAGAAGCAACCCAAACTAAAGTGAGACTCAAACCCGGGTCTGACCCTGTGTCATCCAGTTCCTCCTTTTTTTGACTGTTAGTGAAGCACCATCCCTCAGACTTTAACCTTTTCTCAAACTTTATGTAAACTTTATGGTTACGTGTGACACAGATAATAAATAGTATTTATAAATAACCAGTTCACAGACTCTGAGAAATACTCCCGTCTCTTTTGGTGGCATTTGTATTTTTGCAGATATCGTTATTTCCAAATTCATGTTTTTTTTTACACTTTAAACGTCATAATCAAAGCCGCTATCAGGACTAGACTAGGGTTAATTTTGAAGAGTTTTATGTTTTTGTGTTTTTAAAGTTTATACTTTATTAAAGCGGTTCACACCTGTGCAGAGAGGCCTCTTCAGTCTTCATCAGAGTCATCCTCAGGTGAACACATTTTCACACTCAGTCGAGTTTCAGCAGCCAGGATTTTACTCTGACGCCAACTTGCAGCTCCTGACATTTAAAGGCGGGACACTTACGCCCCGTTACTCCTCACCTGTAATGTGAAACGATGACGGCAAAGTTGTTCCACCTCTACTCCATCTTCAGAGGAAGTACCAGAGGCGTAACGTGGTCGAGACAGAGGTGCAGCGCAGCGTCAGGGTTTCCATATCGCACTAATGTAATATAAAGGAGTCGTTACGGCAGCGCTCCACCTGTCCGGCTCTTAGACAGACAGGTGATTAAATATGAAGTCTAGCCTTCAGGGAGACGATTAGAGTGAATATTAAAAACACTGAACTTCTCCTGTAAGAACCCAAACATCTCCTCTGATTTATCCTCTCAAACTGAACCACCATCTCCACATTTTCACGACTCGTTTTTTTACTCTAAAGTCACTGAACTGAAACCGTTTCACAATCTTCTCAAAGTGTCTGAAAGCATTTCTAGCAAACACTTTAGTCAAACTGAAACAGGGTACCTTGTGGATTTGTCTAAAAATGCGGGAAAAAAGGCGGATAAGCAACATTATATCTCCATCATAAGCTTTGTTATTACACTCAGACCTCTAAACGCACATTATAAATCAACGTTCAGACTCTCGTGGCTGAAATGAAGCAGATTTCTGAATCCAGTTTCCAAGAGAGAGAGAAAGAGGTCGTAGAAACAACCAGATCCTCTGATTTTAGATGAAAATGTTTAGAAATCCAACAAGAAAGTGGTCTTAAAAAGTCCGTGATCTGGTTTTATATTTTAACCTCAATGTAGAAGATAAAGAAGAAAAACTACCAAACCCATTTTAAAGATTAGAAACAAGTCTGAAAGCAGGATTGAGTTTGTTATTAGCTGCAGGAGTTAAGAAAAGGAGAGTCCTCGCGTCAGGTTTCACCGCAGCGTTTTATTAGACCTCTCGAGGCCTTTCATGTGTTTTTCTGATGTAAAATTACGCTCATAATGTCTGCATAATGTAAAAAAACTGAATGGAAATAGAAGAGAGAGAGAGAGAAAGAAGTGACCACAAAAGAAGAAAAAAACAAAGAAAGAAAGAGAGCAGTTTTTTTTTTTTCTCCGTCTCTTTGGTGGTCTTCATCGGGGTCCTGCTGGATCTTGAACCCGGTGCAAAACACAACGGGGGGGAAAATGAGTAAGAGTTGTTGAAGGGGGAGAGTTGGGGTGGGGGGTCCTCAGCTCAGCTGGAGGAGGGGGTGGGGTGGGGGGGTTTACACCACCAGAGTCCCACAATTCATCATCCTCTGGCTCCGACAGGGTCTGTCTGGACGGGTCGGTGGAGGGGAGCCGAGAGGGGGGATTGATGGCCGGCGAGACTCTGTGACCTCCATCATTCCCCGAGAGAGGAGATAGAGAGAGAGAGAGAGAGAGTGTGTGTGTGTGTGTGTGTGTGTGTGTGTGTGTGTGTGCGCGCGCGCGTGTGTGTGTGTGTGTCTCTCCCTCATTTTGCTAAAGACGTCAAGTTTGGACTTAAAGTTGAATCCTGAATGTCTCTATATGAGGACGACACTTCAGATCAGACATGACAGATCATTTGTTTTTCTTTCCTCCTCCCCCCTCTCTCTCTCTCTCTCTCTCTCGCTCTCCCTCTCCTTGGTCTACTCTTTTTCTACAGGACTACCTCCAAGGCGACAGCACCAAAGCTTTTCAGAAGTTGGGTTGGAAGCCGAGGGTGACTTTTAAGGTACGTGTCGCTCACCTGGTGGATTCACTCTGATCACTTATACGATATTTTTCCTCCGAGGAGCGAATTTGGACTGAAATTATGTCGACATTCAGGGAAATTCAGAGAGAAATTGTAAAACATTACTATCATGCACTAATATGTGTGCACTCACATCATTTTTCAGCATTTTGTCTCTCATCGTACGCGGATATAAAAGAGAAAAATGACAAACGAGGAGTCATGAATCCTAAAAAAACGACTTGTCTGAGAATAATCGTTTCTTACTGTAACCTGATGTGAACCTGCTTCATGTTGGATGAAAGTGAAAGTTTTTCAGAGACAGAGATTTTAAAAAAAATCATCTTAAAACAAAAGGAAAGAGATTTGCTTCAATTTTTCATGATAGGACAAAGGTGCGCCGTGCCAGATGTAAACACACACACGTCAAACTAACGTTCAGGACTTTCAGACAAACACTTTATCCTGTAAGAAAACATTCATGATGTTAAAGTTGAAGCTGCCTGACGTTAGAAGTTATCTACAGAACTTCTTCTCTTAAAAAGGTCCGATAAAATCAGAGGTTTGAAAAGAATAAAACTTCTGAGAGTCAAAACCGTTTGTTTTTTTTCCATCCCAGTTTAGTCGTGAGGGTCAAACATCAGCCTCCACGTGTCCTTCAGTCCTCATAATGACAAAGTTCAAACTCCTTTAACCTTTTCAGGACATTAACTCTCTTCATATGGAGACTTTAACATCCTAAACAGACTGATTTTGTAGCGTCACACACATCCTTCTCTTATTTACCAGATCAGCTGATTCAGGCCGAGATTCTGGTCCCAGCAGAGTAAACGTTCCTCCCCCACATTTCTAAATATCCAAACATCCATAAAAGAAAATCTGAAGATAGAAACTGGGGATAACTGAGGTTATTTCAGCTGAGGTCACTAAAATTCAACTGAAACTGTTTTTTGGCGTCTTTGTTTGTGGATAAAAATAAATAAAAAGACAAAATATCAAATCAAGACAGAAATTTAGGAGGAGAATCAGCTGCTCGACTTTGTTTTCCTTATTTTCAAGCTTGTATTTATCCGTGACTCCTCCTCCCTCTCTCTCTGTGATGAAACGTTGACCCCTGACCTCTGCACCCCCCCTCTGCAGGAGCTGGTGAGGGAGATGGTGGAGGCCGACATCGAGCTGATGAAGAAAAACCCAAACGCCTGAGTCCAGCTCTGAGCAGGTCCGCTCACAAACACTCCTTGTGTGACCTCTGAGGGAACACGTCGTATTTTTAAGACTTTTACGGGATCATGAAGTAATTTTGACCTTTTTTTTGTTTTTGTTTTTCTCACTTTGAGCTTCGACTGAACCGTCCTCTGCCTTTGTGTCTTCTGTGTATTTTTAGCATCATGACATTCGAGTTTAAAGTTTAGTTTGCCTTCATTTTTGAGATTTGATCATGTTTTAATTTATGTTAATGGAGATTTTTAAGGGTTTATTTATGTCTTTGTTTCGTTTTTTTTAAAGGCCTCAGATGAATTTCTTGAACATGAACATTAAAAAAGAAGAGAAAGGGAGGGGGGGATATGTTATCTTGTAATTAAAAATCAAACTGAGCAGGTATCTTATCGAACAAATGAACTATTTCCTACAATAAAGACGAAGGTTTTTACCTGCTGTCCTCTTTGTTTGAAGGTTTTAGGTTTCCAGGTCAGAAGTTTCTCGTTTGTTTTCTGAGGTTTTGTTTGTATATTTTGGTTTTTCGCTCTCAGGTCTGACTCCGACACTTTGAGAAATGAAGCAGCTGAAAATCCTCCTGCAGATTTTTAATGCAGGTATGTGTGTTTGTGTGTCTGCTGGTGTGTGTTTGCACGCACAGGGTCGCCCAGGTTGCACAGAGGTCGTCTCTCTCTCTCTCTCTCTCTCTCTCTCGCTCTCTCCCTCTCTGACTTTCCAGGGTTTTTCTTTGCAAGCACACAGCGTTCTTTTATCCGGACAGGAAGCAGGTTTTTCCCCGGGTCCGGGCTCCCAGAGTCCCGCTCTCAGATGCCTGTTTGTCTGCAGACTTTAAGCACACTGAGAGTGGAGGAGAGTCTGGATCCAGTTCTGTTATACGGTCTCGTATCTGTTCAGATATTTTCACCCTGTTTTAGTGAAATTAATTCCAATCACGGCTGTTTTAGTATGAAACTCACTGAGGTGTCGTATTTTCCTTTAACAACCACGTACACAAAGGTTTTAAAAAAGTTTATGTTCCTGTTAATTTCAATTTGGATCGTGATTCTAATTAAGATTTTACTTAAATTAGTATTTTTATTCTGCCTGTTCCTCTTATTTACGTCTGCATGGATATTTAAAGATATAAAGTACAAACAATAATATCTTAAAGTCTAAATCTACCTAAAGATGCTCTGCAGGGATGTACAGTATATAACTACATTAATCCATATTACTATAATTCACTAGTTGAACTTTTTTAAGTATTTTAAAATGATTTTTACTTTTTTCATTTGAAAGTATTTAACTTTGCTTCATTTTCCACACCATCAGTAAATAAGTAACCTAAAAATAAAAATGCTAAAAACAGCCTGCAGGTTTTCCATCAGCTGATTGGATGTTTCCTCTGAGAAAAAGAAAAAAACTCCAATATGAACTCATGAATTTGTCTCATTTCAAGGCGAACTGTCTCATTACTCCAAATCTCAGACAGATCCAAACATGAACCTCATCCAGGATCCTCCAAACCAAAACCAAGTCATCACAGCAACCTTGAAATTGACATTTCATCCTGTAACAAATTAGTTGTCAAGAAAATTTCTCCTCTGATTTAACATCCATTAAAAAACCATCATAATTAAGTCTTTTTGGACTCTTACTAAAACCTTGCATGCGTCCACAGTGACCGTCTCAACAGTGAAAATGTTCCTAAAAAGAGATTTTAAAATCCTCACCCTGGATAAGAGCAGAGTTAAAATGACTCCAAATGTTAAAATTCACGTGGAAATCTGTTTTCACCTAATTTAGGGGTCTGTTTTTCCTCACTGGACATCAGAGGTTAAAGTGATAATTCGGTACAAACAACAAATTAAAATCAGAAATAGATAGAGAGGCCGAATAAATTTATAATTTGACTTCTTCTTGAGTTAAATGTCATTAAATCAACTGTAATTTAAGTAGGATGTTTAATATTTTGGTTCGTTAATCTTAAAAACTACATCCCATTTCTTGGACTCACTCAGACGTTTGTATTTCTGCCTAAAATCTTAATAAAACACCAAAAATACTCGCTCAATAATAACGTTTTAAACTAGTACAGGCCACAGTAGAGAAAATCTAATCTCATCTGTTCCGGATTAAATAATCTCAGTGTCTCTGATTTGACTCTGAGCTGGTACGGAGGCCCGCAGGTCTCAGCGCGCAGTGTGAGCAGCAGGGTGGGATCAGCTGCGGTGTGTTTTCTGGGACAACACCTTCAGGACATCAGAGTCTGTCTGTGTGTGTCTGTGTGTCTGTGTGTGTGTGTGTGTCTGTGATCCACCTGGACAGCTCTGCCTCTGTCTGTGCGCGCAGCTCAATCACATCCAGATGGAGCTCTGAGGCTGTTTATGCCTCTGGAAACACACACACACACTCACAGGTGCACCGAGTCCTGCTCTCAACAACAATTAGACAGGTCACGTGATCCATTTACCGCTGGCTCTTCCAGAAAGGAGAGCTGATGTGGATTTGGAGCGCGGATAGAGAGAGAAATCAAACCTTGCGCACAGCTAAACAAACATCTTAGAGAGATTATGCAGCTCTGACGGTCAGTTTGAACTCAGGAGGTGGTCACGGACTCTGAAACTAGATTTGTTTTTTTCTCTCTGTCAGATTTACTGGACCACAAAAATAAAACACAAGAAGAAACGTTTCAGCTTTAATTAAATCAGATTTACGCATCTGTTTGTCTTCATTCTGACTTTTTACCACAAAGCAAATAATATAGGGACACTAAACTCACTTAATTTAAAGGATCAGACTCGTTATGTTGCAGTTAAGACGCATGCGTAACGCTCAGTAACCTCATTATTTTACATCCCAGACGTCAATCAGTAAACTTGTCAAAGACACGAATTATTAATGTGAACTTACCAGTTATTTAGTTGTGTAAGAAGGATAATGTAGTCAAGATTCATTATAATAAAGTGTAACTGTAAATTAAAAGGTAGTTGGATGAACAAAAACGGAAAAAATAACACAAAACCGTCAATTACGCATCAAAAATACAAACGTAAAAACTTTGTATTTTACTTTTTAAAGCTGTTGTTTAATTATTTAAGGTGCGAACTAAATAAGTGAGATTTTACAGATTAATTTAGATCCTTAAACGCAGCACGAGAAGAAGAGAGACATCTATGTTAGTGTACTTGAACTACACAGTCCCCAGCTGAACACACACACACACACAAACCTGCACCACGCTGAAGAGTAAGAGGAGACACAGCAGAAGAAGAAAAAAACATGGAGGTTAAACTCTCCCAGTTTGACTTTAACCGGCTGATAAACCCTCATAAATTCATCATAAATGCAGTAATTCAGAAAACGCAGAAGCAAAATAAAGTGAAGAAAAACAAAAGGCTGTTATCTGTGTTAGTGTCCCACATTTACGCATCGACTAAAACTACAATTCAGGTTCCAGCAGTCAAACAAACTGCAGGTTCGAGTCTCTCTAAACCGCCTAAAATCAAAGTGTAATTTTCAAACTTGCTCCTAAAATCTTCTCTAATATTTAAAATCATCTCTGTACATCTTTAAATAAAATCCCAAATCTCAAACGTGTTCAGGTGACCGAGAGTTTACGCACCAAACCTGCAGCAGGAGATAAGCGCTATCAGGTTGCTCTTCTTCCATATTGACACACGCACATACACACGCACACACACAGTTTGTAAAGCTCATCATTCTGTAACAAAAGACATGAGTGTGTGTGTGTGTTGCCTTCAGGCTCTGTGTATTTGACTCTGCTGCTCGCTGACACAATAACCCCGTAAGAACCTCATAAGTCCTTAATGAGGCCTTTTCAATGCGCGTTTTATGCGCTTTTTACGCGCATTGGCAGCCTTTCCATTGTGCTGAGGCCTCCTCTGCTCCTCGGGGACTCTTTTCATTTCTACTCCGCAGGTCCATAAACTATAAACTCTCACAACAACAACCGAGCGGCCTGATCCGCGCGCTCTGCAGCCCCGTGAAGCTGCTCCACACACGGTAGTGACAGGCAGGCTTCTCTCTTTACTTCCCTAAAGTGCATTGTTGACATCCTCTCCATTGACCTCCATCACCTCCCTCTGTCTCGTCCTTATGATGAAAAATGATTCACAGCCGTGTCTGCGCTTTCCTTCCTGACCCTGAAGAGCCGCATCAATCACGCAGACGTTTGTTTACACGCGATAATCCTCCTTTTATTAATATCGAGGACGGCTCTCGTGGTTGTGATTTTACGCGTCTCTCCAGCTGACCCTCCTGTGATAGGTGCAGGGGAGGAGGAGCGCATTGTTTACGGTACTTTCACCGGGGGTTGACTCATCTGACTGCTGGCCCCGGGGGAGCGTTTGTGCGCAGGAATTTTGAGTCTCCCTGACTCATTAAAATCTCATCCACGCGGGTCACAAACTGACAGTCACGTTTACACTTTCACCGCCTGCTTGACCTCACAGACACACACACACACACTCATACATACAGACAGACACACACTTGGTGCCACAATGCCAGCTAGAGAACGAAAAGAAGGTTCAGGCCTGAGTGTCCAAAAACGCACAAACGCGTAAAAATAAAATTAAAGTTAAAAAGGTTCGTGCGTAAAAAGACGCGTGAGGATTTTACGCATTTGGAGCTGTTTAATCTCATCATCATTATTATTATTATTATTATTATTATTTTATCATTATGAGCGTTACGGATTAATAGTTTTTAGTCTCCATATTTTGTGTGGCCCTTATCATCTATAAATTCCGGTTTTAACCTTAAACATCTTTCTTTAATTTTCTAATATTAATTCCTTAGTTCAGAGTAAAATAAAATCATAAAATTCTAATAATTGTACTTAATTATTTGCGTGCTGCTTGCAAAATTAAGGGAGTAAAAGGAACAGCCTTGATGAGGAGTTTTTCTCATCCTGAATCTGGGTCTGACCCTGGTCAATAAGGACGTTTTAGGACAAATAAACAAGTTTGTCCTGACAGCAGCAGCCATGTGCTCTTCCAATCAGTCAGGGCTGCAGGCCTCAAAACGTAAAACAGTCTGCACCACGACTTCTTCTACTCTACTACAGATCCCATCAGTCACCTCTGCTATCTGCTCGGGCAGCAAAATCTTCTCTGAGGCCTTTTCCTGCATCCAAAGTGCTCCCATCACAAACACACACAGAGCAGTCAGACGGTCTGAGCTGCTGCTGCCACACGTGTTTATTTACCGGCTGCATTTACACCTGAAAGGTGCAAATATGACATCCTGCAGGCTGGCCTCGAGCTTCTGAAATTAACGTCAATATTTTCCTCACAGTTTGGTGTCAGGAGTGAAAAAAGCTTCAGCTGTGCGGTTGAGTTTGGACTCTGCAGCGTAAAAACGGGCCAGAAAACCTCTCCTAACTTTGAGATAGAATTTCTCGTAAACCTAAAATATCAGCTTGTTTTTTTTAAATTGATATTTTAAAAACCCAATTTTGGATTTTCAGTAAAAAACAAACCAACCCCTCTTTATAAACTACAATTTCATTTTTAGCGTTACTAACTCTAATAAATCACTCCAATTAAAATCAAATAAACGGCACTTTATTAAACAAACAAAAAAGGTAATGCCTTCAAAAATAGTTATTTAACAAATAAGACAAAAGAATAAAATAAGTCAGTAACAGACTACACAGTCCCCTCTTCACTTCTATACAAGAAGAGGGAGAGACAAAAGGAGCGAGAAGAAAACTGCAGGGAAAACTTTAAAGTGTTTGGTCCTCAACATCCAACCACTCCCCTTTTCCTACAAAATAAATTACTATATTAGGTTATAATTTACAGAAGCTGGTATCTGAGCATCTTTATGAACAAGTTCTCAAAGTGAGACGACGAGGAGGAGGAGGAGGAGGAGGAGGGGAACTTACGTGTTGGTGGTCTTACACACGCCTGGACAAGAACAAAAACAGTCTGAATGTCTTTATGTCCATACGGGTGAGAATAAAAAGTACAAAAAATATAGAAACATATATTAGAGTTATTAATTTAAAGGAGGCAGGGAGGCTCTCAGAACTTGCTGCAGTCATAAACAAAAGCTCCTGAGGTTCGGTACAGGGACTGACCGGACGGGAAGGCCATCTGACAGCTATTATTCCCGTTCACAGGGGAGCCGTTCAGACCGATCCTCTGGGACTCAAACATCTCCCGAACCGAGTGAAAGTTCTGCTGCTGCGCCGGGTAACTCGGACTCAGGTGGCTCAGGTCTCCGTACCAGGAAGCAAGCCGTCCCTGGTGCGCGTGGTGGCCTTCCTGGCCCGCCTGGCTCAGGTTTCCATGTCCGAGCGGGGACGCGGTGGTCGTGGTGATGCAATAGTCGGGCAGAGCGTCCTCCACCGTGGTGGACGGGGCCAGGTGTCCTCCGGAGGAGCGGTCCCCCGCGTACAGGCTCATGGCCTGCATGTTGCAGTGATAGGTCGCGTTGGAGTTCGTGGAGATGACGTTCTGGTTGCAGGTGGTGGAGCTGTACGTGGAGGTCTGGTTGGGGGAGTAGTTGAGCGACAGTGAGGGGGTGATACCTGTCCGCGAGGAGGCGATGAGAGGCGGGGAGAGCTCGGCCTGCGGGGACCCTCGCAGGGTGGTCATGATGTTGTCCACGCTGAAGCCCTGGGCCGGGGCCTGGCCGTGGTGGTGCTCCGGTCCGTCCATGCTGAGAGAGCGGGTGGAGGGCACGCTGTGCGGGCTGCCCGAGGACATGCTGCTGCTGCTGTCCGGGCTCTCGATCTTCGGGACGGCGCTCAGGGTGGGAGAAGCGGCCTGCGGAGGAGTTGAAGTCCCATTCTCAGTCTTTATATCCTGGATCCGCACCGGCTGAGAGCCCTGCCCCTGCCCCGGCCCCGGCTCCTGCTCCCTGCCCGGGGTGCGGACAGAGGGGTCTTTACTCTGCCTGTCGTCCTTGTCCCTCTGAACGTCCTTCTTTTTGAATCTCCTCCGGCGTCTTAAGAAGCTGCCATTCTCAAACATGTTGTAGGAGTCCGGATCCAGGGTCCAGTAGCTGCCCTTCCCGGGCTTCTTGTCGTCCCGGGGCACTTTGACGAAGCACTCGTTGAGGGACAGGTTGTGCCTGATGCTGTTCTGCCAGCCCTGCTTGTTGTCCCTGTAGAAGGGGAACCTCTCCATGATGAACTGATAGATCCCGTTCAGAGTGATCTTCTTCTCGGGGGAGTTCTGGATCGCCATGGTGATGAGGGCGATGTAGCTGTACGGAGGTTTCACCATGTCCTTCGGTTGGTGCTGCGGGGTGTACGGCCCGTACGCCCGGGCCATGCTGGCCGGGTACTGGTCGTGGGCCGCGTGGGAGTACATGCTCATGGGTGCAGGCATCCCGGTGTAACCCCCGCCGGTCCGGTAGTAGCTCTGGTCGCTGCTGATGTACGGAACAACTCCCAAAGAGTTGGGACTGGAGACGGAGTAGCGCGCCTGCATCCTGCGCTCCTGTGCGTAAAAGCTCCCCAAACTTGTTCCGCGAGCGACTCTCAGTGCCTCGGCGCGTGCTCCGGTTACTGTTCCTGTTTCTCTTTCTGCTCGAGTCTCTTCTTTAAGCCTCAGCTCGGCACCGTGAGCCGGAGAGAGCGCGCGCAGTGAGCATTTGGAGAGTGAGAGGGCAGAGTCTGGAGGAGCACGAGTCTACACAGCGAGGAAGTTTTTTTTTTTTTCAGCCTTCACATTTTTTCTTGCCTTTTGGCTGCTCGGGCTGCTCCTCCCCGAATGTGTGCTCCATCATCCAATTGGAGGACGAAATGAACCTGGAAAAGCTACATGGCGACAAAAGCTACTACACCCTCCTCCTCCTCCTCCTCTTCTCCTCCTCCTCCTCCTCCTCTCCTCCTCCTCAGTTTAGACAGAGTTACTAAAATGCAGCTCAGGGTGTGCCCAGAATTCTGACAAATTCACTTAATGACCCACATTGTTGCTCATGTTTTATTTGTATTGATTTATCACCTTGTTAGAGTCTAAAATAACTTATTGAACAGGCAGAGAAAGTAAATTTTTGTGGGTTAAGAGCTCGTAAATGTCCGGACAAATTGGTCAAGTCCTTCCCCTCCAACTCCAGGATAGAAAAGCTGTGCGTAAAAATGAAGAATCTGAGATACAGCAGGTCCTAAAAAAGTCCACGGAGAGCAGATTTACTTTAGGCCCTTCATTAAGGCCTTCAAACGAGGCCTCTCTCTGAATTCACACTCCACAGATTAATGATTTAAAACTGCTAAAACCTCCAATCAGAGCAGATCAATCAGCGATCAGTGTGTGAGTCTGAATAAACACACGGACATGAAAGAGAGTGGGCGGTGTGTGTGGAAACTCATTAAAGCTTAAATGAAGATCGTTTGGTCGGGATGGGTGAGAAGGAGGAGAAGGGGGTCCCCCTGAGTGAGGATGAAGACCTCCAAATGTCATTCACACTGAACGGGGTGTTAACAGAGTCATCAAAGACCTGCAGCCAGACCCAGACCTGCAGAGGTCCGAGAACTGAGAACTGAGACAACATGGATGTGATTTCAGCCTGATGGAGAAAATAATGGATCAAAAATAAAGATGGAGATCATCAGATTAGGATGAGATTAGGATGATTAATCTGATGAAGATGGCACAGATAGTTTGATTTCAAACAAATATGGAATTAAAGTCGAAGATTAAACAAAAACCTAGAAGAGAAAATAGATTTTTTAAGTTTATTTTTAATTTTTTTTCGTGATCAAGTCATGACTTTCATTATTATCAATATTTAAAATGTTTAAAGGTCTGTTTCTGGAGAAGTTTTATATTTTATTTAGATATTTTTCTTAAAGATAAGATATAAAGTATTTTGGATGATTTCGAAAAATCTAAGATCATTTTTAAAGCTTTAGCACATTTCTTCATTTTCAGCTAATGATGTTCTTTTACGCGCATGCTCACTTCCCTAATAAGCTTACCCAATTTATCAAATCTTGCAAACGGCAAGAATGTCAAACTCAAGAGGAGAAGAATTTAGCTCCAGGAAAAAAAAAACTAGAGGCCTGTGAGAGATTAACACAAAGAGAGAAAAAATATCTCAAATTTACTGAACAAAAAGCTAAAAAACGTCTGAAAAGTGGAGTTAAATTGTGGAATGATGCCAACATCAATCTAAAAACATGTCACGTCATTTTTGTTTTTTAAGAAAATGTTTTGTAAAGCTGTTTTTGAAGCTTTTAAGTACTATCAAATATGTAGTTGTGTTTTTTTCTTTGCTTTTCTGGAGGTCGGAGACTAAAAAGTTACAGGATAGACTTTAATAATCAGTCTGCTTCTGCCTTTTCAGTCAATATTCAATTCATGATTCTTTATTTAGTGATTTAGTGTGAAATGTCAATATTGTGAACAATATTTGGTGTTGTCATGACTGAATAAACGACTACTGCTACTTCTACTAACACCACACTTAACCTCAGACTAAAACTGATGATGGTTTCAATCTTGTCTTTAGTCTTAGAAATCAAAATCAATCTGAAGTCTGCAGAGGATCTTATCAGGACCGTTCAGAGGAGTGAATCCACATCTTAAAGTCAGAGGAATAATGAAATAAACCCTAAAAACAACAAGTCTCTTATCTCCTCTTTCTCGTGTTAATGTCTCAGCTTTCACACCTCAAATCTAAACTCCCACAGTCCTCTGAGGATCATCTTTTCTCACCTGTGTGTGTTTTCTCTCATGCCGCTCTTTGTTCCTTCATTAACATGTGTCACAGTCCGGACTCTCATCAGGAAACAGATGCAGCACACGAGGAGGACCCTCACCTGTCCGCGAGCCCTCTGAGAGCCACACACACCGAGGGGTCCGGAGGGAGGATCCAGCAGCAGGCCTGAAGGAGACCGGATCAACAACCTGCAGGTGGATGAAGGAGAATGAAGGAGTGAAGCAGCTGATCATGAAACATGAGGTTAGAGAGGATCGACTCTTTATTATTCAGGTCTGAAAAAACAAAAACGACTTTATTTTCAGCAGATTTTATCCAGTTCTTCCAAATCATTTCAGTGAAAACTGAAACATTCAGTTCTCACTATAAAAAAAGAATAAAACTTTTATTTTAAAATGATGTATTCGAGTTAAATTAAATTCAATCTAAACGAAAATTATTCCACATTCTCTGCTAATATGAGACTGAAGCTGCTGCTCATGAAGAATGAAGGCCCCTGTGTTTTAAAGTGATAGATCTGTAATTGTGTGACACAGCCCTGCCCCCTAGTGGCCAAAATGTAAAAGTGCAGAAAGGATACGCAACAGTGTTTCTACATTCAGCGTTTTCCTGGAGTTAAAAATAAAAAACAAACATTGGCTTAAAAATAGTGAAAATAAATAAATAAAAAAACATAAATAAAAGAATAAAGTCAAGATGGTTTTATTTCAGGACCAAATCAAACTGTAACAGAAAAAGAAAAACTCAATTCCTTCCATAAGTGAGAACAAACTTTCAGTTGCTTTGGGCCCAACCCTCAATGGGGCTCTAAGCAAAATTCGATTTTGGGGCCCTCTGTTTCTGCCAATAATATTGATTGTTGATCAGTCACACCCCTTCACAACTCTCTTTGATTAACATTCCCTGACATGCGAACATTACCTTTAACTTGGCATTTTTTTCTCTTCTTTTTGTCCCTTCTCTGTTCTTTTTTGCATCATTGTTTTGCTCCACAACTACCTGCTCTTCGGATGTTCAGAGCACATTTCACAGAAATCCTGTAAGAATCACAGGCCCACATCAGCAGCAGCACTAAAATGTTTTTACTGTATTTTATTTTTATAATAATATATATTTGATCAAACAGAAAGCATCACTCATACATCCAAAAAAACTAATATCTATACTTTCCATAAGAACCCTGAAAAGATCTGAAGTTGATGACATGCAGACAGAGAGAGGAGAGCTCAGGGTCCTGAACTCTAACCTCTATCAAAAATGAGATCCTGAAGTTCCTAAAACAAGAGAGGGTGTCTGCCTCCCAGACCCTGACTGGTCCCACTTAGAACGGCTTTGAAACGCTTTAATGACCCCAAATATTCCTCTTTAAATATTTCTGAACAACGAGGTCATCCAAGGTTTGCAATAAAATCTCACTTTCCTGCTTAAATTCTATGAATCAAAAACACATTTATCAGAATCAGATGAGATCTCTGTGTGAAATCATCCTGATCCTCATATAAGTCGTTCCAGCTCAAATTAGCAGTTAATGGTAAGACAGCGCCCTCTGCTGCTGAACTGATGCACACACAGGATGAGCATCAACGTCAGCAGGAAAAGAAAAAAAAAAACTACAATTTAGTTTTTAACCAGATTTCCTGAATCTCTAAACTGTTAAATTCTCTTCTAAAGCATCAAACGACCAACAGCAGAGATCGTCTGATTTCATCTGTTTGTGACTTTTTCTGGAGAAGTTCAACTTTTCTCTGCAGGAACTTCATGGTCAGTGTTTATATTAGGTACCTAATTAAACACAGACAGATTTCCAAAATAACTCGGGACCTCAAAGTCGTGCACCCAACGAGAACATTGGAATTGGTTCTCAAATAAATAGCCGTCAATCATCCATGTGCAGAACATTAATCTTGTGTTTGCTGCTCCGGCTGTGACTGGTTTGGAGGAGGGTGAAGCTGTTCTCAAGGACACAGAGCGCCTCACAGAATGGCAGCTTTTGCATTTTTGTAACCCCCCAAAAACCCGGTATTTCAGCGCAGACGACGGAGCAGCGAGAAAAAGGTTTCTGCAAATCCAAATAAGGCCATGAGAAACGGCTGAGAAAGCTCTCCTTCACTTTGAGCTGTTTCTGATTTATAGGCCCTGATGAATGGCATAATTTCCTCGTAAGATGACACACGAGCTGTCTTATCTCTCTTTGTTTGCACGCAACTTCAAATCAGATCAAGATTAGCTGACCCTGGAGACATATTTGGGGATGTTTGCTTCACTTTTTGTTCTGTAAACTGTTTAAAAGAGGCTCCTCTGAACTCCAGACAAGATGTCAGAAAACACGCCAGGATAGTTTTACAGATTAAAATCCTTTTTCAGAAATTCAGAGGAGCTGTTAGACGTTGAAAAATCAATTTGAAATGGGCTAAAGCGAGAATAAATCCTGCAGAATAACAGATAAGTTTAATTTGAGGTTTAATTTCACAGCGAAAGGGGAATCAGCTCATGTGCAGGTTATTAGAGATGCAGAATCGTCTGGATTAGACGATAAAAAGTCATTTTTCCTGCTTGTTCGAGATTCAAACTTCAAGTTACTTTAAGTAGAGAGCAGACCAAAACCTTCATACTGAACTCTGCCCCCTGGTGGACCACCTGAGACCCCCTTCATTCTATGAGGGGTTGGTATTTGCAGGTTGGAAATGCACATTCATGATGTGGTTCTTCTTGCTTCGTCGAGCAGTGACCTTCAGCTCTTGCTGGGGCGGTTCACAGCCGAGTGTGAAGCGGCTGGGATGTGAATCAGCACCTTCAAGTCCGAGGACATGGTCCTCAGTCAGAAAGAGGTAGATCGCCTTCTCCAGGTTGGAGGAGAGGTCTGGCCTCAAGTGGAGGAGGTCAAGTATCTCAGGATCTTGTTCACGAGTGAGGGTAGGATGGAGCAGGAGATCGACAGGCGGATCAGAGCGGCGTCAGCAGTGATGCGGATGATTAACCGATCTGTCATGGTGAAGAAAGAGCTGAGCTGTAAGGTGAAACTCTCGATTTACTGGTTGATCTACGTGCCGATCCTCACCTATGGTCATGAACTTTGGGTAATGACCGAAAGAACAAGATCGCAGATACAAGCGGCTGAAATGGGTTTCCTCCTCAGGGTGTCCGGGCTCAGCCTTAGAGATAGGGTAAGGAGCTCAGACACTCGGGAGGAGCTCAGAGGAGAACCGCTGCTCCTCCACGTCCAGAGGAGTCAGCTGAGGTGGTTCGGGCATCTGGTCAGGACGCCTTCTGGACGCCTCTTGTTAGAGGTCTTCCGGACATGTCCCTTGTGGCCGGCCCAGGACCAGGTGGAGGGATTATATCTCTCGCCTGGCCTGAGAATCCCCCCGGAGGATGAGCTGGTGGAAGTGGCCGGGGTGAGGGCCGTCTGGGCTTCCCTTCTGAAGCTGCTGCCCCTGTGACCTATATCTGGATGAAGAAGAAGAAAACGACGACGACGACGAAAGGCACATTCATGCACAAACACTGATCTATAGACATCCACCAGTACAGATCAGACAGGTGTCGCACTTCTCCATCTACTAACTTTATTTCCAGGCTTCGGTCTGGACCAACTCTCAAACCCGTGACCCTCTGTGGTCTCTACAGACCGAACTGCAGCTGCTGGGTCTTTGTATCCGTCTCTCATACAGGTTCTCTGCATTGGCATAAAGTGGATTTAGTCATGTAGACTTTCTGAGCCCTTTATGCAGGGATGTGGCACCAAGAATCTGCCCCTCCATATGAAGAGTCATTCACTCTCTTATCAGTGTGGGTTTCTATAGCAGGATTAAGAACCTATAAGCTCAAAAGTCTTTTTCACTTTTGTCTGACACCCCTGTCTTTATGCACCCATCTCTGCAGAGAAAATTACCCATAATTCACTTTTTCCTCATGCAATCACCACAATTTCTGCAGAGTTAAAAGTTCCACCTCCTGTTTCTGATCTCATTCTCACTTTTATACACATAGAAACACATTCATACTCACCTTAGATGTTCATCTTTCAGAGGAGACCGCAGAAGAGTAAATGAGGATGACAGATCTGATGTCAGCTTCCTCTGACCTGCTCTGTAAATGAAAACACTTAAATTATCTTTCAGTGACAGAAACAGTCAACTGAAAACTGTCTTTGGGTTTGTCATGAAATAAATTCTCCTTATTTAGACCTGATTATCAGTGAGACGTGAAACAATGAACTGCAGTCTCAGTCTGAACTGACTGTAATTTACAAAATTAAAATTAAATCTCATAGATAAATTCACAACTTGCACAGGAAGCTTAGCATCATTTCCCCTTGAAGCTGCTGAAGTGGAGGCTCCCCCTGCTGGTTATTGGAAAGAATGCAGGTTTAAGGTCACCTTTGTTGTATTCACATTTTATCTACAGTCCAGATAAGACCGATGGATCACAGGGTTTCTTGCTTAATGCCTAAAGACGTGAAAAGGAGAGCACTCAAGCTTTACTGAGGACACCATCTGAACATATCAGGAAACTGACAGAAGAGACTCATCTTCTCTGTAATAATCCTCATCCATCTGAGGGAGTTTAAGACATGTCTTCACAGAGGTACACGATGAAAATGTGGACGACAGCAGGAGGTCTGAAACGGAGGAATCTGGAGAGCAGAGCTGAGACAGATGTTGAAGGAACTACAAGTTCTTAACCCAGTTAGATGGAGGCGGAGGAGACAGAGAAGGAGAAAGAGAAGGAGAAAAAGAAGGAGAAGGCACCAAAAGAGATGATTAGTCAGGAAAAAGAGGACACAGATGCCTATGAGGTACTGAAACTTACACACACTTCATAAGAGTGAGATTCTGTTAATGTAGAAACACAGAAAGTTATTTAATAAAGGAGCAAACCAACATTTTTAGAACTTCGTAGAATCATGTTTTTGCTAAAATAACTTTTCGTCCCTCTGTTACAGTCCTGTCTCCTGAATCTGTGCATGAGAATATAGATGTGATATGAGTGAGATGGATCCAAGCATACATTTAAGCTCTATAATTCAAAACAACTCAATAGAGAGGAGTTAGACATTTTTGCATTGGGCCGATTAAGACTGACTCACTTTTGGAGCCAGCCTCTAGTGGTCATTCTGGGAAGTACACCTTTTTTTTTTTAACTCTTCCTTGTTGTTTTTATTTCACAGCGTCTGACTTCACTGCCTGACTGAGTCGGTTGAGAAACACACTGGAGGAAAGAAGAAAACCTTCAAAATCAAGCTAGCGCCCTCTAGTGGAGGAAGAGGAAAGAAGAAGGACGGGGTAGCTTCATTTACTCTGTGAGTGATGCTGAAACACACACACACACACACACACACACACACACACACACACACACACACACACACACACATACACATTACCTTAGGTGCTAAATTCAATCTCTGTATAAAGTTCCTTAACGGCAAAAAGGCCAAAGAAATCATGAATGTGAAATATTTTTACACATTTTGCAAAATTATTTCTCCCAATAAGATACCAGTAAGGTTTCGGTTTTATATTATCTTGGTTTTTTCTAAAGGTCACACTTGAACAAATCAAAAACGGCACCACTAATGAAAGTTTGTCATTGTTGCAGCACAGGACTGCGGATGTCAGGGGACTAAATAAAGATTTATCATATCAATATTAAATATCTAATATAGATAACAATAAGTTAACTTTTTAAAATTAAATATGCGCTCTGTGCATGATGAGTGTACTTATTCTTCTATGTTTGCTCTGCTGATCCTTTACTGCTGTAACACTGCAAATTTCCCCACCATGGGAGGAATAAATTCTCATCTCATGTCATAATAATAATAATAATAATGCATCAGATTTCATATAGCGCTTTATCAGAGACCCTCAAAGCGCTTTACATTGGATACATCATTCATTCGCTCACACAGTCACACTTTTTTTGGTGGTGGTGGAGACGTGGCTGCCATTCTGCGCCTACGGCCTCTCCAACCACCACCACACAACACTCACAATCATACACCAGTGGAGGACACACACTGGGAGCAAGGTGGGTTAAGTGTCTTGCCCAAGGACACAACGGACAGACTTGGATTAGGGGGGGAATCGAACCGCCAACCTTCTGGTCATTGGACGACCGCTCTACCTCCTGAGCTACTGCCGCCCCCGAGTCATGTCATATCATGTAATCTCACCTCATCATCTCATCATCTTATCTCATGTCATGTCATTTCATTTTATGTCATTTAATCTCATCTCATCTCATCTCATCTCAAAGAGTCATTATATAAAACCAAAACATGTATAATTTTTAAAAATGAAAAAGAGTTATGTGGTTTGTGTAGGATCATATAAAACAGGCTTGTTGACAAGGAAATATACAGAAGCTGAGATGGTCTCTCAAGATCCCTTATCACTTCACTCCATAAGGCAACTTCATTTATTTATTTCAACATTTAAAAATCATTAAAACAAGCAATTAAAATTCAAATCAAGAAAAAAATAAAATCATATAGAATCAAAAACAGACAATTAAAATCGGGCAGTTTTTAAACAAAAAGCAATAATGTAATCCAGAGTGCTGCTACAAAAACTTGAGCATAAAACAATCCAGTAAAGACCATTCATCAGTTTTTAAACTATTTATTTTTGCTTCAAATGTAAAATTTCTTCACTAAAATCTGCACTAATTCACATGAAAGCTTTTTCCCTCTTTAAGTATTTTCAGATAAATCAGTTTTAAAAATTAAGGCCGCCTGTATTTGACCATGAAGCTCAAACACTCTGGACCTGGTCCTGGCTCTGAATGATGTCTTTCAGAAATAGTCGTTCTCTAAGTTTACATTCCCCTAAAGTCTGTGAAACAGGCTGTTGCTGCAGACAAACAGAATATTACGTCAAGTTTAATCTTATGAACCAACAGCGAGTCTTTGAATCAGATTTGACTCTAAGTTTTCATCACAGGTCTGTTTCCCCTCTAACATTACGTTAGCTTTCGCTTCTGTTTCTGTTAAATGGGTCAGTCCATCAGAGTCCCATGTCCTCCTGAATCTTGTCCAACTTCAGGACTAATCCCAGCTGTACAGTCTCTGCCACTAGATGGCGCTGCACTCCACCACATAGTGAGTTCCTCAGGAGTCTTGTCATGGAAAATCCAGCAGCTGCAGGGCCACTTAGAGTGACTTTTCATCATGGAGGGCTGCATCCAGGAAATGAGACAGGACTCTGTTGTCTGGTGAAATATGAAAATATATTTTGGAGCATAAACCGCTGAAGCCGTCTTTTTTCCATTACTAATCCTGTGTGACTCTTTTAAGGTTATAGAGTTTCAAAGCACCTTAGGGAGGCCTCTTTACTAAACACTCCAGTTGGGCCCTGAACCGCTGAATGTGGAGCTTGTGTACATGCAGCTTATATAAATACGCGGGATGACGTTTGAATTAGGATCCCCTGGAAGCTGCTGAAACTTCCATTATTATTGCATCATATCAGAGGATTAAATAATCATTAATCCGTATGTAAAGGCTGGTGTAAATGAGAAAAAAAGTTGTGAAAAGTCTCACATGTGGTTTTCATTTGTGATTTCTGAGGAGTGAGAATCGTTATCATCTCTCCCTGCAAACGAGAGAAGAGATTAGGAAAGGTCTGCGCCCCAGAGGAGGAGTTTAAAACCCATAATAGTTCACTTTATCAAGAGCATAAACACTCCAGTAACAGATATTAAACACCCCGGAGAAAACTGCTTCTCAGATGTTGCATTTAAGGCACAAATAATGAGTCAACGGTGCATTTTAAGAAACTGTGATTTGGAGAGGAGCAGCCTCTGCCAGAGTTTTATTTGCATGTTAGTAAAGAGAGTTTCTGCATGAGAATCATGACTAAACAGGCCCTGTAGACAAAAGTAGAGCAGCAGAAAACACTGATCCGCTCTCTGTTTGTGTGACGAGGCAGCTCCTCCGAGTCAGATCTGTTTACTGCGCTCTAAAAATACCACTCTGTTGCATTTCCATAGACGTGCAGGCTCTGTCTTTTCATTTGTTTATACGCCGTCTTCAGATGTTGCAACCCTGGATGTGCACATGGAAAATAACAGCACCAGGATGCTGCGTGTGACAGGCTGGAGGAGGCGGTAAATCAGGAGAAATGTGGAAATATTCAAACTGTGAAGCATCAGGTTTTTCAGGGATCCGATTCTTGACTTTCCGCTCTGTTTTTGAAAGTTTTCATGGTTTTGATTTTTCCTATTTTTTATCCTCACACCTTATTTCATACATGCACAAAAATGAGGCTTTAACGATAAGCTTTTGTGGTTTTAAAGCATGAACTCCTGCTTTATTTCACTCAATCTGCATCTGCAATGAAAGTCTATTTCTCTGGTTCAGTTTGGAGGTTTGCAAACTTTACTGGACTTTTTCAGATTAATACGATCCTATAACAGTTCACATCTCAGAGGAGACGATCATATCACTTTACCCCACTTCATTATTCGACAGTTTCCATTGTCTCGTGATTATTTTACTGACATAACAAATATGAATTATTGACGTGAGTCCTTGTTTTAGATTTAATCATCCAATAAGCATCAGAAGCAGTTTGACGCCACAAAAATATAAACAAATTCAGGAATATTCAGAGTACGATAATAAATCATATTTGACAGAAGCTGTCCTGTATTTAAAAAATTCCCTCTCAGACTGTTTTGCTGCAAAATTTTTGGACGTGCATGTAAGAAAAAATTCCAATTTGACAGTTTTACTCATAAAGACGTCAAGAAAGTCTGTTTTTAAAATGATCTGAATACGTTTTCAGTTTGGGTTTTAAACTGCACACAAAAACAGAAACTCTTCTGACTAAAGGGATTCTCCATTTAAATTACACTCAGAATATTCATCATGAAGAAGAGCTTTGTCAACATACTGCACATTACGTCATTATCCTGTTAGTTAATGTTGGAGGAAAACAATGATGAGGATAGATCTGAGTTTAAGAAGAAATCAGACCTTAAATATTCTCATCTAAATAATCCAGAAGCAGAAATATTCCTCCTCCAGCAGCGAGCCGCTCTCTAGTTCATGATTTCCTCATTATTAGAGTCTTTAAATGAGCAGAAATTTAACGTTTCAGCTGCAGAGGAGGTTTAAAAGTCAGGCCTGCAAGATCTGAGAGAAATAAACACCATGTGTGGTTATATTCTTGAATACTGCAATGATATAAAGTGATAAATCAACCGAAATGAAGGAGTGAATTTGCTCCATATCACAGATTCTTTGTCTGCCCGCAGATTTTAACATTTTGCACATTAACCTGCATTTGCAGCACTTTTCTTTGCATCAAAACAAACCCAAAATCGTTTTTCCTGCTCTTAAACATCAGCTGACAGCCTCATCTTAAAACATTAAGATATGCAACATGCAGATGAAGAAAGCAATTCTTCATTTTTCTTGCTTGTTTGGATGAAAGATGATTATCACACTGAGTTTATGGGGAATAATTCATCTCCAAAACGATGAAATTGTGCAGCTTCTTGTTATGTTTCATTCTGAGGATGAATTTAAGCTTCCAGATAATTCAGTTTGAGTAAAGTTGGAGGTTAAAGACACGCAAAAGTAAAGGTTTCCCTAACTGGATTGACATTTTCAGTTTTTTTACATGTATCTGCTTTTTGTAACTCCTTTAAATCCCATTTCTGGAGCCATTGAGTGCAGGTAAAGACAGAGGTCTGGTAAATGTAGCCTAAAATATAAATCAGCTTTATTGAAGCCTTTTCAAAGACAAAAGTAGGCAGGGAGATTATACAATAAGTGCAAGGTTTGTTGCAGTTCATGTTAGCCTAAAGCGTCAGGTGTGTAGTTACAGGATAAAGAATAAAGTTACATAGAATATAAATTGTTTGCACGTGTTACAGGAGCAAACACATTAAAAAGTCGTGTTTCTGAAACTTCTTTTAAAGAAGAAAACGCTTGTCAGGGTTCAAACAGGCAAAGTGGTTTTGTTTTTAAAGGCCTCTGGGGTTTCTTCATTCAGTTTCTTCAAATGTAAAAGTCCAACAAAATCAAAAAGCTACTTTGGCTGCATGTCGGAGGAAGACACAGAGCGCGAGACATCCAGGTAGAAATCCTCCAAACATTCAAAAAAACAGGTAAAAACAAAAAAACAAAAAGAGAAGTAAATGTCTGCTTTGTAGAGACGGAGCTGCAGTTTGACTGTCAGCGTCCTTTCCTTCCTTTCCTTTCCTTCTTTCTTTCTTTCTCTCTATGGAGTCCAGAGTGGGCACACGCGCGCGCGAGCTCACATGACGCAGGGCTTGATGTCCTGACAGACGCTCTGCGGGTGGTGGTGGTGGTGATGGTGATAGTAGGATCCACCGGCGGAGGGGTGGAAGGAGGAGATGCCGTTAAAGTTTAAGACGAAATCTTTCCTGTCGCACACCGAGGAGTGGCTCTGATAGCGAGGGATCCCCACTGCAGGGAGAGAGAGAGAGAGAGAGAGAGAGAGAGAGAGAGAGAGAGAGAGAGAGAGAGAGAGACATGTGGATCAATAGGTGCACACATCAATCACCAATAAACACCTTTTTTTTTTAGATTTCTGGTGTTTCAAACCGAGTTGTGAATGAAATTAAACCCATAAAATCAGTGTATCTGTAGTTAAAAGTCTGTTTGGAGCAAAAATCGGTGTAAAAAAATGACAAATATCCTTAAAATAAAATGTGAGGCCTTCTAATAATCTAATAATCTAATAATCTCACCAGTTACATTAACTATAAACATAAAAGATGCATTGATGGACCATAAATACAAGGGTTTTAATATTGTGGCAGTTAATGCGATATTTTTTGTGCTTTGTAAAGTTACATCGGCATGATATCCCTAATAAATGTCATGTGCGATAATATCGTTAATTATCGAATAACGATATAAAATCCGATCAATTAACTGAAATTAATCGGCATCTATTAGCTCTATCCTATTGATATTATATTTGTGTCTGCAGAATGTTCATCTTTAATCCAAAATTAATCAATTTTCACCAATAATTTGGCACCAATTTAACTGCACATGACTAATAATTCTCCAGCTTCATCTGACTGCAGCGAAATGGTGTAAAAGCGTGACCATCAGACTCAGGCCTACACCCTGCAGGTAAAATATGAAACATGCTGACTGTAAGAGCATGACTTTTTATGTGAAATAACTTTAATTATTTACTGAGATAAATTAAGACGTTTGCAGTGAGTTTACTGGAAATGTCATATCGCGATAACTCAACACATGATTAATTGTAAAGTGTTTCAAGTGATCGGTCTGTGTCTGCAAACGGAAACCAGCTGGAGGCTAAAACAAAACATTAAAAATTAAAGAGAGTTTCTTTGAAATTAAAACGAATGAGTAAAAATAAATTGATATAAATTCTTGAGTATAATCTCATGAATTCACGATGTGGATTTAAAACGGTGCTAAATTGACTCTTCAATCCGATCAGGCCATAATCTGTCATTATTATTATTATTTTATAGAGAAATTAATGTTTATTTAGTCCCAAACAAATTTGTATTTTCTCCTTTTATGATGAGAATTAACTTTATTTTGTTTGAATTGTAGAATTTTGTCCTTTTGCCAAACGTCCTTAATAAAGCAGAGTTACACTAACTGAAAATCTGGTTATTTTAAAGACAAAAATAGATTTAAAGGCACAAAACTACGTGAGAGATTTTCCTCCAAACTTTCAGAATTTCATTCAACCTGAGATTATTTGGTGTCTGTAAGTGAGGCTCTATTTGAGAAAGAGAAAACTAAATGGGGAGACTGTGGCTGCATGCGTCAAGGTCATAAGGACTCCAGATGTGAGTGTTTTTCAGGGGAAGACAGCGGGCTTTATCCTCCGGGCCACAGCTCGCTGCCCTACATAACCCTCAGTGACTGTCAGTCCAGTGTGTGAGAGAGCCTGCTCCGCGCTCACCGGCACATTTCTCCTCCTCCTACAGGCTCAATTAAGACGCTGCGTAAAGTTTAACAAGGCCTTCCGTCTCTGGTGGATACTCGGCGGTTTGAAATCCTCCGCCGGTGTGGTCCGACCTGCACAGCCTTTGTTTGGTTAACCTCTGGAACCCTTTCGGGGCTCCAGCATGGTTTCTCGCCTCGGTGAAATCCCCAGACTTTCGTAAAGCCTCGGCGTGTTGTGTTAAAGTAAATGAGCGTGAACAGGGGAGGTGAATCACTAAATAGCTGCTTTTCTTAATCTGATTATTAGGCAGAATATCCCGTGAAAAAACTCGCACAGATGTGGTTTAGAAAATCCTGCAGAGTTTGGAGGAAAGAGGCGTCCTGCAGGTCCAACATTAGCAGCTTCTGGGGCTGAAATCTCAGGATCCATCTGGCCTTAAAACCTGCAGACTCTTATTTTCCTCCAGTGGGATAAAAATACATGTAACTGTTGGATTATAATCAAGATTAAACTGCTTTAATTTAATAATCCATTCACTTAACTATTGCAAATTATTTTCTTATATCCAAAAGGAAAGTTTAGTGTCCACTAAGACGTAAATAATTAGAGTGGAGTCCACTTTATGGGAGTTCAATAAAAAGCTTTAACACTGCGTAAATATACAAACTCTAATTTAGTTTTATTTTCTTTACATAAGAACAAAAATATCTGATTTGGATCTTGATTAATTTACAGTAATCAACACTTAATTTTACGTGATTATGCTGTTTTTAATTTCACACTCCTGCATATAGGAATAAAATAATATTGTAGTTTGTGAGAAACACGATAATTTATCGTTTTTCGTTTGTTTTTGGTGTTTTATTTTTATGATCGGTCAGATAATTCGACCATAACACCCAGAAGGAGTCTCGAAGGTGTACCTGAAATGTCGCTGGAGTGACTGTCCCTGCTGTTCTGGTGGAGATAGCTCTGCTCCAGGGAGTAAGGCGACATGCCGGAGTGTAAACCGGAGGATGCGGGGCTGCTGGAGGCGAGGGGCTGCTGTTTGATGTAGGGAGACCCTCCGGAGGACGCCCAGTGTGCAGACGTGCTGGCGTATGGAGAGTGTCCGTCCAGCGCGCTGGCCATGGCCGGAGAGGAGGGCACGGGGCTGCTGCTGCTGTCCGGTCCGTACTCCCCGTTCGGCGGCACTGGACAGCTCGCCATGTACGTGGACCCGGGGCTGGGGGACATGTGGGGTACGTGGTGGCCGCCGCTCAGTCCATCATACCCCCCGGCCATTGAATTGCTCATCATGTCCAAGTTGTAGCCGTTGCTGTGACAGGCGAGGGTGGCGGAGGGACCCTGAAAGTCAAAACTCTGCGGGAGGATGGAGGTGCCGAAGCCTATCCCGTTCATCATCCGGTACATGGGCTTCAGAGCTTGACATTTTCTTCTAAAGCCTCTCGGTCTGCGCCGAAACGAGCCCTCCTCGAACATGAACTCGCTGCCCGGGTCGATGGTCCAGTAGTGGCCTTTCCCCGGCCTGCCCAGCCCCTTGGGCAGCTTGATGAAGCACTCGTTCAGCGACAGATTATGCCGGACCGAGTTCTTCCAGCCCTGATATGAACCCCTGAAGAACGGGAAGCGCGCCTGGAGGAACTGGTAGATCTCACTGAGTGTCAGTCGTTTGGTGGGGGAACTCTGGATCGCCATCACGATGAGAGCGATGTAGGAGTACGGGGGCTTCTCCGGTCGTCTCAAACCGGAGCTCGTCTTCTTCCCCTTAATGGCGCTGGACGAACTTTCCGAGGCGGCTTGTGGGCTCAGCATGGCGGGGTGCAGGACGCCGGACGCCGGGCTGGATCTCAGAGGAGGCGGAGGGTCCAGCTGCTGCTGAGGGGTCTCGGTCGTCATGTCAGCTCTGACGTACAAGTGGCGTAGAAAAGAGAGAGGGAGAGAGAGAGGGAGGGAGAGGAGAAGAAGACGAGCCGGGAGATGTTGAAGTAGAGAAATAAATCGAGATCCCGCCGTCAGTGTCCGTGCAAGTGAGCGTTACACCACCAGTGGTCCTCAGAATCCAGGCGCAAAATGGAGAGAAATCTGTCTCCTGTTACGCACGACTCTCCCGTTACGCACAGTGCTCCCTTGACGCATGCAGAACGCACGGCGAGTACGCACTGACAGAGAGAGGAAGAGGAAGAGAGAGTGGGGGGAGCTGCTTATCCACTGGAGACTGAGTGTCCAGGACACAGAGGCTCCACTGGGTGTCACAGCGGCGCTAAGTGGAGCACCGGGTGGCCATCGAGCGCCTCGATAGTCCCTCAAGTGGAGGAAACACGAAAACCCTTGGACTTATTGCGCGGAACAGTCCAGCCAAACAAAGCTCGACCACCTATCATTTCATAAATCTTTGTTCCCTCTGTGAGAGCCCCCCCACCACCCCTCTCCCCATCCGCACTCTGCTCCTGCAAATCTCCCTGAAATCAGTGACGAATAGAGCCACCCCCCTCCGCCCTCTCGCCAAATCTGGCCCAAGTCCACTTAGCGCTCTCAGCAGCGTTAAAGCCCCTTATTCTCTCCCCTCTTCGTCTTCTCTCCTCCCCCCTCCCACTCCCTCGCTCCCAGCTCGGACTACACG
This sequence comes from Xyrichtys novacula, assembly GCA_962446985.1. Classification (NCBI taxonomy): domain Eukaryota; kingdom Metazoa; phylum Chordata; class Actinopteri; order Labriformes; family Labridae; genus Xyrichtys; species Xyrichtys novacula. The sequence continues at coordinate 36,118,134 of OY660870.1, forward strand.
CAATTAAGCCATCTATCAAACCTCCCCCAGACATCCCAATCAACAGCGCCACACGCCAGACGCACAAGTTTAAAAAATGAGATTTTTCCCCCTCTGGTCCTGCGAGTATGGAGCTGTGATTTCAGCCTGTTGTGCCACAGATCAGACGAATGAACCTACACGATACTTTGTGCACAAAAAGTCCAATGTGCAACAGAAACCACAACTCCGAAACACTCACTATAGAGGGCCTGCGTGGAATCTGCAGCAGAGAGACAATGAAAGCGCACCATCTTGTGTTATTTGTGTTATTTTGCTCATAATTTCCTCCCAAACTGGTCCAGAGGATAACAAAAACAAACTGTCGCGGTGCCGGGCTGGGCCGAGGAGTGTGAGAGATGGAGAGGTGGTGGTGGTGGTCTTTTGCTGTGTGCGTGTGTAAGCGGGGGGTTGCTCTGAGTAAATGACTTTGACATGAGTGGAAGCAGGCTTTTTCCATCAAGCCCGGCCCTGGATACCACACACAGCGCGCCAGTGTCAGCTTACCGCCCCGGGCCAGAGCCGGTCCCATGGGCCCCGCGTTCATTAGAGAGAGAAAAGCGAAATTAGGCGAGCGGGCGTCGACAGTTTCCTCCCCTATGGAGACATCACACACAGATTTGTCCAACATGATGGAGTTATATATCCCATAAAGGTAATATCAACATCCGTGCAGCGACGGAGCGGAGATCAGTGAACTTTGGAGGGGGAAAAGGCGCAGAGATCTGAGTCAGTGGCGTTAAAGAGAGACGTTTGGTTGTGTTGTGGATCATTTTTAAGACGTAGAATTTTATTTCGATTAATCGTCTTTTATCGGTGCATGGGGACTTTTGGTGATTTTGATACTAGATGGTGCGTTTTCCACATTTTCACTTTTTATTTCACACACTCTCAAATCTGCCTCCGTGCACGTGTTTGCCCACACAACCTTGTCTTAAGTTAAGTTCAGATATAGCCCGCAGGATTTTCCAAACAATAACCTCCAACAATAACCTTTTGCACTTTGCGCAACAAAGGATGTGCGGATAAAATCATTTTCCACCGTGACACACACATACACACCCACGCACACACACATACACACACACACACAACTTAACGGCCCCCAGAAATTTCCTGCGACATCAAAACTTATGACCCCCGCGGAGATCAGGATGCTTCGGCCCGCAGAGGAGATCTTTGTTCTGGGAAGCTTTGAAGAAGGCGCTCCGGCTCGTGTTTTTTTACGCACCGAGATTATATGAGCTCCTAATTTAGCCTTTTGCAAATCTCGAGTGATCAACAGCCGCCACGAAAACTATTCAGAGGTGTTTTTGATGGAGGGGGCTGTCTTTGAAGAACAGTCCCGGCTGAAGGCCCATATGAGCCCCCGCTGTCGACACAATGAGGCCGCCTGTTTGTTTTCATATTAGCGCAGAAAAATGTGGTTTGTCCCCCATCAAATATATGAAGATTTAGAGAAACTGTTTGTCCGGCTGCCTGACCTCAGGAAACCCACTCCAGGCCACTTCAGAATCAAACGTCTGCGGCCTAAAACTGAACCAGGAAAACCACAAAGAAGTCAGAATGATCATCAGGAAATATCTCCAAACATAACTAAATGAAACGATAATTACAAATGTCTCAAATGCTCCATCTGTGGGCCTATAATCAGCAAAACGCGCTGAATGAAAACACTCTCTCGGTGATATTGTCTCTCTCTTCTGCTCGGGCTTTTCTTGCTGCTCTGACTCGGTTTCCTGAGCTCCCTCTCCGGGAGTCTGGGGGTCAGGCGCGGTTCAGTTTGCCGGAGTGACAGACTGTTTGGACTTCCTAACATTGTGCCTGCTGCTTTAAAAGTTTGGTTTCATAACACCGAGGGGTCCTGTTCGATCTGCAGTCAGTCAGTCAGTCAGTCAGACAGATCCTGAGACCTGCCTGCATCGTGTCCACCTGGTCCGAATGTAAAAATTGCTTACAAACACGGAGGATGCGCGTCATGACAACAAGGATGTCAACAATATGAGGATGCTGTCTGGGAGGATTGGAGCCACGTGACTGCCCCGCAGACAGGTGTGCTGTTCCGGCGTTTCTCCTGCAGGTTGCAGCATTGTCCCTGAAAACAGGAGCGAGGCTCACCTGTCACCTGTCAGACTGAGGCGAGGAGAGACATCAGACTGGTGCTGCTGCTGCTCCATGGGAGGAGAAATTGGTGTCTGTAGGATGAAGGCAAAAAAAGATCTAAAAAGGCACAAAAAACAGGAGCAATCTGAGTCAAAAATTAAAATGTGAAACTTTTAAATTCTGAATTATTTCCATCTGCAGCTGAGAATTCACGCTCACAACCTCAACATCAGCATCAATATTTCTAAACAGTCTTCATACTTTCATAAGAAATCAGTCACGCCACTACAAACGCCTGTTTTTTTAATTTATAAAATCCGTCAGAGCATCTTTCAAAACTGCACTTTGAAAAACAAGATCTCCTGTCAAGATCACTTTTCATAATTTATTTGTGGTTCAGACGATTAAAAAAAACCGTCTGTGAAGTTCGTTTATAAAAACCGTCCGAGGTTTTTAAATTGATCGAATAGTGCATTAAATAAATAAACAAACCGAACCGAGACCAAGTTAAATATGAAAAAGATGGATGACAACGTTAAAAAAAGGGACTTACAAATATTTAGGAGAAAAGTGGAGTCACGATCAGAGTCAGAATCAGCCGGTTGAGTTTGCTCTCTTTACGCAAACATGGATACAAACATCAGACACTGAATAAGCGAGGATAAAGTGCAGAGGATAATCAAATGTATATTAAAAATGGGTTCACAAGCAGGAGTTAGATAAAAATGTATTTATTTTATTACTTATTCAATATTAATAGAAATTGTGAGGTTAATATAAACACGATTAGAGTGTGTAATTTCGAATTATTATGAATAATAATAAAGATTGTAAAGATAAACAATTATTTATATTCATAGTGAGTGTTTGTTGTACAGGGTGAGATTGTCCTGAAGTTTTACACACAACAGGAGAAACATGAGAAGAAGAAAACAGGAGGAACATCTTATCTGTAAATAATGTAAATTAAATATTTCATATGAACACTCTTCTTCTTCTTCTTTAGTGGTCCACAGGCGGATGAGTTCGGGGGGGATTCAGGACCGCGGAGAGCAGCTGTGGCCTCCTGCGGACCCGGACGGTGCTGAGGCTGCGGGACTGATTGAGTGTGTGTGTGCGTAAAACTGAGAGAAATCCTGCAGGTCAGTGTGTGGAGAACATCTGAACACGAGGGAGAAACTAAAGGTAGTGTTTTAATGTTGACACATTTACACCATATCTCATCCATCTAAAACTGCACAGTCAACCCCTTTATAAAATATCTGTATCAAATATCACGTGACATGATTTGAATTATGTTTAGATAAAACAAAATATCAAGTGTATAACAAGTAACAAGTGTGTTCATATGTTTAAATTAGTTCAAACAACAACAGTAAGAGGATTTCATGTCATATTAGTCACTTCTCTGTAATCAGGTTTCATGTCATTCATCACTGATCAATAATACACCAGAAAACTATCACTAACTGTTCATCAATATTGTATCAATGCTAGATGTCCACAAGTACCAGAATACTATTATTATAATGTTTAGAGTTTATAATCACCTTCTTGGCTTATTTATGCTTTCTGCATATTTATATTCTATATGCAAACTTGCCTTATATTTTCACACACAGAACATACTGATTTTAAAAATTACTTACTTCAATTATTTTTATTTTTATTTATTTTCTGCAGCATTTACACAATTTTATCATTGCACAGTTTGTGTTTTTGAACGATTTCTCTGTGCAATCAATAATTAACTATACCAAGTGTTTGATTTTGATATATCCTCACCCGTAATATTGTTCTGTTTGTTTCCATGTTTATTTGTTGTTTTAAGCAGCAAGATAGAGTCAGTTCAGTTTATCGTACCTTGTTTAATTTGATGGTGAACATCTATTTCTCATTTTCAAAATCAAATAAGCTGGAAATGAACCACACAGAATTATTAGAGCCAATATCTTAAATGTAAAATGTCAGTGAAATATTAAAAAAAACAAACCGTCCTTTCATTTTATTTTTCATTGCAACAGGATGTTTTTTGGCGTCTTTTCAGATCACTTGGGATGAGCTGTTGTATATTTATAAAAAATGAACCAACCTAACATGGTAACTTGTCATTATCTCTAATTTTAAGCTGTAGTTTTATTTGTTTACAGGAGTTGTTTTCTTTCTGACTCAAACCTTTTTGACCGTATCGAAAAAACAAAAATCACTTTTCGATATTGGATCATTCCGATACCAGATTTCATCATCTAAGAGGAAGAGTCCTGAGGCTGTATTTGTAATGATTTTGTTTGGATTTGGTCCTTATTATTATTGTCGAGTTTGTCTTTCTAAGGTAGAATTAAAGGAATAGTTCACTCATTTTCCCTGTTGAACAGGTGTGAGGTCCCGATCACTCCCAGTATCGGTCTACACGCCTGCCCACCATCCTCTCTCTCTCTCTCTCTCTCTCTCTCTCTCTCTTCATGTAATATCATAAAAAAATCACTGAACATCCGGGTCCCATTGTTTCACATTTTTATTCATAAAAATATCAGGCATGCATGACTCAATCTCAGGAACAATATCAGGCTTTTCCATGCGTTTCTAGTGCAGCCACGTGACCCTCATCGCAGCTCAGTCAATATTTATATGTACACACACACACACACACACACACACACACACACACACACACACACACACACACACACACACATATCAATATTTAATATCTATTTACACAGCAGTATGTTATACAGCAGATCTTACAAAAACATGGAAATATAAATAAATGAATAATTTTAGGGTTTCATCGTGGCGCTTTGTTGCCATCGTTACAGCAGAAATGACCAATGAACCAAACACACTCACACACACTCTCTCTCTCTCTTTCACACACACTCACACACACATACACTCACACACACACACGGTTAGGAGTGTCCCGTGATGACAGCACTGATCAATATGAAGAGGAGGACGCCATGTTTGTTTTGATTTGACTTCCAGCAGTCTCAGGATCAGACTGAGTCCCGAACAGAGAGCTCAGAGTTCACACCACGAGTCCAAACAAACAGGTCTGACAGCAGTCCGCGTGCCTCACGACAGCAGAGAGTCTATATGAAAGCCTCGCGCCTTGCTGGGCATCTTGAGCGCGTGCACAGCGGCCTCAGGTGCCGTGCGTTGCAGGTATGTGAGTGCGTCCCTGCTGGGCTCCGTGCTGCTGCCGCTGTACCCCCCTTCTGACAGGTACGCGTGCTGTGAAGGGTAGCTGAGAGTGTACGGCAGTATGTGGGCCCCTGGGGGCCAGTAGAGCCGGGGGGCGTGGGGGGTCGCTGCCTCAACGTGGCTGTCCTCCCTCCGTTTGAAGGGCGTGCTGAGGATGCTGTCGATGGCGAAGGAGCTGGAGAACTTGGCCCCCACTCTCTCCTCCGGCGCGGGGAGGCGGGTGTCCTCGCTCAGGAGCTCCGGGCTCTCCTGCTCCTTGTTGGAGCTCCTCTTGGCGATGCGCTTCCTCCTGCGCCGGAACACCCCGTCAGCGAAGGTGTACTCACTGTGCGGGTTCAGCATCCAGTAGTTGTCCTTGCCCCAGGGCCGGGACGGGTCTCGCAGCACCTTGAGGAAGCAGTCGTTGAGTGACAGGTTGTGGCGCACGGAGTTCCTCCAGCCGGTGTAGCTGCCGCGGAAGAAGGGGAACTTCTTCATCAGGTAGTCGTTGATCTCTGCCAGCGTGAGGCGGCCGCTGCTGGACTCTCTGATGGCCATGGCGATCAGGGCGATGTAGGAGTACGGGGGTTTGGGTCTGCGGGTGTAGGGTTTCCCCTTGCTGCTGTCGCCGCTCTGGATGACAGGTGCCGGGCTGTTGGCCACGCAGTCCCCGTCAGACCCCAGCTCGTCCCCGGACAGAGGAGACGGGACTCCCACCTCTGCGTCCATGCACAACTCCATTGGCTTCTGCGCGAAGTGGTGCGCAGAGAAAACTTCAAGTTTCATGTTTGTTAAAAGACGGATCTTCTCTCTGAAGAGTCTGTGAAGTCTGGTCTGGTCCGAGCAGGTGCAGCTTCTCCTGAGTGTGTTTGTTGTAAAGGCTCTGGTGAGGCGCTGGAGGCACCCTGAGCCTCAGTCTGGAGCAGCAGAGTACAGATCTGTCTCCGGAGACACGCTTGTCTTGCTATAATATAATGGCTCTGTGAGGGACGGCCCACAGGCGGAGTTTGGAGCCTGAATCCATTGATGCGATTGAGTGATATAATATACGAATGTTTACAATTGGAGGCTACCGTGCCACGCCAGTGAAGAAGAAAAAAAACACACACACAGAGAGGGAGGCGAGAGAGAGGGAGAGAAAGAGAGAGAGAGCAGGTATGAGGAATAATCACTTTAGATTTTTAGCATCCAACCTTTAATATTCCTGCAGCAAAAACGCACAAACCAAACCAAACGTTGAGATTTATCAACTTTAACTGATGGACTATAAACCGAAAAACACAGATTTGTTAGTTTTCTTTTCTTCTCCTCTAAAAACAGAGAAAATGTCACTCTGACATATTTCACATCTCCAAACGTAAATGCACATTTTTACGCACAACTTCTTAACTTCTGGAAGAGGTAGAACATTTTATGATGAGGGAAAGTCAAAACAAATGAACTCCAGTGAGAGCAGAATGAATGGAAGCACATATACGGGACTGTGTTTCTCCTCTTCACTCCCTAACCTGCAGGTTTCCGGAGCTCCTGCGCACCGGGGGACTGAACGGAGACTCATGACTCAGATGGGTTCCGATCACGGTTTGGATGTGTTTGCATGTTTGCACAATGAATGATAAAGCTCTCAGGTCAAACAAAGAGCTTTGAAGAACTGATTCTTTATATTAGAGGTTTTTTTTTAAAGTTCAGAGGGGGTCTCTGCACCTGCTGGAAGATTTATGAAGAGATGATGCAAATGAGTGAAAAGAGGAAGGCTGATTCTGTCGCCTTTAGCATGAGTGGAAATCTTAGTGTTGAGTGAAGAGGAGACTGAACACCCTACTAAACGAGGATACTCTCTCTGATGCCCCTTCAAGTGCCACATATGTGCTAATACGAAGGATAAAACAACAAATTAAGTAATATAATTTCATTTAGTGCCCTTATTTGTTGTGTTTGGTCGTTACAAGTCAAGTAGATAAAATCTTGCATCAGTAATTTGTGTTTTACTTTTAAAATCTGTTGCACAAATATTCATCAGTATGCTTGGGTTCAGATTTAGATGCCCAAATGTCCTGGAAGAGGACCCTCAGACCCCCTTTATTGTGCCAAACCATCTGAATTCATGCATCTTAGTGCCAAAGTCTTCAGATCCTCATAAAACATCAGAGCCCCTTTTACCTCTTTACCCACCCCCCTCAAACAACCCGAACACACCACTTTTATTATGAGTGTTTTCTAGTTTGGATTGTATCCTTTAAAATTCCCCTTAAAGAGTCCAAACTTTGTAAGGACTGCTGTGAATTTAGAGCCAGGAGCTTCTGATAAAGTCGAAGCTCTGTGTCCCAATACTTCTCCTAATTTTCCCGTCAGTGTTTGTCGGATAAGTGACAGTTTACACTCTTCCCGTTCAAAGAGGAACAAATATTATTGCAGAAAATAAGGATAAATACACAGATGAGGATCCCGGCTGTTAAACTTTGTGCATCGTTGCAACACAGCTGTGGTGACATAACCATTTTGACCCTGATGTCAATTAATAAATGAGCCATAAATCAATGCTGTGCCACACTGGTCTGCAGACATTCGGTGAAGCTCAAATCAATAAAGTGTCTGAAATCCTCTTTAACAGTTTTTGGTGGGTAAACTGACACCTGTTAACTGAACGTCTGTTGTCCCACTAACTCTTCTTCTCCTGTCAGCGCCTCTCAGCTGCATGACGGCAGAGTTAGCATGAGTTATGACTCTGGCCTCAGGCCAGTAATAATCATTAAACTGTCTTCTCCTGCTCTCTCCTCATATCTCAGCTGCTCGGACTTTGCTGGAACCTGAACAGCTTACAAAGAGTTCATCTCTCTGTGTGTGTGTGTGTGTGTGTGTGTGTGTGTGTGTGTGTGTGTGTGTGTGTGTGTGTGTGTGTGTGTGTGTGTGTGTGTGTGTGTGTGTGTGTGTGTGTGTGTGTGCGCGCACATACACACACCACTTATGAAATATTTACGAGCTCCTGTCATAAATTTTGGCGATTAATCTGAATTTAAAGCACACTGAGGATGACTGAAAGTTGAGGGATTATGAAAAGTGATCTGAACATTTCAGATAAGGTTTCTATAAACTAACATCTGTCTATACCAGTCTGTTAGTGAGATATGGATCTGTGTGAGCCGTCTGTCTGTGTGCCGGCATGTTTAAGTTTTATCACCTAATTATAACCCAGCGAGGACATGACAGGCACGAATAAAGATCACACAGTACCCAGGGCTATCCCAGCGTGAGTGTGTGTGAGTGAAAGTAACAGCATTCATGGGGTAACTGGGTTAATCACCTGGACAAGGATTTGAGGTCTGAGTGTGGGGTTAAAAAAAGAGACCAGTTTGAGGAACAAAAGTGTTAAATAGTCAAATATGTGATGGCCTAAAACAAACACACAGAAATAAACAAAAACATATTGTTAGTTTTCTGATACTCTCTGTTGCTGTATGACCTCTGACCTCAGTCTGAGCAGGTTAAAATACAGAAACATGTTCAGAAGGATCATTCTGAGCAGGTTGGTTTCAGTCCTGATCTGATGTCCCTCCTAAAAGACCAAATACATTTATCTTTTTATAGAGTAAACTCAAATTGAATACAGGTCCTGCAGCTTTTTTTATCTTGTGCAGCTCATCCTGCTTTTCTGCGCTCATAACTCCACCTATTTTTTTCCTTTTGCTGTGATTTTTCTGTAAATCAAAGTTCATCTTGGATATTTTGTCCTCTTAAATCTGCGAGTTACTTCAGTCTGGTTACAGATTCTGTGCAGTTGGAGTTGCTGAGCGTCACACACATACTCTGATCAGATGTAAATGCTGGAAACTGCTTCTTTCTCCCACCGGGACATTTCTTTAGCAGCTGGTGAGAGTTTAATCCAGCATGTTTGTGATGAAACTCAGGAGGCCGACTGCTGTGAGCCTAAAACCAGAGCTGAGGGACGCAGCGGCGGCGGCGTGCGTGCGTGCGCACTGTCATTATCACCTCTCAGAGGAGGCTCTTACTCTGCTGGGCTGCTGGTGGGTGTGCCTGTGTGTGTGTTTTCTTCTTTTCTGAAGTGTTATGAGGCCGTATTTGATTTCAGGTATTCTGCCAAGAAGTCTGCACACACCTGTGCTGCAGTGATACGGTGTGAAAGGAAGCACACCTGTTTGGGTTTTATCCTCCACATAGCAATTTGAAATCAGAAGTGGAAGGACGATTTCCCCCACAGGGATAAATAAAGTATCACATTATCATCGCTGTCTGCGTAGATCAAGGCTTTTTCATCTCATTGGATCATTTGAGAAGGTCAGGATCCTCGTTTACCCCGAACGTCTGATGGAAAATGATCTTCATAATACATTCAAGTTGCTTTAATTGAAGGGTCATTGAGGTTAGAGGAGTTAGCAGCGCTCTGCAGGGAGGTTATTGTGCTTATATAACCTGTTAATGTGTCTCTGTTCAACTTGGCACCTTGTTATTTCAGCCCAGCTATTGAGTTTTCAAGTGTCTCCTTTGAGCAGCAGCAGAAATCTCCCTTAAGTGCTGACATGAGTGGAATTCCAGTCATGTAAATTCATCGGGTGAATCCTTCGTAGGTTCCAAAAATAGCCCCACCTCTGCGGCGGTCTGCGCTCACACGCTAACCCCTGTCTGCCTGTCTCTGGATGACTTCTTACCTGTATCTCATCTTTGTTTGCTTTCTTCTCTGTGAGTGAAGGGTGTCCAACCCCCATGTCTTTGTATAAACAAAGTACGGGCTGTGGGTGAGCAGGGCAGGGAGGAACGGCAACAAGAGGCGCTGCGTTGTTGAGATTCCCAAGATTCCCTGCTGCAGATTTAGCCTCTGACAGAGCCGACATGCTTCGTTTGGGGCGCACAGGTAGGTACGGCGATGTGTCTACTTCAAAATCAGACATTCCACATCAATTCCACTCATTCCTGCTCTCAACACTGTAAGCATCAGCGCAGGGGTTCGTGCACAGGGGGGTGTACGTCCGTCTGCAGCTGTGCCTCTTCTCAGGTGTGGGTGTGAAAGTGTGTGCATGCGCTCCAGGGAAATAAAAGAGTCAGACGCACACATTCCACCTAGTTTATTCTTCGAACAGCGATTACTGTAATTACCCAACAATGCGGCTCTCTAAACGCTTGGTGCCTGCTTTGTTGTGCTTCTGTAGATTCATACCTTTGTGTTTTGGAAGATGAATGTTAGGGGGGGAGACGGACGGGGAGGCCTGTCCATATAATCAGAGGCACACCTGAACACTTAACAGTAACAAACAAAAAGTTCCCACGAAGCTGTTTTGAAACATAACACAAGAACTTTCCGTACTGACGGCCGCATAAAATATAATACTAGGATACCCGACACACACTCAGACGTTCAACCCATGCAGAGTGAGTCAGAGTTTTCCTAAGCGGGGTTTGATGCACGCAGATCTCTGCTGCTTGGGTGTCAACCATTAACATATATAATGCGATAAAATGAAGCTGCGTATCCTGCAGTCAGTTGGCAGACGCATGTTTCTATTTTGGGTCCTCCTGCATTCTTACCTGACGTGCTCACACCCTGCCAGACCAACAGAGGGAAAAAAATAGATACAGATAAATAAACGGAGCCAACAAGGGTATAATTAAAGTAATTAAGGAAAGAGGTGAAGTGCAGGTGAAGCACCAGTGAAAGGCAGTTTGGCACAGCTCGAACCTGAAACACATGCAATCCCTGTGATGTCATTCCGGGTCCCCCTTCTAGCAAGATCTCTCTTCAACCGAGCAAAGATAAAACTTTCTAACACTGCAGTTGGATGTTTCTGCACGGATTGCGGTGATCAACTCTCCAAAGATCACACCAGAGGGACATGAGGTGCAACTATGATCCTCCAACACTTCCAAGTTTGGTGCCCATAACGTTGGCCCTGAGGTAAACCATAATGCTTAATCTGGTCCAGGTAAAGCATTGGTGGTCCAGTTTCTTCTTGGTCAGGTAAACAGTGACCCTCTTGGCCCAACATCCTAGACAAGGAGGTTTCTGATCAATCCCTTCTTCCTGAGTGCTCTCCTTGTTGGCCCAAATCCCCAATAATGGTGCATCACTCACTCAAGGACACTTTAAAGATTATATTTTGGCAGAGCGAACTCGTACCACCTATTATGATCTCATAAGTACAAACAAGCAAAACAGATCGTGACTACAGCCTGTAGAAATGATCTGCAGTGTGAAAAACAAAAGCAGAATTCTTCAGAAGTTTGCACTGTGGAGACTTGAACTCACGTTTTCTATTTTTTAGGAAGAACCAAAGGAAAGGTCATATCTGTCTGTTTACTGTCATTATTAGCATGCTAACTCAAACTAGCCCTACCTGCCCTTCTGACTTCATATAAATACTGCTTCCTCATTAGCTGTGGGGTCAGACCTGGAAAAGCTTTGACATGGACTGACAAGAAACTATATTGTACAATATTGTTTTATACATTACAATACAACATAAAAACATGAGCGATAGGAAATGACACAAAAGACAATAATAATAATAATAAATATGATGATATGATATAATATGATATACATTTTTAATGATAGGATATTACATAATTCAAAAGTTTATCTTACTGAATGATACATTATGATAAACTATATTTTATATTAAATCGTTTTATGATATGATACACTATGATATGACACATCACAATATGATACATGATATAATATGATGTGATATGATATGATACATTATGATATGATATGATACATAATAATATGATACATTATAATATGTCATGATTCATAATGGTATGATATGATATGATATGAGATGAGATAATACAATACATTATGATAGGATATGATACATTATGATAAGTCATGATAAATAATAATATGATATAATAATTTGAGATATGATATGGTATGATACATTATGATAGGGGATAATAATATATGATACATTATGATATGAAACATGATGATATGTCATGATACATTATGGTATGATATGATATGAGATGAGGTGATATAATACATTATAAGATATGATACATAATATGATAGGATACATTATGATATAAGATGAGATGATATGATACATTATAAGTCATGATACATGATAATATGACACATTATTATACATAATACATGATACATAATACAATGATATGATACATTGTGATATGATATGATATGATACGATATGATATATTATATGATACAATATGACATGATACAATGCAATGATATGATTTGGCATTTCTTTACATGAACATTGCACTTCACTTTTTTACAATGTACCTTCATAAGAGGAAGCACTAATTAGTCTACAAAGGGGTCAAAAACTAAACATGTTTATTCCTCCATTTACCAGATAATCCTTATGGACCATTAGCACTGACCAGGTTCTCAACACAGAGTTTTGCTGTCGGTTAATCCAAATGATTGTCGGTGAAATCTAACTGACCAATATGAGCCTTTGCTTGGATGGAAACGGAGTGGTTGAGTCATCACTGATCTCAAGGTAAATGTGAACCTGACTTTAATAGCATAGATACATTCTAGATGGTCATACCTCTTATTTTAATCTATTGTTTGACTTTGCATTAATGAGCATGTGTTTCCTGGTTTTACCCTTGATACCATAAAAAGTCATAAACATCACCTGAAATCTGTGACGCCTGTGAATAAACTATCCAAATCTGAGATTAGATGATGCAGTAGCTTCATTAAAGGTAAATGCAGACCTGGAGCACTCCTTAAAACTGCCTCAAAAATGTTACTGTTAGTGCATGTCTGTCAGTAAACCTCCGCCATGCGTGCAACAGGCTCAATACCTGCCATATCAGCCACTATCGTCCATTTCAACTCTTCACACGCTACAGTCCCCTCGCATGCCGAGCTGGGAGGCGTGTAGGGAGATTAGCGGGTAGAGGGTGGGGGATGTGGATAAAGAAGAAAAAGAAGCAATGATTGATCTTAGCCATAGACACCTCGCTTTATCGCTGCAGCTGATAGGACCTACCTCCATTCAGCAGCGCTGTAGGCTGTTTTTGTGTAAGCATAAACACAGGGCCAAATCAGTACCTGTGCTGCACTGTTTACCTGGCAGCCGTTCAGCCCTTTTCTGTCTAAACTTGAAATAGGATCCAAACACTCTACTCACGCATAGTGGTTTGCACGAGATGCTTTGCCTGCCTCTCAACCTACCGCGGGGCTCCGTAGCACTATTTTTGCACCGCCTCAACCTTAACGGCCCTCTTATTTCTTTGATTGAGAGGTGGAACATCTCGCCCCGGGGCTTCAACTGCAAACATAGCACTGATTTTAAGCCGTTACCATGGAGTCATACCACAGACAAACCCAACAAACAAACTGCTGATTGATAACATTAGTCTGAGAGTTATATTTAGATCCCCTCTTTCTCACAGTATGTATTACGGCAATTAACCGTTTCATAAAGGCCTATCACTGAACAACAACCATGCACTTAAATCCTCCTTTGAGGTTTTAGTCACATAGTTTTGACTTTACCTAACCTTACCTTGAAATGTTAAATGTGTCCTGATTTAGTTTGATCGTGCAGAACCTTTATGGGGATCTTGGAAGGTTGCATGATAGTGTCTTCTGTAGCTCTGGACTGAAATGTGGAAGCATGCACGTGAATGGAACATGCACTAAAGGTGCATTACGCTATGGGGCTGATAAGTGCATTCCACCTGATTAAGTTTGCTATATTCAAACCTTTGGTTCAGTTTACAGGTGAATACTTCTGATCCACAGCTTTATTAAACAGTCTTCATGTTGTGCATGTTTCAGTGATTTTACTTTTTATTTAATGGATACAATAAACGTGTGGACAGAGTTGTGTGTGCAGGATAATGTTGACATGCAAAGACTGAGTAAGACCTAGTTTTAATGTTGTTTTGTACACTTTTGTGGCCGTTCCAGTTTTGTATGAATATGATGAGTCAGCCCACTGAGCAATAGATGGCTATGAGATGTCTAGTTTTTTTTAGACCTAATTTAAACCGTCTAGATTCTGTATATTTTTAGACGGAATTTAGACGTTGCACTTTGACCCATTATTCAATAACTATTTATTTTAAAAAGCATAATGAGTTGCATAACAGATCTCCAAGTACTTAACCAAAATAATTATGATAGTCATTGAGCAAAATACATTGTAGTATAGATATAGCCCAGATTTAGAATTAGTCTAAACCTGGTCTAAACTTTCATTTTTAGACCTGTGGTTACCTGATTTTAGACCAGTCGTCTGGGCTCTGTTAGACCTCTTTTAGACCAAAGAATGCTCAGTGGGAGACATCAAGAATGAAATATTATTTTAAGATTCTTCTATACCTTTATTGTTATTCATTGTTCCTGTTTGTATCCATGGCATTTGCTCTCATGTTACATGATTTTATGCACCAGTTTAAGTTTTATTAAACCACTTTTATACTGGTAATGCAAGATGTTTAAAGATACAAACGTGGTTTAACAACTCAAACATGCTAATGACCCCAATGACTCCATTCAGCCACTGATGTTTCAGATTTGTTGCAGATGTATATGGCGCCATTTCAGGGGTGGCTGAAGTCCAGTTTAGGGCCAATCCCAGTTCTACCCATTAGCCATCGTCTTACTTCTTAGCCTTTGGTTTTGCTCGTTCACTTCAAGCAAAGGGGCGTCCCAATTCTCCATAAGGTTAGGAGCAAGGGGTTCACAGCCCTTGAAAAGAAGACAAACAGGGACCTCAGTTGGAAGCAAGGGTTATGATTTTGATATGATTTTCATAGTCATGACACTCGTGTTTTTATCAGATATTCAACCCGTTGCTACTCCACGTAAATATTAGCGAAGTTTTGAATTGTTTGTATTTTGAAATTGCGCTAACTAACAAAGCTAGAGCTATTTAGAGGTACACTGATATCAGACTCGGGTGACGATTTCACTGCGTTTCGTTTCTTAGGGGAAAGAATGACAATTGCGATTGGCTGTTAGTCTCAGTGATGAACCCAACTGGTTTTTGAAGAGGCCTCATAAATCCAAAGATGCATGGTGGTCACTTTAGTGGACCTGACGACTTTGTAAACTAGCAGAGAGGTGGAGATGAGGCTGTTAGCGTGTCTGTTTCTGCTGCACAAATGTGTGTTTTTTATTTTACTTTTGGGACCAGCCTCAAGTGGACACTCTAGGAACTGCAGTTTATTTCCACTCCTGTATGTCTTTAATCTCTTTGCACCTGTGGAGGAAGAGTCTGAGAAGTTTTTGGAGCTGATTATTCTGCCTGATTAAGCAGACGGATGAGTCATTTCAACTCCTATGATGAATAATTTCCTGTTTGCTTTGATTGCAATCATATTACTCGTAAGGATGTGAATCTCAACTTTTTTTTTAAAATTCCTGATCTACAATGTTATTAATTAAGCTCAAAGTCACATGATAAATCAGGCTGAGTGAAGAGGATTCGTATTACTAAGTCCCAAAACCAGTAAAATGGTCATGTTAAATATGGATAAAAGTTGTCTTACGTGTCCGTACAGTGTGCACGGTTCACTGCAGGGGTAATCAGAAACCCGGCCTCCTCAGCAGATGTTACTGTTTGTAGTTATTGCTATTAGATATTGATTTGGTCATAATTCTTAAATGAACATCATTAAGCATCGGAAGTTTGATTGGGGGAGAAAAAAAGGAGCTAATCTCCTCCAGCTGGCTGAGGGGCTATAATGCCTCCTGCCTCCGTCCTGCATTGATCCGGAGGAGCAAACAGCAGCTTCCTGGCTGCACAGCAAACCGGAGCGCCAACCAGGTGAAAAACACAGCAGATAAAAAACACATTAGGTAGTAGAGCATGTCCCGCAAAACAGATGTCAAACTCTGTGCATCATGATTAAGGGATCCTGATCTATAGTTAAGGGACCGTCAACAGTTATGCTGCTGGATGAGTGATAACAACTTAAGATTTGAGTCCTGGACAGAGGTGTGTCTAAAGGGGTTATTGGGGTGTCTCAGGCCCCCCTTGGAAACCACACCTGAACAAAGATTTGCCTCATCAGATATTACATTTATGGTCGGCACAAAAAAGGGTAAACAGGTCCTTTTTTACTCCAAAGTAACTCAGGTTTTGTTCCCTCAAGACGAGTGAGTTCCCGATCGATCCGTGTCACCCCTCAATTACTAAGTGAGCTTTTTCTTTTTGGCTGAAGTGCAGCACGACTCGGCCCAAATCCCCAACAACAGAGCATCACTCATTACAAGCTATTCTCCAGATTATCCTTTGGCAGAGTGAGCATGAACCACCTCGCAGGATCTCACGAAACAGAGACTAAACGAAACAGAGACTGCTGTGGTGATGAGGAAACGCCAGGATATAAAAGAGGTCAGTTTGAAAGGATAATAACGGAGAAGTGGAGGAGAGCTCGGTGAATGATTTTAACGTTTTTGTGCAAACTTACTTCATGCAATCGCAGCTAAAGTCAGTGCAAGAGTTGGATCAGTGTCGTCAAAATGATCTGGAGACAACGAGGGGTTCGCTAGATTAAAGAAGGTGGACAAAAAGAGTCTTTAAAGAGGAGTTTCACCCCAACCCAAGCTGTAGAAGTGTGTCAGCTCTGAGTGGAAAGAGATTATGTGTGATCTGTCTTTGTGTTTGCACCATGAAACCACAACATGAAGGCTCTAATAGTTGTCTGTGTCAGTATTTGCTGTTATATCCTCAGAATCTGAAGATTAATTTGGAAATAGATCTGACCTTTGAATGCACAGACTGATGTTCGTTAACTCCCCCTGCACGCCAGAGAAACAGGTTTGGCTGTTCGGACAGCCAGGTGGCTGAAGGGGAGAAAAGCAGCACCTGCGTGTTGTTGACTGGGATGGGCGGTCAAAGGTGAACACAACAATAACGGTGGTGTGATTTTATGCCAAAACCTGCCAGTCAAATTCAATAACTGTCTGACCTAAATGATCCGTCACAGTTTCCGTGTGCTGAAATGAGGGCACTGACAGTTTATTGCAGGGTTAGAGGAGGTAAAAATAGAACCACGAGGCGGTAAATCATCCACATCTCTGCTGCACAAAGATCTTCAATTATGCCAAAAAAGAAGAAAAACCATAATCGCTGCACCGTGAGGCTCGTGCATGTCGGGATATGTGTCGCTGCCACGCCGCTCTAATTGAACTTTCTCTCAGAGGCGTTGTGAGAAAACAGGCGGTAACTATTTATACAGCTACACACCTGACCAGGCATCTATCCAAACAAAAGGTCTTGAACCCAGCCCTTGCGTGCCTATCCAACCCAGACATCTGATTAATTATAGTGTGGCCGTTAAAGTGAAGAAAAACTAGCTGATGAAAAGTCAGCGAGTCTGCAGGCTCAACCTGCCCAAACAGCATCATGCGTGTTAGCTTGTAAAACTCTCCATCCCGCCCCTCCTCCCCTAACTCCGTGTGTTTCCTCCCCCCCTCCCTCCCTCTCTCTCCTGCTCCGGGCCCATTCGTGCAGACGAGGTAAAACATCTCCCCGGCTGTGTCAGAGCCCCACAGGTGGGCCCCGTGTGCTCAGGTAGATAATATCACTGTTACTATAGACTGTGTTTGGGTTAGTGCAAAAACACTTTTCACGGCAGCAGCAAAACAAAGTGCTGAGCTGTGCGTGATAACGGCGGGCGCTGCTCCCTACAAATTAACCTGTGGAAACACTTCGGCCTCGCACGACACAAACACACACACTAGTTCTCCTTTTTTTTTTTTTTTTGTTGAGAAAAATACACAAGTTTACACGATGTTCTGCCGGGAGCAGGGAATAATTTCATGAGATTTTTAGAGATTAAGGAGATCTCTTTTATATGTAATCCTCCAAAGGAGTCATGTTAATCCAAAACAGTGAAATAAGCCTTTAATGTCAGGGTGGTTCAGTTCGGGGACTGAGCTGCCTTGTGTCCTGATTGAAAGCATCGGACTGATTGGGCGAGTCACTCTGTTTCTAATCTGCATACAGGCCGAGCAGTAGACTTTAGAAATGGACTTTCTTTAAACAAAAGAGGCATGAAGAGCTCGAATGTGCTCAGGGCCAGGAGCCGGCATGGCTTCCATAAACAGATCACCCAGGTGGTCCATGTGTGAGAGAAGGAAGGGAGCGCTGGAGAGCAGGCCCGCTGCTGCTGCCGCTGCTGCAAACATAAACCTGGATCTTCTTAGTTCAGGAGCTCCTCTGACTCCTCTGAAGGTCCTGAACTTTAAAACATGATATGATTTTAATCTTAGGACAGAAAACTATGACTGCAATCAGGAATAAAAGACTTCAAAACAACACAAAATATATCGCTCAGAGATCTGTGAAGTTTAACTCTGACTTGTAGACTTTATTCAAACTCAGTAAGAAACACATCAAACATGGAAATTTACTGAAGAAGCTCTAAGGTACCAGAAAATTAACACTCACTTTTGATTTTCTCCCATTTTTCCACTGATACCAGTCAAACGGAGCGAGGGAGTGACTGGCGTGCTCAAAACCTTCTACCTGACGTCTCACAACTTTGCATCATTCTGCCAAGTTTCCTGTCAAAAGTGTTTGAAACCATCCCAAAGAAGAAGAAACATGGATCACCTTTATTTCTTCTAGGTGTGAGTCATTTCTCTTTCTTAAGGGGCGTTCTCACCAAGCGCTAGTAAAATCATCTACTCGCTTAATTTGTGCTAATCTAGACGCGTAAATAGTGATCCTTGCCAATTAAATTTGCAGGATCAAGTGATAGACTACTTGACTTAGACTTGTTCCCAATTTACCAGATAATCCAACCTCCTCACTCACTTTCCTCCAGGTGAGCTCCTTTTTATTCCGGTTTCAGTAATAAAAATAAAAACTATCATACAGTTCAACCGACACGATCAGTTTGTCCTCCACTTTCAACACCAGTGAACATCTTCCGGTCCGTTTTCATACATCACCTGGGAATGACGCCAATTCTCACTTGAGCTGAGATATTTGTACATCACGCAAATTTGCATCATTCACACAAATAACTTGATCAATTCGTGAAATTCGCCTTGCACAAGATAACGGCATCTGCGCAAATGACTCGCTTAATTCATGTGAATAACTCGCTTGAGTTGAGATGTTTGTAAATCTCGCGAATTCATTCGCACGAATAACTTGATCAATTCGCGAGATTCGCCTTGTCCAAGATAGCATCATTTGCGGAAATGATTCGCTTAATTCACGTGAATCAATCGGCCGCCAGAGTAGTACTAGCGTTGAATGCATTGACTTTCCATTTAAATTGTCACATGAATGATTTTACGTGCACGTATTGTGAACGCTGCTTTATCGTGAGCCGTATTGACCCGTAGCCTTTATTTTGTGATTAATGTCGTTTTTTTCCTCTGAGTGCCGTTGTCTGTTAAAGTTAATGTTGCAGTTTGCTTTGTCACACATTAATATGATTGGTCGTGATCACTTCAAGACGCACATTAACTTTTAACTGCTGAGAAAGTTCGATAAATTAAGCAGTTTCAAGTATCAACAGTTAAGGGGATTGCTGTGTGGAGTTAGATTTTTGTTAATCCCAGAAAATCTATGGTTTAGTGGGTTTCTGACATCAGCATAAGGTGACCAGACCTCTGTAATGAAATCCGGGGTTGGTGGGTGCCGAGCAAAATGTGATTTCAGGCGCTCTGTTTCTGGAGATCGGCGGCGGATCGGATGTGTATTGTATACAACAACTTGGTGCTACTTCGTCGCAGCGCATGCCCTACATAAAAACTGCTGTTCAAGACTGCACGCAACATGCTTACTCACGCTTCCTACCTACTTTTCTACCATAATAACTGTTGTTCTAGTCTACATGCAACCCTTTTTTTTCTCCTTCATGAAACACTCAAATCTGGGACATTTCCAGGGACAGCTTTAGCCGGGGACAGATCATCCAAAACGGGGACTGTCTCTGGAAATCAGGGACGTCTGGTCACCTTCCATTAGCATGTACGTGAACCGCTGTACAAAATATCTATTGAAGAAATGAAATATTGATGCTGTACACAGAATAAGGAGGTTCAATCCCACTTGCTAAAGTTGTCTATAGACTAGACACTTGACCTAAAACTGATGGGCCTCTTATAGCAGAGAACTGTCTCTCCACCCTGGTCTCGCCTTTTCTCCCACTAAATGAACCAACAGTTCAGTTTCCTTTAGAAAACAGTTTTTTTAGTAAATAGTTGCAAAGTGAAAATCCAATATTATGGCACAGCAAAACAACATAAACTCTTCCATCATAATTTCATTTAATGGTCAAACTCTGTAACCCAGTATCCCTAAAAGCTCTCCTGGTCCTTCATGGACCTCACGACTCTGGTCCTGGTCTTATTTAAGCGCCTTAGTTTATTTTATGAGCTCCAGGGAGAAACTGTCCTCTGAGCGCAGAAGTGTTTCTAGATACAGTAAAGTGAAAAAATGCATTCCTCCTCACACCTTCTCCTCTCTCCGTCATGTGAGGAGCGTAATCCTCACTATCAAGACCAGCTCTTTATCGCTCCAGCGTTTCCAGCAGCCACTCAGCTTTATGCAATGTTTAGATAGCAATTTACATAACTGGCGTGTTTTGTAGGCCCTCTTATCGGGGGGTCGAGCATGTTTCATGAAATGACATTGACCCCGGGGGCTCCGCTGTCCCGTCACCTGCGGTTCCTCGGCTCCTATCTGTGTGTGTTATCGTGCTGGCCTGAGTTATTGTGAAGGTTTGTGTGCTCACAGATGATTTATGTACAGTGAGCGTGACAGATCAGCCGTCTGGTCATTCACTCCACATGTCCAAACATACCTGTGCTATTAGCCGCTCGTCCTTGTTTGTCTGTTCGAGGGATTAGTGAGAAATATGAGGAAACTGTGACTGACAGCAGGGTAACCCGGCTAGTGTTTCACAATCCTTGATAGTGTCGGCTAATAGCCGTGAGTCATTGTTGAGAATATACCATCGCGTGTGTGTGGAGCAGTTTAGGTAAGGTGTGTGTGTCTGTGTGTGTGTGTTTGTATGAGTGGAGGTGCTATTAAAAACTGGTTCCTCTGAAATGTTGTTTTGACAGATATCAATAGCGCAGGGATCACCAGATCCTCGGGGTTCCCTCTACACTCACAAACAAAGCTAAATTTGATTTCCTGGCTTTTATTTAGTCCAGGGTTTGGTTTGGAGGCTTAGTCCTTAATGCCGGGCTGATGAATCAGGTCTGACGTTACTCATGTGTGTGTTTGGATAGCAGGTAAGGACTACATGTTTGTCTGCGGCTTAGCTGCTGCAGAACTTTCTGTTATTGTTTTTGTTCGACATGCTAGCTCTCTGACTTCAGCTCTAAAAATATCACCAAGCCTGTAATTATGGTTTTACCCCGAAGCCCCCCTCCTCCTTCGCTCCCTCCTCCTATTCTCCTTCTTAACACCTGTGCTGATTTACAGTGTGAATGTGTGTGTGTGTCCTCCAGGTGATTTACGGCGCGGCTGTCGTCAGCGTGCATGATTTTTGCGCAGGAATGCAGCCGGTGATGTCAGAAAGAAGCGATTTGATGGCGCTGCAAAGGCAACAGCTTTCTTCTTCTGTGGAAACTTTGGCTGATGGCACGAAATCCTGTCCCCGAATAACAATGAGGAGTTTATTTATAGAGCTACTATTGTGTTGACATGTCAGGTGTGGCGCTGAGGATGAGATTGTCACCTCTTTGGATTCCTCTCCGAGAGCCCCGAGGCCACGACGTTAGAAAATTTATACAACTGAACTTGGCCTCAGAGTTCAAGCATTTACACAACAGAGAGACTCGCTGCAGTCATGATGGCTCTAATGTGAGTAGATGACACTTTAACGTGCTCACAAAGACCACGCTTGATGGGATGAGGATCAGCACCTCGATGTCTGAGTTGGGAGTTGGTCTTGTAAATAAAAGTAAAATGGATCATGGGATTGGGGCACGAGTCTGTCGAGTGGTTTAAATGAGGTCCATGTACGGCTCCATCATGGTGCAAAAGGATCTGACAACAGATTCATAATCCAACCCTCACCTATGATCATGAGCTGGAGGTGGTGACCAAATGACGGAGATCCCGGATTCAAGCATCCAAAAGCAGAGGTGGGGGCTTGACAACTCGACTCGAGACTCGACTTGGACTTGAGTCCCGTTTTTGACTTGCTTGACATGTAAAATAGTTTGGTTAAAGCTGCACTATGTAACTTAACACAAACAAGAACCCTTGTTTAATCATAAATGCAAATAGTGAAAAATGCTCATGATTGATGTAAATCTTTACAGATAACAAATGGTTGATGGCTTTGATATGACTTGATTTTGACTTGAAAGAAACGGTAAGGACTTGGTTGGGACTCGAAACAAGAAATGACCTGGACTCACTTCAGACTTGATTGTAAAAGACTTAAGACTCGACTTGGACTTGCGACATAGGGACTTTCCCCCACCTCTGTCCAAAAGGAGTTTCCACCAAAGGGTTTCTGGTTCAGCTTCAGAGCCGCTACTCCTTCGTATTGAAATGAGGTGGTTTTAGAGGAGACCCTGAGATCACTGCAGGGGTTGTCTGCTGGTCTAGCTGAAAACCCGAGGATGTCTCAGGGTAGGGTGACCATACATCCTCTTTTACCCGGACATGTCCCCTTTTTCAGTGGCTGTCCGGCCTTGTCTGGGGAGTTGATAAAATCCTTTAAATGTCCAGGTTTTCTATGGAGGTTTTGAGTTTGTATCACATGGACTATCTGATTTAGAAGTGCGTTAAAAACACTCGATCCGACCCGAAAAACTCCGCTGCATGTAGTCACGTCCTCTTTTTGGGGATTCAGAGTCTGGTCACCCTACCTCAGGGTGACTTGGTAGGCGTTCTACTTGGTTGAGAGGAGGAAAATGGATGGAGTTTTGACATGTTAACAGACTTAATATGCTGTAACACAAGAAGGTTGCCTTCAAGTAAACCAGACTTAAATTGAAGATCTTGATTATTAATCACTGCCAGATAATTGTTAGAACAGAGGAATGGAAAATAAATCTAAAAGCTGCAGAAAAGTGAAAGATCTGCAGACATACATGCTCTTCAGCACCAACCAATCAGATTTAAGTTTGACTAGGACTTTGCCTCTCATTCTTCAATTGCTGTAAAAACGTCTTTATTGCAGAATATCATAATGTGCATGCATCATGTTTACCAAAACAAAAGTTTGCAGCACACACACCGCAAAAACAGTCCCTTAGATGAGGTTGTGTTTAGGATGTTGTATGATCAAGTTCCAGGCATATTTGCTCATCTTCGATTGTGCAATAAGTTGCATATTCAGCTCAAATGCCTGAGAAATGTCTCTGACTCAGAAGATCTGAACACTGAGCGGAGCAGCTTCTGTGGCCTATCAGCTCCTCCGATCAACACTCTGTTTCTGCTGCAGCCAGATTATCACGCATGCCACAATAACGTGCCAGCCTATGCGGGCCTTTTCTGCTTGTTCAGAGCGCTGGCACGCTCAGTGAGCGTGTGACGTAACAGGGGGCGGGGCCTAAGATCTGATCTGACTGGGCTGAACAGCCGTAACACACAGAATAGCATAGCATGACAATACTGTCGGAGAAACAATCAATCAGATGCTGTCAGCGAACTGTAAAGGAGAAGTTTTTCACTCTCTGCCAAATATGCATGTGTGTCATCAAAGTGTGAGGTCTCCACACTTCAAAGAAAACTGGATTTTTGCTCCTCTGTTCTTCAGATGGTGGAATATTCGTCTTTTTGTCATGCTTTTTGAACTTACTGGAAAAGGGCTGGTCTGAAAATACTGCAGTTCCATGAGTGTCCACTGGAGGCTGGCTGTAGAAGCACCAGAAACCACATACACACTCATTTATAAAAGCCCATCTTTAGAGCTAAATGGACATACTTACAGCCTGTTTGAAAAATGACATTAGTCTGAAAATCTTACTTATCTAAGTACACTGTTTCCTGTTTTCAGAGTGCTTCACAACAGGAGACATTATGAGGCTGATAAAACCTCGGTGACCACTCCGCGGGTCTACAGGAGCTGATGCTGCTTCCTTCATAGATACCAGATCCAAATAATATATTAACCAGCTGTCTTTACATTAATGTTATTCTTAGCGAAATCACAAAAACTCTAACTCTGTTAAAGAAAATCCCCTTTATATGCTTTTATTAATGGCATTACTTGGAGAAAAGAGACATGACATGGTCATATAAATTATTGACAAGTTGTCTAACTTCTACATCTTCTAAGTAGTCCTCTTTAACCAGTAACACCCCCAGTTACACATGGGTCCATCTGCGACTGAAATGAGGTAGTTGGGCAAAGTAGGTTTTACCGAACAGGGGTTTGACATTTGGACGTGGGTACCCCAGCACTGACACTGATGGGGTGGCATGAAGTATATGAGCCTACGGGTGGAATGTTTTAAATATCTGGGGACACAGACGGACTCTCGTCTGTCATTTCAAAAACACTTAATTTACAACACGGCACTCCAGCGTCTCCACCTCCTCAGTGGAGACGTCAAAAGAAAGATCCTAATCATGGTTTACCGGTCATTGATAGAATCCATTCTCACCTTTAACATCACATCCTGGTACAACCTCCTCTCCAGTAAACAAAAAACAAAACTTTCACAAATCAAGCCAGCAAGATAACCGTTCAGCCCAAACTCCACTATCCCATCTGTATGAACGCCCTGTGATCAGAAAACCCAGCCTGATCTCAGAAGACCGGTCCCATCCCCTCCATCAGTCCTTCAGTCTTCTCCCATCAGACAGGAGGTACAAAGTCCCTTTGGTCAGGAAAGCAGTCTATAAAAAATCATTCATTCCAACTGCAGTCATAGCTCTCAACATCAAAGGTTTTCCCATAACCTGGTAGTGATTTTTTCCAAGCGTCATATGCGTGTGATTTTATCACAGGTCGATGTGTACTTTTACTCAGGTCTTTTAAAGTTCTTGTTCTGCATGTGTGTACAAGAGTGATGGAGATTGTTTGTCTTCTGATGCATCTGAGGCCTGTCCAAAGATGGATGTCTGTCACTTTTTTTGTGTCAGACAATAAACTTCTTCTATTCTATTCACACCAATAACTGCATTTATAATTGCACCTGTGTTGTAATAAATCCATTTATTTAACTTTTATCATCAGTGCTGCTGGACATAATGACGGGTCATGGTGTAAACTGTGAGTGTGTCACTGTCGTTTGTTGTTTGTAATAGTCCATAAGTGTCCAGGTTCTCTTCTTCTAGTGGAATGACCATGTAAAAAAAGTGATTTTGGACTCAGTCAAATCTTTGTGTAACAAACAAACTCTGCACCTAAAAAGTCAGTCCTTGTTTAAACTTCACAGCAGAAACTTTATTGAGCATTTTGGGGAAAAAAACAGCCGCTGAAGTCTGATCCAGGAAATAAAAACAAGAGCATTCAAAGCATTCAGCTCTTATCTTGTCTTTTTCATTTTCTTATCTCTGCAGAAGAAAACTGCTCCTTTGATTTTTATAAAAATATGTGTTTCCTTGTTACCGTTTCTGGTTCGGGTCAGTTTACTTGTAAACAAACGTGAGAGCTACTGCTGGCATCGTTTATGGGACAAACACTCAGGTGAAGGAATGTGCTGTTGAAAGAAACAAACCGGTGACGTGTTCTGCAAAACAAAGACTGAAATATGTAACAGTCATTTTTCTGCCTGTGGTGAAAAACACACATTTTCTCCTGCAGCTCACAAGTGCGTGAGAATTTTTTACACTTGATTTAATGAGCTGCACTCTCGGATCAGTTAAGCCTTATCAGATCTGTGCTCGAGTCGTTCTGTATAAACATCCAAGATAATCTGTGCGTGCATGTGTGTGTCTCTGAGTGTGTGTAGAAAAATGTGGTTGCATGTTTATATAGGACAGTTCCAGGGTAGAAGCCCGAGTTTAAACCCAAACAAAGCTGTAAATTCGAACTCTCAGTCTCCTGGACAGTGATTGACAGGCTGCCCAAACTCACCTGAGCATATCTCTCAGGTGTGATCACACTGGGCTGATCCACACGGACGACACCAGGTGCATACCCAACATCATTGTACTGTGTGTGTGTGCATCAGAGCTCACAGAGCGTGTGCTAATCCTGCAGGTATTTGCACTAAATTTCACCTGCAGGGCAAATATCCTTGAGCTTTTCACTCAAGAGCTCAGCTGATGATTGATTGAGTGAAATTTCCTCGCTGCACATGGAATCTGAGATATTTCTGCAGCAAAAACAACACGTCAGAAATCGGTGATTTGTTGGATTACAGAGACTTCGTGTTAAACAGATAACTTTCAGGCATGAAACTCGTGTTTTCTTCGAATGGGTGAAAAAAATTCGCCGAGAGGATGTGATCTGAGCACCTCCCAACTTGTATTAAAAATGATCAGAGAAAAGGTGTTTTTTTTTAAATATATTCGCAATAATCTGGGCCTGGAAGACTATATAGAGCTGTTGTCTAAAGCTGAAGTTTTGAGGGTTAAACCTGAGAGCAGATTACTTTATTTGTGATTCACATCTTTCCTCCAGATGTTTGAATCCGTTGACTTCAACTAGCTGAGTCACCGTGATACATCAGCGCATCTCAAGAGACGACAAACAACTTGACCAGAGAGCTTTAGATAGGACGGAGGATTAGCCAATCAGAGTCATGAGTGGACTGAGTTCACTGTAAAACTATGTGTTTGGACCAGGAGGAGAAACACCATCACTGGTGACCACAAAGAGATATTTATGTTACCTGGACGGCACGTCTTCATAATGTCTGACAACTGTTTGTTTTTCTTTTGTTCAGCTGGAGTCTGAACATCCTGGTTAAACCGGTATGTTAGCCTGATTATCCATCATAGTTGATATGAAAAGTGAGCCCGGTTGGATTTAGATCGGTACAAAGAGCAAATCAAATATGCGTCAAATAACCGGCTTCTTGGTGAAAACTTTTCAAGAAATCATCTTGTTGAGTTTTAAGTCTTCTTTACACAAACTTCCACATACAGTGTAGTGTAGAAATCATATTTTTTACTATCTGAGAAGTAGGCTGCATCTTTTATGGGGCAGTCACACCAAGTGCGAGTAAAATCATCTACACGCTTTATTTGCGCGTAACTAGATGCATGAATGAAAAGTATTTACTCGCTTAATTCGCTTTACGAATTAATGAGTCTCCATCGAGCATGGTGGGAGTGAACCACATTCAGTGGATTGCTGATTTGTTTTTGTTGTGGAAGGCCCAAAACCGTCAGAGATGTTGCCGTCGCTGTGTCAGGGTCTCCTCCAATTGCTGCACCCAGAGGACAGCTGTTTCCAGTAGTATTTTCAGGTTACTTGAACCCAATTTGACAACCTGTTGGTGAGGGTCGGATTTGTGTATATTAGTGAACATCTTCATGTCTGTTTTCATATGTCACCCGGAAATCTTTATGCTGATTGGTTATCCCGACTCAAGTATCTGCTCAAACTAAAATATTTTCAACTCTTGCGAATTTGCATCCGCTCAATTCGTGCGATTCCCTCTGCCAGAGTAGTACAAGCGTCTAATTGCGATTTGGCATTGACTTAACATGTAATTAATTTATGTGAATGATTTAACTCGAGCGTGAAGGCCCCATTACACCAGTTTGACCAATATGATGGTGTATGTAGAGGAAGTTGTTCTGTGATGTCGGGGTATTTTACCCTGAAGATGGCGCTTTAAAAGGCAAGAAACCACTTAGGAAACATAAACAGTAAAACAGGTCTAGTAGCAGCTCCTCTTTAGACACATCTCCACCTGTTTGTACTCAAGTAAACTGGGTTGTACTACTAAGTAAATAAAGCTGTCAGGAGTCATAGCTAAAACACAAACAAGCAAAACTAATGCACATATACTAAAAAACTATAAGCGCTACTTCTGTTGAGCTGAGCTGTACCACCAGCTACCTAAAGACAAAAACACAGAGTATTAGAGAGAGCTTCACGGTTGTACAAAGACATGTTATAAAACAAACAAAAGGAGTCTTCGTTCTGGGTCTTTCTGTCGTCCAGATTCAATGGTGATGGTTACCAGCCCTCTGGATCCTGTTATGGTCATTTCTGGCTATACAGTAAAATTGTGGAGATGATCAAAATGCTGAACTAAAGGAAGTCAACAAGCTAATTGCTGATTAAACTGAATACGGGCAAGATCACTTGACTGATTTAGGGCCTGTGCTCACTTTTTCTTACTGGCAGTTACTGTTGCCTCTTTTCCCCTCCTGGCTTTTAATGTTCTTGATCACTTTATCACTTGACACTCAAAAGACAGATCCTGGTATCAGCAGGTGACCTGGACTTGAACATGGTATCATGTCAGGATTGTTTTCTCCTACATCAGTGTTGTGAAATCAGAAGACTTGCCTCTTGATAAATAGATGCTGTGAGCTCCCAAAGAAGCAGCCAGTGGACACAGGCCCTTGTCTTTCTGATTCCCTTTGATAGTCTCACCTGGTGAATGATGCCGCTTGCTGCACAATAGATCTTAAACCCCACTGTAGTCTACATTCAGACTCACACAAACACACACAAAGGTGCATCGTTATTTACACCAGCAGTTTCTGACGTACACAGACTCCGGCTGGTATGCAGAGCCAGACATTCCTCCATCACGCCGGCTGTTGGCCCACGCCTGGCGCTGCAGCTCTGAGGAGCCGAGCCGAGCTGCACAGTGACGCACGATGCAAAAACACACCTGCTCTGCTCATTGATGTTATTGTTTTCTTTGTTTCACGGGCAGCCAGGTACAAAAAGAAAACACACTTTTAACCAGAATCGGTCTGATATCGCACCAAAATTTAGAGTAATAATGAACTTTGGTAGAAAAGTAGAGTGTAGTATTTACTTTAAAAGTTGTTCTTGAATATCTGAGGGGAAATATTTGGTTGTATTCTGTTTGGTTGTGTGTTTTTTTGTTGTGTGTGTGTGTGTGTGTGTGTGTGTGTGTGTGTGTGTGTGTGTGTGTGTGTGTGTACTCTGAGGGCAGATTATCTCATCCAGATTAAGGAAACAGGGGAACACCTGCCAAAATACTGGTTACTTTTGGTACATACCACAAAGAGTGTGTGTGCCTGTGTGCATGTGTGTGTTTTGTTGTGTGTGTGTGTGTGGAGGTGATAAGCAGATAAGATAAGTAACATGTAAGCAGAGTCAGGGCGATGGCAGGCGAGTCGCACGCCATGAGCTCCTTTACTCTCCGACATCTTTTTTTTTTTTACCTGCAGTCACTTCCTCCATGCCTCAGCCTCAGGAGTGTGTGTGTGTTTGTGTGTGTGTAGGTTTGTATATATGTGTGTGTGTGTGTCTGCAGGCGTGGTGTGCGTAGCATGAGAAACCCAGCGGGGGTTTTTCTGTGTCGCTCTGCAGATTGACGGAGGGGGGGGCCAAGCTGTGATAACAAACTTCATTCACTTCAGAAATAACAACAGAGCACTCGGAGTGAACCGCCGGCTCCTTTTTCCTCTGGGAGACCCCCCCCCCCCACCTCCACCCCTTCAATCTGCCCGCGCAAAAGAACTCAACTCATTTACTGTCATTAGCTGTTACATCACAGGATGGAGCTCTGGATCGCTTATCTGCACATTTGCACTTTGCACAGGCAGACGCTCCTGCTCCTGAAAACACAGAGAGTTTGAGAGCCGATGTTTAAAAAGTGATGCAAAATTCAGATTCAGATATACGCCCATATCTACAGAAGAGGATTAGGGCCACAAGAGGAGAAAAAGATAATTACAGGAGGGAGAGTTTTTTAATTTCAATTTCGAGATTAAAGTCCAAATTTCAAAAAATCCAAATTTCAACTTTATTCATGTCAACTTTAATCTCAAAATTTCGACTTTCATTTCAAAATTTTAATTTTCTTTAATGTCGAAATTTCAATATTATTCACAACATTTTGTAATCTTTTGACTTTTTTGACATAATTTTGATTTTTTATCATTTCGACATCTTGACTTTAATCCCAAAGTTTCGACTTTAAGCTCCTTCCTGTAATTTTTTTTCTTTATGTGGCCCTAATCCTCTTTCGTACATACTAAAAGGAATAGTTCGGCCTTTTTAAGTGAGGTTGCACAGAGAACATGAGACGCTCAGTGTTAAACCCGCAGATGAGGGAGGTTTGCATGGGTTCGTCATAGTAAACTGGAGCTTTGTGCTGCTTTGATGAAAAATGTACCTTAGCCGCTGAACCCTTTAACACCTGTAATAATAACAACAGTCCGCCTGGTCATTATTCTCTTTTTTTAGCTGTAAATGTGTCAAAAAACAACTCTTGTATGAAATCTTTTGCTTCTTTTTTCAGGATAATTCAAATGTCAAAACTTCTCAAGAATGATACATTTTTACATTTTATATATTCTTTCAAAAAAGCTGCTTTCAAAAACATTTTTAACACTTCAAATTAACATTAAACTGTAATATTGCACAACTAAGCTTTAAAACTTTAATTTAGCAGAACAGACTTGGTAGAAAGGGAATATGTTAAGTGATCTAATGTAGTACATAATCATCTAAATATTAATTTCATATTTAAAGGTGTGTTTCTGAAGAGGCACAGCATTCAAAAATGGTCAAATATGAGCTCTTTGTATTAAGTGAGTTGCTGGAAAATTGGCATTACTTTGAAGATGGAAAAGAAAAAAAAAAGATGTGTGCAAACAAATTAATTTAATACTAAAAACTCGTCTCATAGAGGCTCGTACTTAAAATGCATCATGGGAACTTCTTGTCCTTTTAGGCCATCACTTCAGCAGAGGGAGGAGTGAGCAAGGGAGCGTTTCAATCTAGGATCTGATATCACAGAATCTTTATATTTCTGCAAACGTTTCTGTAAACACTCTTACTGAACTTCTGTGAATTTGCATTTGGCAGCCTGATGATTCAGTGAAGCGATATTCTAAAATGTTCTGAGCTGTAAACAGAAGTGAGAATGAAAACAAAATCAGATAAAGATTGATGTGTCTTCATATTATTACTCTTGACAGGCTTTATGTTATTTGTCAGATCGACTAACCCTCTCAGTGATCTTTACCTGATGACGTGTAGCACAAGAGGGCAAACAACCTCAGGGGTCATCACAGGTCATCTTCAGGTCGGAGGTCAGCAGCCAGTCTGAGAGCAATGTTACTGTCATGGTAGTAATGACAGGAGATTAGCATCAGCGGGACCTTTAAACCTGACTGTGTGGAGCCAGAGAAAGTAACCACGGTGACCTGTAACACAGATACCTCTGACTAACTACCTGTCAGGACCGGACCGCTCACACCTGAGTTTAAGTCACTGAGTTATTCATTCATAATTCATTTCCACAGAGCGGCAGACACTTCCCGAAACATCCCATGTGATCGCCTCAAATTCCCTCTGAAGAGGTTTAGACGGTCAGGAGAGGAGGGGGAGAAAGGGGTTAATGGTACAGGTGAGTACAGCCCAGGTATGTACACGCCATCACACAAACATTCCCACTTAAACTCAGAGACGCGTTAGTTTGGAGTGACTGTTTTTCTCACACTTCACTTCACAAAGCACTCCCATCACGTCTATCATAATGATTTTCATACCTCACACATTATTCACACCTGGATGATTCATATTTTGGATTTACAACAAAGATGGTAGCTTCATAACGTTACAGAACTATCAGAGAGGTATCATGAGTAACTGGTGTTTACAGGAGTTCCAGTTTGGTTGCTCTCTCTCTCTCTCTCTCTCTCTCTCTCTTCTAACAGGTCCTATAGATGTCTGAAACTGTTATTACCCACGACGGTTGGGCGTACGGCTGGTCACAACATGCCAACCTGAGGACGATCCTTCGACATGAATCTTCTACATCATCGACACCCACACAAGCAGGTGCAGTAAGTAATGCTCTAAAGTCTGTGGTGATTCACACGCTCCAAAATAGAGCTCTGACAGCTTTTGTGCTGCTGCTGCTGCTCGCTCACATGACTCTGATTAGCTGCACCTGTATGCTTACAGTCAAAACATCCTTTCACACAAACTGCTTTTTAATAATGATAATAATAATGCATCAGATTTCATATAGCGCTTTATCAGAGTCCCTCAAAGTGCTTTAGATCGGATACATCATTTATTCACTCACACAGTCACACTTTGGTGGTTCTGGGACAGACTGACGGAAACATGGCTGCCAGTTTGTGCCTACGACCTCTCCGACCACCACCGCATAACACTCACAATCATACCCCAGAGGAGGACACACACTGGGAGCAAGGTGGGTTAAGTGTCTTGCCCAAGGACACAACAGACAGACTACAGATAGAGGGAATTGAACTGCCAACCTTCCAGTAGTAGGACGACAGCTCTACCACAAGCACAGAAGGTCAGCACACGGAAATAAAAACAAAAGCTCAGTTAAAACAAAACTTCAGAATTAAAGGCCAATTTCATATGACATAAGGAACCCAGACAAACAAGAACCCTGCAACAAAAAATGAGACCATGGGGGTCAAAATAAAAACATAAAATATTGAAGTATATAAGTGTAACAAAAGATAAAAAGACAGGAAAGCCGAAGAAAGACAGAGGCATCAAATAAAAGCAAGTCTGTAAAAGTGAGTTTTTAAATTTGACTTAAATGAAGCGACCGTCTCTACTGTAAACCTTATCTCCTCTGGCAGGTCGTTCCGAAGTTGAGGAGCTCTGATGGAGAAAGATCTTTCACCTTTAGTTTTAAGCCTCAAATTTGGAACGACCAGGAGGCCTTCGCCAGAGGATCTGAGGCTGCGAGTTGGCTCATATGATATTGAAAGGTCTAAAATGTAACGTAAAATTCATTTAAGGTCAAACACACCGTAACACCGAGTTAGACCCCCCCTCCAGAGATGAATGTTGCAGACTGCGTGTTTCTCTAGTTATACCAACTTTAGTTACGACTGGGGAGCCCTGATGAGTCAATCATTACTTCATGAAAATACAATCAGACCGAGACGCCAAGGCAGAAGAACTACCACGTCTGCAAAATGATTAACATGATGATAATTACTTTATGGAAATGATCTGCTGCACTCTGTGATCGACTCGTCAGGTCTCCCTACAAACAAGCGGCTGCAGGAAGAGAGTGGGTGAGTTGTGTTTAGTCTCTTTGCCAAAGAAATGAGTCAAAGTTAAAAAGATGTTTGGTGTCTAGTACTATGTCTGTGACCCTCTATGTCCTGTTGATGAAGTTAGGTGCTGTTCTGAGCATTATTTGTGGCTATAGAGTGGCGTTTTGGTTGAGGTTTGCATGTGGAGATGTAAACCCCCGTATTGCTATTGTTCGGTCATATTAAAGTTGGTATAACTAGAGAAGCAAGCAGTTGGCAACATTCATCTCTCGACAGGGCATCCAACTCTGTATTATGGTGAGTTTGACCCTAAATTAATTTTTCGCCAGAATATCCCTTTAATCTCAAAACACCATTTCACACAAAAACTGCTTTTTTTGGCTGCCTCTGACTACAAACTTCTCCAAAACAGTGTCGTTCCTGTTTTATCAACCCCACAATCTCATGTTTGCACACTTTCATATTTGTTCAAACTTATGGTCGCCTCAGGCTTCAGTCAATCATCTGATTGGGTCAGCCATGTGACGAGGTTGTAGGTCAAAGGTCAGTCATTCCTCGGCCTGACCGGCTGCCTGCACAGTCATGTTACCTTAACGGCTCACTGGATGAACAACACGAGTGGTGAGCGACTCAAACACACAAATCAGTACACACACACACACACACACGGCGTGTAAAAACACACACTCAGGTTTGCATCATCCTCTCACAAGTTGTTTGGCTCTCACCTCAGA
Organism: Xyrichtys novacula; assembly: GCA_962446985.1. Classification (NCBI taxonomy): domain Eukaryota; kingdom Metazoa; phylum Chordata; class Actinopteri; order Labriformes; family Labridae; genus Xyrichtys; species Xyrichtys novacula. The sequence goes on from OY660870.1 coordinate 36,152,245, forward strand.
GTGTCTCAGTAAACAGTGTTTTGAAGAAGTTTACGCTCCTGTCACCTCGTTCTTTCCAAACTAACACTTTAAATACATATTTATCTAACTGAAAATACACACAAAAACACTATATATGCAAACACACAATCTGTAGGCGCAGCATAAGAGCGGTGAAATGACTCAACCGTGCACAGATTACCTCTCATCTCTGTCAAAGGAGGTTTTGCCCTCTGATTTCGGGACCTTTTTTCGGGGCTTTTAAGTAAACTAATCTTGAGCAAATACCACAGGCTGTTTCTGAAGTCTGCGCACAAAAGAAAGTCTTAATATATCTGAATAAGAGCAAACAGACCCGACAAGAGGCTCTCTGGAAGTTTGGGATCAAAGCTTCGGGGCACAAAGGCAGAGATTTAGCATGTTAGAGCGATCGTCACCCTTTCACAGCCAACTATTGTCTCTGTGTTTCTCTCCTCAAGTTCTTTGAATTCCTGCTCTGTGTAAAACGCTTATTGTTATCCGTGGCTTTAACCGCGGCAAACCGTGTTCTTAAACATCTCGACTCTGCCTTTCAGACTCCCTCTATTGAAAGACAGATTAAAAAAAAGAAGAGAGGGGAACATCAAACAGACTAACATTGCGGGTTCATGTTTTGCTGTTCGGTTATTGTTGACAGACCTGACCCGGGTGTAGTGATTCCCAGCCGCTTGCAAACACCTCTTTTTTTGTGGTTGTGTTTTAAGTGGTTGTTGTGCTGAGTTGCCGTGTATGCTGGGCGTGCTCCAGGTGTATTTGTACAAGATGCAGAGTTTCTGTGTGCATAAGCAGGTTTCCTCCTCATCCCAGATCCATTTTTAGCTCCAAAACTGTTTGATGATTTTGGCGTCGATGATCCCTCGGTTGGTTCGTCATCATGCAGAGTGGAGGTATTGCACAATGTAGAGTTGGGATTATTTTGTTTCCAAGGAAGCAGCCCTGCAGTTATCACCTCCCACGTTACATTGAAACATGTCTGGATGTTGTGAGGACTGATCTGTACAAGCCCTGCACTTAATTTGATGTAGGTGAATTGATTAGATGTTATTAGACATTGTTTCCACCTGATGGTGTCTGATTAGATCAGGCTCTGCAGACCGTCTGTAAATTTCCTCAGAAATCTCTCCCTCCATCTCTCGCTCCCTCCGTGTGTGTGGGAGGATGAAACCTGTGTGATGTTTGAACAGCACACCTGTGCAAAGCAGGTTACACATTACCACCATGAGTCCGTGCTGAGCTTGTTTGGATCATGAGTCTGAGTAAGTCTTCAAACTTAGATATGATGACTGTTCAAATATAACTCTGTTTAACTCCAGTAAGTTGATAAAACAAGTATTCAGTGGAGTAACAACCATAAAACCCAAAGTTTTAAAAGAACAGATTAGACAGTAAGAAAAATTATTCATATATGAGCTTGTATCCACCTCTGGTGCTCAGATACTGATGCTATGTGCAAAAGCTTTTCTATTTTATCTAATAAAAACGTCTTAATAAACTTAATTTAAGCCACATTTATTTCACAAGTTCAGAAAACGATCTTATTTGAAAATATGAAGGTCCAAAAATGTATAACCTAGTTTGTCTATAGGATCATTTATTTTATTTGTACCGTTTTGAGACTCCCTGAATGATTCAAGTCCTTCTCGATACTGCTATCAAGTCTTTATTCTTAACCCTAACCCTCTAACACTACCACTAACACTAACCCTTCAACCATAACTCTGATCCTCTACCCTCCAAACCTGATCCCTTAACCTTAACTCCAACTCTAACCCTTCTAACCCTCTAACCCTAACTCTCTAACCTTAACTCTAACTCTCTAACTCTGACCCTCTAACTGCAGTGTTTCCCTTACATTCACTCAGCAGCAGGACACCACCGCTGCCATATGACGTACGCCGCTACTGAAATTTCACATGATCATTAATATCAATGCGCCACTAATGATTTCTACTGACACTGTGTGAGCCGAAGAACACACAACATTATGTTTGACTTGTTTTAAGTCTTTAACAAGTGCATCAAATCCTGTTGGACTCTCTTCCATCCATGTGAAAGGTAACGTTCTAGCTCATACATGGTCTATATAGCAAGCAGGGTAACGTAATGTGACGCTAACGTAACAGCAAAGCTCATAGCATGAGCCAAAAGAGAGTGGGGGAAACAGCGTACCCCTCAGACAGAGAAGCGCCGCTGCTAAAAAAAACTGTAACTCTCATCCTTACTCTCTAACCTTAATTTTAACCCCAATCCTCTGACCCTAAATCTCTAACCCTTATCCTTAGCGTTCTAACCCTAACCCCCAAACCTTAACTCCAACTCTCTAACCCTAAACATCTCACCCTAACTCTAAAGCCGCGTTCAGACCAGCCGCGACCTGACGCGACTTGGCGACCACCGGCTTCCTGCGACGCGACCATGCGCGACCGGGCGACCGGTCGCCAAGGCGCGTCCCCGAGGTCGCGTCGCCGAGGTCGCAGGACGCCAAGTCGCGTCGCTCCCAAAGTTCAAATATTTGAACTTTGGGAGCGACTTCGTGCCGCGACAGCCAATCAGGGCTCTGCTGACGTCAACAAACCGGCGAAACAAGGAAGAGGAGAAGAAGAATCACAATGGAGGAGCAGTTAATCACATCCGTTAGCTACCACCCAGCTAACTGCCCCTGCTTACTAGGCTACATGTTTCAACGTATGTGTGTGTGTGTGTCTTTGCAGTGGATGTGTGCCGCAAGCGGTGGAAGGGGCTTAGAGACGTTTATATGAGGGACAGACAGATAGACAGGCGCTCCGAAGCTGAGATGGAGCGCCTGTATTTCGTGTCCAGGCGGGAGATGCTGCTTCCCACCTGGGCGAGGAGGTCCTCGAACTGCGCCGTCGACACACGGAAATACCGCTGGAGGCGGCCGTCGTCCAGGCGGAGTTCCTGGAGCAAGCGGTGAAATTCACCCAGCTCCGTCCTCCTCCGGATGGTTTCATGCACCCATAAACGCCGGCGGCGTCTACTGCGGATGTACAGATATGCGGCAGCACTGATGAACTGAAAACTGAGCTAGTGACATGGATGACGTCACCGGCAACCAGCCGCGACCTGCGACTGCAACTTTGGACCCGGTGTGAACACACCAGAGCACCACGCGACGCGACCTGACCGACCGACGCGACGCGACCTGGTCGCGTTTGGTCTGAACGCGGCTTAACCCTCTAACCTTGACTCTAACTCTATCTTTAACTCTCTGATTTTCTAACCCCAACTCTAATCCTCTAACCCTAACCCTCTAACCTTAACTGTAACTCCCTAACTCTAATGCTTTAACCTTAACACTAACCCTATCCCTCTAACCCTTACTAACCCTCTAACCTTAACTCTCCAACCTCAGCCCTAAATCTGACTTTAACCCTAGCCCTAATCCTCTAACCCTGTATCCCTAAGTTTGGTCCTCTAACCGTTATCCTCTAACCCTCTAACCCTAACTCTAACCCTATCCCTAATCCTCTAACCCCTAACCCTCTAACCCTTACCCTATTATTATCTTTTCCTCCACACAGTTGCATTTATACAAGTTTTTTTGTTGTCATTTTAAGGCGTGACATTTAAACACATCCTCATAACTTCTTGTTGGCTTTTGTTGAATTCTTGTCGTCCTGATCCGACCTTGAACACCTCCTACTGTATGTAATTGCGTGTTACCTCGATTGGTCAGCTTATTAACTTACATCCTGCTGATTTTGACACTGGATTATGATTTCTAACAAACAAGACTCACTCTAAAGTTTGTCTGTTCTCACCCCGGCTGCTTTTGGGGAAGAGGAGGTCGGCAGACCTTCAGCAGTCGATGATGGAGTTGTTTTAATTCGGTTCTGCATTTTGGTTTGATTTGATCTACAATACTGATGTGCTGCAACAGAGATTGCATTTCACCTCATCTCTATTTAATATAACCACACTTTGGCCCTTTTTGCATGTCCAGCTGTTGTTGCAATCATCTAATTAACATGACCTGACTTAACTCAAAGTATAATGTTTCTTATTTCAGGAAACTTAAAAAAATAAAAGCTACCTGCATCTTTTCCGATGGTGGTGCAACCTGGCAAGATGATAAGTTGTTATTCCTCAGAGGTCAGAGGAAAGGATGCACGGTAAAGAATGAGGAGGCTGTGATTGTTGCAGCATGCCAGTGGAGGTCATGAACCGTGTTTGGAGAGCTGAAGTCTGTTTCACCTGTCTGTTCGTGATACTGTGTGTTATTCCTGTTTGTCAAACCGCTTCTTTCTGCTGCTGCTGCTGCTGCAAAAACAACAAGAACTTTTGAACTTTCCTAAAAGGGGGTTTCACAATATCGGGGTTTTTCACCTTGTTTTGGCTGGAGGACTTTGGACCAGGTCTGATTTTATAAGATATAGTTCCTGCTCCCTATAAATTATATTTTTCTCGTATTACTTGTAAAAATAAAATCTCAACCGGAATTACCATAGCGTGTTCACACAGCACTTTAAAACAACAAATCAGCAATAATTGAGGTATGTGGGTGTTTGAATGTGTGTAATAACTGAGAAGAAGCATTATACTCATGAATGCAAACTGACAACACCTACACCCTTAGAAGTAGTGATGACTTTAGTATAATTACGAATAGTTGATATAATGACGAACAATGCAAGTTTAAGATTTCCACCGGCATCGTGACCTCTTTTTTAAATATTAGTGAAATATCGTGTCGTTAATATTCTTCGATCAATCTAAAATCAAACATTTTAATTTACTTAGATTTTATACTTTCTTTTTGTTTTTAGGATCTTCTCAGACAAGCAGACATCACATGTAGCCCAACAGTGAATACTTTACAGGATTAGATGTAAATTATCCACCATGACAGACAGAACAAGTGATCTGACAAGTTTAAACAAATACCACTGTGTTGACCCGATTATAAGATGTGATTTTGAAAGTGGAATAATCCTGTATTCTGGGTTGTGAAAGTAATAGAGAAGATTGTCATATAAGAGGAATTATTAATGTGTTCAGAATATCAGGCCTGAAAATAGAAAAATTAAAAGTAAAATCCACTCCCACTGTGAGACCGGCAGCTTTCAGGGACTTAACGTGTTTTTGAGACGTCCAGAGAAGACCTTTGTGTTTTCATTTTCTATCAGAAACAAAAGCCCTCTATGGTTACAAAACAAAGATATTCTGACCAATAGGAGGCTGTATTTGTGATCAGCTGACCTCTTAAGTACCAGTGAGAGGCCTGAGACAGACACCCCAGCACAGAACTATTAAAGATAATAATGTTTGAAATGGGTTCATTGTTGATCCAAATCCATAATTCAGCTGTAAAATGCGGCATTTTAACATCAGGCATACCCAGATTTAGAGCCCTCCCCAAGTGGCCATTTAAGGAACTGCAGTTTGCTTTTCTGAAGAGATTCCTGAAGGCTCTTAAACCTGTGAGAACTTCTACTGTCTTCATTTTATATACAAAAACACACCTGGACTGAGCGTGCTGTCACTCTTCAGCTCCACGTTTATCCACATTCGCTGTTTTTTCCTGACACTCAGCACTCGGCTGAGTCACGTGTTATTGAGTACAAATGGACAGTATGACAGATAAAACACTCATCGCTTTAACCTGGCACAGCTTAGACAGAGATAAACTGAAAAAAGCTTAAACTAAAAGGAGCTTCCTGCTCCTTTTGAAACCATGGCGACTGTTTGTGTCTGTTTATGATTTCTTCCACTTAACCGGCGGCTTTTTAATTCGCCCGAACGTTCATTTTCTTCCTGTGGCTGCAGGTTGCCACCGCTAAACGGCATGTTGCCCTCTGTTTGCACCTGAGCTCCCAGGTTACATCAGACAGACAGACAAAAACACAAACACACACACACACACAAACACACACACACACACACACACACTCGCGTTGGCAGGAATACGCCTCCGTTGGCACCGGGCGATGGGTTACGGCACGCCTCTGTTTTATAGTTTCATTAATGTGCCACAGAAAACTCCAAGTTTCACCCTGATGTGGAGTCAGAACTCTCCCAGGGGTTCACAAAGGGTTCGCCTGCCCACGACTTCAGTGTGTGTGTGTGTGTGTGTGTGTGCATGTGTGTGTGCGCGTCTGTGTGTGTGTGTGCGTGAGTTTGAGTTTGCACAAATAAACAGGTGAGCCACAGGGTGATTATGCTGTCAACTGCTGCTGAGTCATACTCATCTCCACCAAGTTAATTAGAGGTGGCAGAGCATACCTGGGTTTGCACACATGCATAAACACACACACTCACACACACACGCTCACACACATACACACGTACACAATCAGGTATAACACAAAAAAATTACACAGAAGTAGACAAATGATATATATAAATAAACTTGCGTGCCATCTGATGGTGTACACTCAACACCTTGATGGAGTTCGACACCGTCGTCTAACGTGCACGTACATGCACACCTGCAGCGCTGTGGGCTTCACTGTCACTCCTTTCCAGGAAAACCCCACGATGTCGACGACGGCTCGTCATCCAGAGCGGCTTCTGGTAACAACAGGAGCTTCTTATAAATGAAGCAGTGACGATTAAAACTCACCTTACGGTCAGACAGTCAACTTCTTATAACAACGCATGAATAAGTTAACGCAGGAACATTAATAACATGAGCGCCAAGAAACTGCAGAGATATGAACATAGAGGAAAAATTAACTTTGATGAATTTGGTGTTTATGAGTCTTAAATTTGTCACGCACTAAAAGAACATTGAATAAATACAGAATATAGACTAAATGCTGATGTTCTTGGTTCATGTTCTCCGTAAAATGCTTGTAATGTGAATTAGACTGATTGAGAAATGACAGCGCTGTGCATACCTTCCTCTCAAAGTGACTCCAAACACATTAATTCATCCTGTCAGATGCTCACTGTGCTGCAAAAACAGGTTTATTTACTAGTTTATTTACTCAGTTTTACTGTAAACCATTTAGTCGGTCATCTCCCTCTGATATTACGCTTTCTCTTTCTTCAAGGCGGCTGCTACTTCCTTCTGCCTTTACAGTAACTGCTGGATTTATCAAGAACAGGCTTGTGCGATCGTTGACACATCTAGATTTATGATCGAAGAATCATAATAGTCTTTAAAATGAGGCTCAAATGAATCCGAAACTGCACTGAAGCGTCAGCAGCTGCACAGATTTGATCAAAAATAATCAAAATGTAATAATGACAGTTTATCAAGAGAGACATTTAGGAAGTTAAGAGACAAAATAATGCAGAATCTTTCCAGATGAACTTGCTGATTTTTATCCTGAGATGTTCAGATACCTGTTCCGGCGACTTTGGTTACCGTTAATGCGGGTTTTGTTGGCGAGCACATGACTGACAGAGAGACTCCTGAGGGGACACTTTCAGCGTCGTGTACAGCAGCAGATTACAAACTCTCCTCTTTGTCCTTGTCTTGTTGTTGATGGTGACTCCATGGGTTTACAGTTTCAAGAAGGTGTGATCCCCCTCCTCATTTAGGTCTGTCGTGTCGTTGCATAATCACCCCTTTTAGAAACTTAACGCCCTGTGGTCGTTTTGTCACACACACCAGAGTCACACCTATGAGGATTATGGATATTTATGACTTTTTTCATGTTCGAGCTTAAGGTGATCATAAAATCTGACACGCTCTCAGGTGTCCATCACATCACTCTCACTAAAAAGTGATCTGTTTTTCTCAGGTGTCTTGGTAGTTTTGAGCATCCATCACGCTCCAGCGAGAATCTTTCAGCACCTTCCTTTGCCATCAGAAAAGCCTGTTTGTTTTTGCACTATTTGCAGACACAACACACTTATGTGCTCCTCCGCCTGCAGCACAACTGGCTATTCAGGTCGGTGATGAAGAAGACGCTCATATGTAGTGGAGTTTGATAGTTTTGCATAAACTGAAACACCAAATCAACCAACGGATGTAGTAATGTGTGCGAAGTTTGTTATTTAAGCTCAGTCTTTCCCTTAAGAAGCAAACAGAGAATTTACAGAGGTAATCGTATCATGAGTACCCTCAGGTTGTGTCTTCATGCTGTAAAAATACAAAGACAAGAGTACACAAACTCTTCAGAAGCTCATCCATTCAGTTTTTCTGGTTTTCTGATTAGACTCCTGAGTGTTGGAGAAAATTGGTCCAAACAGCTGATCAGCGCTGCGGGCGGAAAAAGCTTGTTCATGTGTTGTGTCTGCAAATATGTTTCTGAAGGTATAGTAACATGCTGAAAAAATGCATGGTCCAGGATTCCTCCAATTGAGCTAAATTCTGCAGCAGAGTTTACTCTGTCTGCAGAGAACTGTTAGCAGAGAGAGCCTGCCGTTTCTCCCTGCAGTGTCTCACTATAGTGTAGGGTGACCATACGTCCTCTTTTACCCAGACATGTCCTCTTTTGGGGGGCTGGCCAGCCTTGTCTAGGGGAGTTTATAAAATCCTTCAAATGTTTAGGGTTTGTTATGGAAGTTTTGAGTTTGTGTAGCATGGACTAACTGAATTAGAAGCATGTAAAAAACACTCGACCTGACCAGAAAAACCTTCAGAATTTACTACATGCTACTCTACGACTCTGTGACTCTGACCCGTGTAGTAGTGTCCTCTTTTAGGGGATTCATAATATAGTCACCCTGTTATAGTGGCAGAACTGACAAGCGTCTATTGGGGCTAATAAACATAATAGTGACATGTAACTCATACAACCTCACTTCAAAAATACTATAATATCCCTTTAATGTGTTGCTAAAGTCCCACTCCGATCTTTTTTTTACTGCTTACAGTGTTCTCAGTGGTCTTTAAATTGTGATTATGAAGTTTTTAGCCAAAATCACCTGTTTCATTTTCAAGGACTTTCCTTCTGCAGAGCTCCAGTAGATCATTAGCAATCCACCTTTGCTGACTTCTCTTAATGCTAGCTTGCAGCCTAACATTGCCGGTTCAGACTCTATTCAGCTCTCAGACACTAATGTCTTTGATAAAAGTTAATATCATTATTAGCTTTCTTACGAGCAGTACGAGACTGTGGCCTGCATTTGCTAAGTAGGAAATCTCCCAGTGATTTGAATGCAGAAATACTCAGAAATGTAATCTTGCACTTCATTTTCTCAGGATATGTCCTGATGCATCATAAAAATGTCATATGGACATGTAGACAACAAGGAAAACATGATTTTTATCAGAGTGGGTCTTTAATCGGAGGCTAAACTCAGCTGTTTTCTGCATTAAGATAGATTGTATGTATGTGGTGGTTTTCCGGTTCTGACTGATTCTGTTAGAAAGTTGAGGATTTGATCTGAGGGGAGCTGCTCTTGCTCTCTTAGCGTCTTTGTCAGTTTGAATGATGTGCCTGTTCATACTTCTTTATTTCATATCATAAAAAAGACTCTTTTTCTAGATTTTAGAGGTGCAAAAACAGCAATAACTCTGCTGCAAGTTTATATATGTACACTGATGTGTGTGCACGCTCACGTGTGAATATACAGTACATCATATTACCCCTCAGCTAAACTCTAATTCCTGCGTTTGGAGCTGTAAACTAAAGCGAGCCAAAGCTCTGTTTCACATTTCACATGTTCAATTACAAGAAGCATTTTTCATAACTCCTTGTCTCGGGCCCTCTCTGGGTGTGGGTGGAAATACAGAGAACAGTCCACCTAAAATGTAAACAGCAGTTTCTCATTTCGTTGCTTTAATTTCAATGTAAACCAAACCAATCGCTCCCCCTGCTCGCGCTCAAACCACCAAACTTGATGGTTTCTTGGTGTTCCTTGCCCCAGGCCACCCATTTGGCACATCGTCCCTCTCTGTGTGGCTCATTACTGTGGGTCACAGAGGAAGAGAGGAGACACACAATAACGCACTGGAATACACTCTTTTTTTAATCTTTCCGTCTCAGGTTTGCTTTTTAAAAGAAAGACCTTTGCCAGCTTGGATATTTCTTTAGCTCCTGTCAGACCAAACCTTGTAAAATTCAGTGTTTACTGAGGGAACATTTATGCATCACTACATTTGAATGAACTGCACCTCGTAAAGTACTCGGTGTTTACTCCCAGCGACGGCTAACCGTCACAAATGTTACACTTCTGATTTACAGTGTGATATATCCGCTGTGAAAACCCCACTGACATGACTCTACATCAAAATTCAGGTCAAAAACAACATAATCCAAGACACTGTATAATCTCATGTTTAACTTATTGGTTCATTTTGTGTAATCAGACTTTAAACAAATGAAGTGGAAACTATAGCGCCAAATACTGCAGTTCCTTGAGTGGCCACTGGGGGCTCGTCCTAAATTGGGTCAGTTTCCATTGGGCCCCATATTAAAATGTCCGACTTTACAGAAGAATTCCAGATGTTGGTACAACCTCCTCCTTTTGGGGGCTTAAAATAGCGAACACGGACCCTCTCCGGTGGTTGGATCAGATACGCAGGGATTCTATTTTAGCCGCACGCTGCAGCACAACGCAACAATTCAGTGCAGCATAAGTTGTATGCAGTTACAGAGTAAAATATCCGGTTAGTTTTAAAAATAAAAGAAAGTCAAGACGTTGAACTGTTCTTCACGTGATAATGGGAGGGGCCAAGGTTGTGGGATAAGATCCGCCGATCTCATTCAGTGTCTCACGGAGAACCACGCGAGATCTCGTCCAGTCTTGCAAGAATTATCGGTAATATCGCAAGCCTTTCTCCTCCGCTTGCGGCAGCAGATCGGATCCGATAGGCGCTGTACGCTTGCGTTTTTTGTCCGCCTGCTATTCCAGAGCGGAGCGGAGCTGATCCGCATGTGGTGGAATAAAATCAGGGCTGTAATATTTCTTGCAAAACTGTTTATTAAAATAGCTTTGGACATGATTGAAAAGTTTGGAAAAGACAGAATTTTCGGACCCCTTGCTCGTCTCAATCTCTCCCCGTCTTGTCTGTAATGAGACCATTTTAGTCCCAAAACAAACCAGATGCAGCTCAAATCAGAGGACTCCAGACTGTGGGTGATGCCACTCTCTTTTTTTAACTAACACAGCACTCACATGCATGATTTATGTAACCAGACATTCACGTGGTAGGTTGAGTTTTTTGCATGCTCCAAACTCGACTCATGTTTGTTATTACAGCGTCGTTCATTTACACAAGCATGCAGGCTGAAGTGCTGCACAAAGGGACAGACAAACAGAAGTCGTACAAACTTAGTTTCACCTCACAGGCCAAAATAATCCAGACAAAAAAAATTTGTACAAGTAATATGTATGTTTAGAGTAGGATGCATGGGCATTTCTACATCTCCTTGCAGGCCCGGGTGAATTAAATATGTTCTTGTAAGATCTGTCATTACTGGATAGTGATGCAATAACAGTCTTTGAATGCAACCCAACTTTTTTTCTTAGGTGTTGGTGGCTACAAAGAGCTCAGGAAATACTTTAAACACAATAGATTTAATAATACCTGCAGCAACCCGATCCAGCAGAGCACGGTACATGCCGTACTTTCGCTTCTTACCTTGACCCCGGCTTTTATTCTGTACTCAGCGACAGATAATAGGCATCAAAGATCTCCAGAGACAGTATTTACAGGGTGTGACATGTATATGTCATATAGAGTATGTGACTTATTGGTAGATACGACCCACTTCACACGGATACACAACCAAGACCAGGATGTGGTATATTACATAAACTGCCTTATTACACACGCACAGACTCATATGGCTCGTAATCCTTTCTTTAGGTGATAAAAGAGTGAATCCAGGACACCTTTTTTTGAAGTGTGAACAACCTGTGCTGGTTTTCAAAGCTGCAGAGTGTTACAGTAATCCTCTAATGCCCACTGGGACCTAAATGTCATGTTAGGAGTGAGCAGATAGACGTCACAGATAGATACTCTTTATTTTTTTAACTTTATTACTCATTAACCTTCAGCTTTAATTTCTATTTGCACAGATAACAAGATCAATACACAATGGGAATTCAGGCTCTTATAAAAATGATAAAACAAACATCCAGAGCTGCAGTGACACTCGGCCATGTTTGATCAGCTAAACTCTAAAACAAACTGTCCCTGGATTATGTGGCAATAAAGCAATCAGCAGGAGATAGCAGGAGCTGCATTATCAGCTGATTGAGCAATTCTACCCCTCAGCGGGTGTGTTGCCACTGTGTCGGCCCGGGCCTGCAGGTCATCTGTCATTTTGTCAACACTGATAGGGCTTTCACAAGTCCGAGAGCCGCCCTGCGCCTGTTAACCAATCGGTGATGGAGTGATTGACACTGTAAAGCCATGAAACACTCACTGCTACTGCGTCCGATAAGCTCAGAGTAATAGAGTGGATTTAGTTTTAACTTTACAGGCGCTGTTATAATGACTTTGACCATAAAGAGCAGCAGAAAGGTCATGTACTGATGTATTTGATGAAGTTATTGGATCATGGATTAGCCAGAACAGGAGCTTCAGACCAGTAAATGAGGGTGGAGTCTGACTTTTTTGACCAAGGTGGCACAGGGGCTTACCGTAAACCTAGGAGAGGTATCCTCACAAATCACACCATCATGTTTGACTTTAAAAGGTAACTCAGCAGTAGGGATGGACGATACGGGCTAAAAAATTTATCACGGTAACATTTTCCACTCTGGCGATAACAATAAAAGTCCTTGATAAGAAATATTATAATTCCAATCTGTATTTTTGACTCATTTTGTCTTGAGAACACCAGTTGGAGTAGCCAAAAAACTCTAATTGCACAGAGTGAACAGCAGCAAATCAACTGTCAAATGTCAGGCGTACCTGATTGTGCTCGTCTAAACCCCTATCTTGACGGCAAGTTTATCTCATTTATCGTGAGATGGAAAATAATCATCCTGGAGGATGAACAATAATTTATCGCCTATCCCTTCTCAGCAGAGTGTTGTTATTGTTGTTATTATTATTATTATTATTATTAAAGGTCTAACGAAGACTTTTGAGTTTGTGTCAGATTTGACGCCCCCTGTGGACAAGGCCATCTTTGTTTATCTTGTCTTTTACATATTTAAGCATCTTAAAATCTTCTCTTATTGATTTTTAACTGTAAAATTTGTCATTTATTGTAAATATTTGGACCATTGTAGCACTGTACCAGTATTAGGTAGTAAAATGTAAAAAATCTTAAAACGGGGGTGTGCAGATGGGTAAGCGGGTTAATGCACCCCACGCATGAGCGATCACAGGTTCAAGTCGGTGTTGCATGTCCCTCCCCATCTCTCTCTCTCTCCCTATATTTCCAATCTAAACATGTGACACAGTAAAAGGCAAAAATCACAAAAAAAAAACCAAACCAAAAAAACAAACACGTCACTTAATATCTTGTTTGCTTTTGTAGACGATGAAAATGAATAAATATAAATTTTAGCCTATTATAAAATCATCTTTAAAGATCCACTTTTTCTTCCTTGCTTTTAATAAATGAACACACAAGAACCAGAGGCACTGAAGCTTTGATTCTTTTACTGTCTTTATTTTATTCTACTGTTTTAATTTTATTTTTTATTGATTTCTCATTCATTCACTTCTTTTATTCATCCCATGTACAGCACTTTGTCTGACTGCTGTCTTTTAAAGGTGCTTTATGAATAAACTTTGACTTGACTATTTTAAAACAAAAAAAAACTCACAGAAGCTTTATCGACTAAAGATGGAAATTTTCCATATCGAAATATAAAGGAGCCACATTAGTCCACCTCCTGTCATAAACTGATGCTGTTGAAACCAATAAATAAGTAATAATCACTAAGGCGCCTTAAATTATCAAACCTGGATTTTCTAAAGAGAGGTGATGAGCTAACCGAATCCACGGAGGACTTGGAATCGGCTCACTGAGTGAATTTCCTTGAATAGATTTCAAATGTAATGTAAAAAAAAGTATAAAGATATTTTTGTATTGTAGTCAGAGCACAGATTTAACAGATTTAAGGCGAGCAGGAGCGAGATAACCTGTAAACATGTGACACAGTAAAAGCGTCATGTTTAGATTGGCTGTTCATCATGTGTGTCAGCTTAATCAGTTCCACATGATAAATGGTATTAATGACAGTCTGTAAAAGAATTAGCTCGGGGCCACACAATGCAAAGTTCACGACTTTATCATAAAATGTAAGATCAGTTTACAGCAGCAGCTTTTAGTGTGTGCAGACAAAAGTTCAACAATGCACAAAAACAGGTCATGCACACACAACGCTCTGTAATGTTACGTAATGTCTTACATGATCAAGCAGCTTTTAGATTATCCAGGTTTTATTGAGCTAATTTCAGGTATTTCACAGCACACCCAGAGCTCAAACCTGGGATCGGTGTCAATCGGTAGACTTCAAATTTTCACACTGGCTTAGTTTTTTTATTTAATGTAAATACAGATTCTCAGAAAAAGTGAAAACTTGAGAGGGACCCCTGTAGTATAGTGGTTGTAGAAGATGGCCTGGTACCTTAACAGTGATGAAACATTCGTATGCTGATGATGGGGTCTTTCTGGGGTGACGTTACCTTCCTGATTTAGCGCACTAGAAATAGATGCAAAATGCTAAACACATTAGCACCAGCTCAGCAGGTCTTCCTTCCTCGACAGCAGCAACTTTATGTCCAGCTGTGATGACTTTAATCTCTTATCAGCACACAAAGAGCTGACGCAATGTCCACAGATCAACAGTGGCTGAAGAGAAGATGAAGAAGACATATTTACTTGATACCAAAGAGAAATTCACACACAGGTCATAAATGGGACACCAGTTCAGCTGAATTAGAAGAGCAGACACCCCATTTACAGAAGCTCTAGTCCTCATCACACAGGGCGTAAGATCAATTCCTGCTGTCTTTCATAGTCTCCTGTCTAAACACGAGTCTAAAAGCATAAAATCAAACTGAGTATGCACAAACACAGGTATGCATTGATGGAAAGATGTCAGAGTAAAGGGGCTACACATGGTTGGGACGCCTCAACGATGACAGTGAACTAAAAACTGGAGCTAGTCCCAAACACCATACTCTGGTCTGTACCAAGACTTGAATCAACCACCTTCTAGTCGGTAAGTCAAGTCTCCAGATACTGCCGCCGCCTCAGAGCTGAATAGATACAAACAACTTAAGACATCGCATAATGGGAGAAACAAGCCTGACTGATGGATAGAGCTTTTAAACACCTGATCGAGCGATAACTAGGGGAACAATTAAGGTCATCAAGGCCGCCTTAATGCACGGACTTAAGGCTCATTTATGCTCGCCATAAATGAGAAACGATGGTTCCATCCCCTCCCACATACTTCCATGTGTCCCTTACGTTGGCATGGGTGTTAACCATTACATCCACCAGGGGGCAGGCCAGAGTCAAACGTTTCTGACAACAACAAACATAAAGAAACATGGCGACTGTGGAGGAGTGAGTGATAATGTGTATTTTGCACGGGAGACAGAAACGGAGGCAGCGTTGGAGGAGGAGGTAGTGGTCAGTCAGGCCACTAAATGCCTCGCAGTTGGAGGACGGAGAATTCTTTTCTCTAGTCTCACCGATGAGAGGAATCGACGATAATCGTCATTTTCAGCACTTCAGGAATTCCGCCGGGGCATTAATCAAGTTGTTTTGCCCCCTCATTGTCTTCTTCATTTCTCTCTTGAGATGCATATTGCACAGTGACAGCAGCAACACTGCCCCCACAGTTTCAGGTGGTACTGCTCCGTCTGGCCTGTATCTGTAAACTTCAAGGATAGAAATACGGATGATAAGAACGCGAACTGGCTCAGAAAGAGAAAAATTACAGTTGTATGTCTAAAAAGAATTTAATGCATTTTGCGATGTAGAATGCCTAGATTTATTACGCTTTGTTTATGGGGCGTCATCACTCCAGAAGAATTCAGACACTTGTAGCACCAACGCTCAGCTGCACTGAAGCTCTTTTACCAGCATGACGTGGTCCGAAACGTTCTAAAACACCTGATTTTTCCATCATCTCTGTGAGTAAAACAAACGAGACAGTTGCAGAACAACAAAAAATGAAATCTTACATTCATATTAACAATCCTCCAGTCCTCAAACACAACAGTGAGGTGAAACTAACGTGAAATATAATGACCCAGTTATAAATGTTGAACGGTTAGCTAATGATTAAGTCAGAGCAGCTTAATCACAGTTTCTTTAATCAGGGTGTGGGTCCGTTACAAACTGTTCTCAGACAGGAATCATTTATATAAAGCTTCACTATCCAGTGATTCACTGATACACAGTTCTGAGTTTTATCTCTAATGTTATCAAATTCTGGTCACTCATTAATGAACGGAGACTGAGCATTTCATTGAGACTGCTGAGCAAACAATCCACCTTTGTGTTGATGTTTTAATGCTTTAATAAGAGACGCAGAGAGCAGACAGGTGTTGACTCAATCATACCTTTCTATTCGTTGCAAAACGGTCATACTTAGACTGTGTGTTGGCACCGCTAAGCTCAGGAAAACTGGGTTATTCTGCAACATGTAAACAGAACAGCCTGAGCAACAGACCGAGGTTACAGCAGAAGAGTTGTTGGAGATTAGCAGAAGATCAAACAGTCAGAGGAGGATTTAAGAGGAGGGCAACGGCAACGAGTGTGAGCTAAAGGAATGAGTTTCTGTCACACAGTTTAATTAAACCACAACAACGTGGCCCAGTAACTCTGTCCGGACTTCTCATGAGGACCAGTTTTGGTTCAAGCGACCCAGAAACCATCAACATGTAAGAGACTCATGGTTTCAGAGAAAATTTGTTTTTAAATGAAGTTCAAATTGACTTTGCTAAGGGTGACCATACGTCCTTTTTTACACGGACATGTCCTCTTTATAAAAAAGTTTATAAAGTCCCTTAAAATGTCTGGAGTTTTGTTTGGAAGTTTTGAGTCTGTGTAGCGTGGACTAACTGAGCTAGAAATGCGTAAAAAACACTCAACTCAACCCAACCCGAAAAACTCTCAAAATTTTCTATGAGACTCCACCCTGGGTAGTCGTGTCCTCTTTTTGGGGATTTAGAATCTGGTTACCTTAACCTAGCTGATGTCAATGCCGGTGAATATGTGCTGTTGCAGTTCACCCAGATAATAAAACATGATTTAGTTTAATTACGATCTTCACACTGTTTCTTTTGAAGGATCTGGGCTGACTGAGAACCCAAAACCGGACTCAAGGTGGCCACGCCAAGACAGGTCAGTAACAGATGACCATCCTTTTACCTGTTTTTACCTGAATATTTAGTAAAAACACCATAAAACGACAGTGTTTTCATGAAATTTACCAAACTTGCAGCCTTCGTATCTTTTGAAAAAAATGCATCATAATAAATCCACTTCCTGTAGAGTGTGTTCAGAAAAAGACTGAACTACTGAGACAAAAAAAACTTGTTCTATCAGGCTGTAAATGTGGTAAGTTTTGCTGTAAAATGGGCCTTTTTGAATGAGTGTGTATGTGGTTTCTAGTGCATCTGCAGCTTGCCCCATGTGGACACTTATGGAACTGCATTTTTTTGGCACTTTTATATTCGCTTCATTACCCCCAAGAGCAGGCTGCTGCTTGGTTTGACCTTAAAGTGAAGGTGTTTACCTCCATATACAGAGACTACTGTCCTTGGAGGAGCTTCTGCAGGATCAATTTCTCCACTCCCAACAGATCCAGTCCATCTGAGCGGTCCGATCAATAAAAATGCCTCTCCTCTTAGTTGAACTAATTCACCGCTGGGTTGGCTAGTTTGCCTTTGAGACGCAGGTAAAGGTCAATCCTCTGGCTTTTTTTAACCTCTATCTAAGCTGTTTTGATACCGTTGAAAACAATGAGTCAATCAGGTCACCTAGTTGACTAACACGAGCGTTTCAAACATTTGTCTTTCCATGCAGTTGTCTGGGAGGTGGATTAATGAAGCTGGGATACTCCCAGGTTTCACAATGCCTGGCAGATCGTGAATATGAACGCCTGAGCAGCAGCAGCAGCAGGAGAAAACAGCGCCGGCTGCAGCCAAACTCTATGAGTCACTGAACTCTGGAACTTTTCGGAGCCTCAGGAGCTGCACACACACACAAACACACACACACACACACACAAACACGAGCAGCTGATGAAGTGGATAGGGTGGTCGCACACAATGATACTGTTCAGTCCAACTGCAGGCCTGGTGCTGCCTGGGAAAAGCTGCTGGTTCACCTAAAGACACCAAAGAAGGGTAGTCTGAGGTCAAAGGTTATCTACTTTTGTAGTACACAGAAAGTTTATATCAGTAAGATATTACTAACTTACTTTATGTCTCTCCTTGCAGAGACTCAAATATGGCCCAGATAGCACACATATGTCTCAGAACGGCCCGTCGGCCTCCAGTCTATAACGTCCCAGCTCATCAAACGTCTCAGCAAGGTTGTTTTTGCATCAGTTGGCCGAACCGCCTTCCAGTTTGGACAGTCACCCATTGGGAGTCGACATTGTGGCAATTAGCAAACGATCTCCCTGTGACATCTTGGCGATGAAACCAGATGTATTGGGCCAACGTTGGTGCGATGTACGTGTGCTATCTGGGGTTAATAAGGGTGGGAGAGTTGCTCTAGCTGATATGAGAAGAATCACTTTCAAAGCATCTATTAGACCAAAGTCAAAAATGTTAAGTTGTCAAAAGTTCTTCGAGTCGATCAAAATTCCAACCCCATAAATATCATATTTGGAGACTTATATGCTGTTGTATTACCCCCAATTTCCACTGCATCCGGAACAGCTACGAAAAAGGCTGTATCCAACAATCACAGCTGATCGTAACCATTCAAGTTAACGTGTCAATTTACACCGACTTCTTTCTGTTCCACTCTGGATCACCAGACTCCGCAGCTGATTGAATCACTTAACTACCATTTTCTGTATGTGAATCTTTAATATGTTGGAGTATTGACAGTATGTGCACCATATCAGTGTTACACCAGGACACCACAAGTAGATACCAGTGTGCTTCCAATACCTCAAATTGTGTCATTTATGGTCCCAGATTAGCATTTTCACACACTGGGTTGTTGCTAAAATCTCAGCAAAAGAAAAACCAAAACCAACCCCCTTTTTTTTTTTGGCGCGGTTAGATAACCCCTAAAAGTTTATGAAAAAACGTCATTTTGTAACTGACTAAACCAACTATTTAAATCTTATTTAAACCAAACCACTCACAGAAAGAGACAAGGACTTTAAAGCTTAGAAACACCAGATTTGGATCACATTAAAGATGCTGCAGCTCCGAATGTTTGGTACATCCGGAGTGTGCATGTCTGTAAATATTAGTTTTTGTTGTTGTTGGTGCACAACAATGCCCTCAGTCATTATAAGCAGGATGAAACTTTAATGCTCCTTGTGGAGAAATTGGGAAAACCATATTGAAACGGTGAAAGGATGTTTTCCCGAGTTGATGAGGGTGCATGGCGGCGCAACATAAAGAGCAAGTTTGCACCCTTTGTGATTTTTAATGCGGCTCGGCGGTGTTTAGAGGTGCAGAGTTTGAGAACAAATTTCACTCCTTGTCATCACTGTTGTCTGCTTCTCCTCCGTCTGCTCCTCCAGCGCTGACTTCTGTTTATGCAGAAAGTGGGGGCTCGGCTTCATCTGCCCCTCACAAAAGAGAGCAGCTCCAGTCGTTCCCTATGCTAATGGCGCTCTCTTTGTGTGTGTGCTGCACATGTCGATAACTCCCAGCTTTAATCCAAGCCTGTGTCTTGGGAGTGGAACATTCCCGGTGGCGTGCGTGCAAGGATTAGCCGCAAGGGTCGCTGTAACGACGGCTAATCTACAGCAGGCCTGTTCTTCGGCGGCTCGCTGCTTTGAATGCATCTGTACTGCAAACACAATAAGGGCGCTAGACATATCCCTGCTCTGCATACGCACGGCTTTATTCCAGCTCACAATGAGAGGCTGCTCTTTGAGCGACGCGGAGCAGGTATTTGTGTCTCTGTTGGCATGTGTTCAGGAGCTGTCTGGACTACGAGGAGTGAGATATCAAAGTAGAAAGCTGTTTATCTTTGGAGAGGATCCTTTTGTGACTGGAGTGGGTGATATTATCTGTAAACCGTTTAAAGTGGGTTAAGAGGGGCAGCAGCGACAAGATAGCAACAAGGTTAACTTGGTGCAGGTGTCTACGGTTGGAGAAAAGGAGTGTGAGAGTTTATACGGTTTAAATTTTTATGAAAGTAGTGGGTTAAAGTGTCATTTCTCATGAGGTTTATCATCCCAGTCCAACCATGCCTTTATACCAGAGTCTGTAAATACTAGATCTTAACACCCCCCTCCTATTTAACTGCATAACCAATAATAAAGCATATGATAAAACAAGACAGGCTTCCCAAAACACCGATGGCATCAATCTGATGATTGTGCAGTTTATAAAAATAATCAGTAACACCATATATGAACATTTACAAAGCCTTATAAATGCATTTATAAGAAGTGGTAATAAGCATTCATAGCAGCATATAGTAATACCATGAGGTGTTAACAGTAGTGAGAATCGTGCCTCATAAAAGTGTGGTTGATTATTTTTTATATCGAAATGCAAAAAGTAAGAAATCAGCGTAATCTGCACTCTGGGTTTGGTCAAATCTGACACTTTTTAAAAGGGCTAAAAATAAAATCCAGATTTTTTTTCTCTGTAAACTCGATTTTCAACTTCACCAAACTTTACTTTAAAGATAAAATAAACTTTTAGCCATGAAATTGTCACTTTCTTTTGCAAACGCCATGTTTGTTTACACTGGTGTTTGTGGGAACTGGGGAGCGCTCCTGCAGGACGGGGGAGCCTACGGTGGCCCAGAGACTTGAGACATGATAGAGAGGAAAATCGATTTGATGATTTTAATTTTTTTAACATCGTCATAATCAAATAATCTGATTATAATTTAAAATAGATTAATCATGCAGCCCTGCTTTTTATGCTTAAATTATTTGATCTAAATATCAAAACCACCAGATTTTTTACCTCTCTGCTGTTTTTTTCTCTTATTTCTCAATATGTTGAAGTTAATTCGCCCCACTTTTACATACCTTTGTAGCAAAATACAAGTGAGGGGCTTTATTGATGAAGAAATCAAACTTTTATACATTGTCATTTTTTTTTTTACAACAAATTCATCTTTAAAATTCGTTTCAAACTAAAACTAAATTGTGCAATAATTTCAGAAAAACAACTTCAGACAGTTCACTAAAGATGTGAGAAGCTAATGCAGTTTGGATTTGATTCTTCTTGATTATTCATGTTTACAGTCAGTTAATATAACAGACAGTATCTTAACAGAGCAGTTAATGTAGGAGATAGTTGAATTACAGTGTTTTTTTTTTCTTTACTTGTGGAAACTCGTGTCCCACCTCCACATTGCTAAATATCAAAATATGCGAGTGCATCAGGGTTCGTTTACAGGATCTGAGTCTCGTGTCCATGACTCATTAACTGTTGATCTGATATTTACTTCTTCGCCTTTTTAAGACGTGTTTTGGCTGCAGGAAGAGGGTACAGGTTGTTTTGCTCCTCTTCTCTGCTCCTGTTAAAAATTAAGGGATCCTTATTAGATATGATTACATGACTCATGCACAGCTAAGGTTAGGGTTAGAGTTAGGGCTGCAGATACACTTCTTACACTTGTGTGGGTGTTTCCTGCAGCCTGTGTTTGTTCAGTCAGTCAAACACTTGCAGGTTAAGCAGAGGTACATGTTGGTTTTGGTGCCCTGATCCCTCCTCCTCCTCCTCCTCCTCCTCCTCCTGACTGTTTGACCCAGGAGCTGCAGCCCTCCTGTCCTGCAGGTGAACCATGCAGAGCTGCTGTAGTGTGAGAGTATGAGGGTGTTTTACACCGTCACACAGATATGAGGTGTGTCTGAGGGCATCTGGAGTGTGAAAAGTGCAGACTGACAGACGAAGAGACACAGTCTGAGAGAAGAACACATCGTCCCGGCTTTGACTCAGCTCGGCAGGTTCACCGTCTCTGCCCTCAGGTGAGAGAGTGAAGAGAGCGAGGGTGAGGAGGTCAAGAGGAGCAGAGGAGGAAGGACAGGGGGTCAGGATGGAGAAAAGAAAAACAAGAAGTGCTTTTCTGTTTGTTTACATGTCCTGACACATGAACCCAGTCAGCTCTGGAACGAGAACGATGATCCAGTTTTTTACAGTGTGAAAACACTCCTCTGAGTTTATAAATGAACCCTTTTTTATTTATTAAAAAAAAAAAAATCAGTCACACTGTTACAATCAATGTTGGACTGATGTTAGTTAATAATGACCTATGCTGATACTAGTAAAGTGAGAGCATGTCAATATTATATCTCAGGAAACCCAAGAAGCTCCCAAACCAGAAACTTTGTGATGAAGACCAGTCAGCTGTTCCTGAGTCTTCTATCTTCTATCAGAGCGCTTATCTTCAGCACAATGTTACTATCATTTCTTCTTAAAAACAGCTGCTCATGATCATGGTGAAAACTTTAAGGATAGACTTTTTTTTACTTTATGGGACAACAATCAGGGATTATGTCCACCATCAGTGAGACTCCAGGGCCCAATTACAGAAAAATAGGCTTTTTTTTTCGTCAGCATTGGATGTTTTTTGTTTCTTTTTAAAGCTCCTGTAAGGAGTTTTTGGATGTATATCAAACTGACAGGAAATTCATGGTGATGCCTTGTTATGCTAAACAAAAGCAAACAAACTTATAAACGACAATACTGAAGATTTTAAAATCCTTATTTCTATTGTTTGAAACCCGTGTGAGGGGGTAGGTCCAAGTCTTGTAGCTTTAGAGACAGCTCTGGTTTTTAAAATCATCACCTGAAATAGTCACAATAAATAAAATGAAATGAAAATAAATTTAAATTTAAAAAAAATTAAGATAAGCAAAGAGTGCTTTGTCCACAGGGGGCGCCAAAACTGACACAAACCGAAAGTTCCTCACAGGAGCTTTAAGATTTTGCAAATTAAGTTGTTAGAAAATAAACTTTTAATGTTACCAGGATAGGGTCATAATCTTAGTCAACCACTCCGTCAATCAATCTTTATTTATAAAGTGTTATTAAGCGTTATCCCAGAACACTTAAAACAAGCTGGTAGGGACCAGATTCTGTTTACACAGACCAGATCAGACTATAAGATCAGACCCACTCCCATCCCCTAATCTTCAACCACATGAGAGAAACACAAAGTTACAGTGGAGAGGAAGAGCGTCCTTTGACAGGCAGAAACCTCAAGGAGGACCAGACTGATGTTAGACAGTCATCTGCTGAGACTGAGCTGGGTTTAGAGAGGGAGAGAGACAGAGGAGAGACTGATGCTCACGGTTGAAGCAGCTGGAAATCAGGCAGAACGTCTGCAGCAGCGATCCAGAGAAACCTACAGGATGATGGAGCTCAGAGACTCCCAGAAAAAGACTGCATAAGTGATTTGTTATCGAACGAGACTGATCTTTTACTATGGTCAAAATAGTACAAGAATCAAGTCATTATACTCATGACTTTTCTTAATGTGCCCTAATACTCCATCGTAATTGTCTATTAGTTATTTGATTTGTCCTTAAATTGCGAAAACACCAACGTCCATATTTCCTGGGATCCAACCTAAAAAACAAATCACGTCAGACTTTCGGAAGAATTTGAAATCTTTTCTGCAAAGTAACACGAAAAATTGAGTTTTTTTCTGTCAGTATGTCAGTCAGTCAGTGCTTGGCTTGAAACGCTTTTACTTCACTTTAAAAGATCTCTTTATTTATAACTGATTACATGAGTTACAGATTTTTATCTCGTAGAAATTGAAAAAGTACCAGCAGTCAATTATGAGCTCGTTTCAGTTGTTTAATATTTATAATGAGGGAGAAGAATTTAGTTTTTCTCTTGAATAAATTTACATTTCTGTGATTTGATTTGATTCTTCATTTACACAATAAAGAAAAATGTCAGTGAGGAATAAACAAATCCGTCTTATAACAGCAAACTGACTGAAGGTAAATCTGTTCAGATAAATCAGCTGAATCGAAAAGTACAGCGTGTCACTGTGTGTGTGTGTGTGTGTGTGTGTGTGATGGAGATTAGAAACTGAAGCTGGTTTGTAAACAGAGACGCAGGAAAGCTGGAGGGCAGGGACGGAGGAAAAACGAGCAGAGAGAAGTTTTCCACACCTCTGCAGCAGCTGCTCCGCCAGACACGCTATTCTGCGTGGGTTCACTGACATGTGTTACTTCACCTGCCCTGTTGTTTCCCAGCATGAGCCCACACACTCACACACACACACACACACACACACAGATACACAGATACATGTGCACACACACAATCTCAGTCTGAAACATGTAACACAGTCGAAGGAACGACAACCATCTGCTGCTTTAAATTCCAGGTGATTCACTCGAGCTGTAAGACTCTTAAAAAAGGTCCTTTTAGACATGCTAGTTTTAAATTATTTCATTTTACAGTATTTTTACTCTTGCTCTGTTCACTCTCAAATTAAAATCTTTATTTCATTTTGATTCCTGTGATTCTAAATGATGCATTTTTTGCACATTTAGTTCAGTTTTCTACTCTTTTTAAAAGTTTTCTCACTGTCATGATCATAACAAGAACAAAAACTACGAAAAGTATAAAATTAAGGATGTTAAAACTTCGAGTTTGGGAATAAAACAGTAAAACAAAGTCTTTTCAAACATGTAAGTCTAAAATAATTTCCTTTTACAGTATTTTACTCTTGCTCTGTTCACTCTCGTGTTATAATCTCTATTTTATTTTGAATCCTGTGATTCTAAATTGTGCTTTTTTGCACATTTGTTTCTCAGTTTTCTCACTATTATGATCATAACAAGAAAAAAAATTAAGAAAATTACAACAGAAAAGATGTTAAAACTTCAAGTTTCAGAAATAAAACAGTAAAACAACGTCTTTTAAAACCTGTTTAAAACCTGTTTTAAAACCAGTGTTTTACTCTCGCTCTGTTCAGCCTCACATTATAATCTTTATTTCATTTTAATTCCTGTGATTCTCAGTTGTTTTTTTTGCACATTTGGTTCAGATTCTTTTTCATTTTTAAGAGTTTTCTTCCTTTTATGATGTTAAAGGATGTTAAAACCTCAAGTTTTGGAAATGAAACACATCCAAAATCAATTTCTAATCATATATCTCAGTTTGATTTTTTTTTTAAAAGTCATCAAAGGGCTTTTACAAATATAAAAACATCTACCAAGATTGATTTTTTTAAAAATTGCATTTTCATGGTCAAGAAATTCACATTTTAACATTTTTAAGACACTTTGCCATAATGTCTCCATGTCTTGTTTGCACAGCATCAGTGAACCTCAATGTAAAAACCACTAAAAACACGTTATATGTTCATCAAATGTGATAAATCCACATGCGCTTCAACCTAAACATCACATTTCCTGTCTTTGTTACATGATTCTCGGCTGGTTTGTGCAGAAAGATGTAAAAATAGAAATGGTTATTTCACAGACGGAGGCCTCGGGACATGTGGCAGTTACACAATCCACAGACACAGACGCTCTCAGGAGACACCACAAACAAAGACAGCCGCTGGGAACATGACAGTTACACAATCCAGCTCCTGAGTGACTCCTGAGGTGTCTGTTACGTGTCACAGTGTGCACACAGTTATATAAATTATCCCCATTACACTGAAAAACAACATATTTCATGTCATGCACACGGCTGTATCACTAACACGCTGCCTTACATAAATGAACAGCAGCAGCAGCAGCAGCAGCGGACTGTGTGGACCCGGCGTCATCAGAGGTGTCACTATCATGTTCATCCTGTTCACATGAATACATCATCATTACAGTTTGATGTCAGCCACGGAGACCTGTTGTGTTGAGGATATTAATAGCGTATTATATACTCTGATGTAACTCCACATAACACACTGACTTTGGGCGATAGGGCGTGATAATTCTCTGCAGGAGCTCTGACGTGATTAAAGTCATAAATGATCCTTAAAATGAATTTTTCAGATGATTACAAATGTCTGCGTCCATCAGACGTTTGCAGCTCGTCCATATAGATCTGATTTTTTAGATAGCTATTGATTTTAGGGATACAATGATATCAAAATCTCCTGGTACGATGTTGTCACACTATTAAGGCCACGGTCATTGCGTTACTTATTTCTTACGCAGTTAATTGAAAAAGTTAGCTTGCTTCTTGGTTTGGCATCACAAATCTTTTCTAAGTGATGGTTCATCAAGTCGCTTTTCATATTACTTGTGTTCCCTGACCTGTAAACAATTGAGGTCTGGTAGTGTCTGCAACAATTTTTTTGCATGTCTGTCATCTTTTCTCCTCTTTCTTTTTTTGTTTCCCACAAAACCAAAATGCCTCCATACTTCCGATTTAATCTTCACGGGAGGTTCCATTAATAAAAGTTTCCCCCCTCGGTGCTTTCTGCCATCTCTTCCTGCACTGTGCACGGCATCATGGGAGATGTGGTTTGCTTCTCAGACCGGCCCACTCAATAGTGCCATAAAAAAACTACACTGACAGGAGTACTCAAAGAACTTGTTTGATAACGTCACATGCCACGGCATTATCGCGAGAGTTTTGAAACCGTTACATCCCTAACTGATATTCATAATGCTTTTGGTATCTATCAACTTTTTAATATGTGCTATGACTCTGTGAACAAGCGCAAGATTGATTTTTTAATGCGTAAATATTGTTGTTGCCGTATATCAGCAAGCTGGTCCAATTAATTATGACATCTATCTTAGTCCAAGTGTCACTTTTGCTTTTGTTGCCATGGTTGCATTTGTTGCACTCCCATCTTCGGTCATCTTGGCTCCTGATTGGCTATCATTTTGTTCCATGTGACAATTGACAGAGTGTGTGATTACCTGTCCTCACGATCCCCCCACACAGGAGGATTTCTGATTGTGAATTATGTTTAATATCTTCGATTTTAAGTTTGGATGGCCCTTATTATCTTCCTTGAAGATTGGAGGGAATAAAAATCATCTCTAACTCACCTCACACCACAATACCATTTGCTAAAATAATTTGTAGAATCAGGCTTTTACAGACTTTCTTTTGGAGGGGGCCTAGATTGGGCACGATTATCTTACATTGTGAGCCCCACTTTAGGTCTAGACCACACTCATTGTTTAATAATTACCAAGACTCAACCTTAAGATAGGACAGGTTTGACCCAACTCATCTAACATGAGTGATAGTGGCAAGAAAAAAACTTCCTTTTGAAAGGCAGAAAACTTGGGGAGGACCAGACTGATGTTAGACAGACACCTCGCTGCTGCTGATTTGGGGAATAAAAGGTCCGTACCTGTGATATCTGATGTGCTCACACAATTCTTCCCATCGGTAACAATTTGATCTGTAATCAAAAAACTGATCTAAGTCTCTAACAAACAAACAGATACTGATGAGAACTAAACATTGTCTAACATTTGAGGGATTCCAGCCAACTCTTGATCGTTTTACTGTAATGGACTTAGTTATAGTGAATTTACCTTTTGAATCAAACTCTAAATTTCGGAGAGGATCTATTCTCCTTATAAAACATTCGTTTCTGCTCTCCCACCGTCTGTTTTTAACTCACTGGTCGTCTTTGATTTATGGCGAGTGCGGCTCAGATAATGGCCTGAGGAAGTGGAGAGGGTTGTATGAGGTTGGTTGGATTCAGGAAATGAAATTAATCATTTACATAGACAGTATTATGTGTCTGTCCAATGAGGCAACATGGAGTCTTAAATGGGATAAAAGTTTTAAATCCCATGAAGCATTGCTGTGAAGTTGCTCTTGTTATTCCTCGTCTCTCTCTCCTTCTCTCTCTCTTACAGTCCTATAAGCCGTCGGCTCATTCATGTCACGTCTTTAATCCCCTCTCTGTCCCCAGCTGCTCCACTAACATGTGAACATACGTGTAAACCAGTAACTGTGCCACGGTTTCAACAGGAACATCTCTGGATGGGTGTGTGGCCTCAGGGTGAGGTGGTGAACCTTCTGAAAAAGGCTTCAGCCGTTACTGTGTAGGTTGGCTCGACCCCACCTACATGCTTAAGTGTATACAATGTAAGTGTCACAATCTGATAAGTAACAGGGTATGCAAACATCCATCTGTCCGTGCAGACACAATGAACAGTTATGTACATGCTGTAGGCGGGAAGATACATTTCTTACAGGCGACGGTTACAGAAGAGGACATGTTCAATCTTTGTGATTAAAACAGTGCACTTTTATTTAATTTAACACACTAAAAGTTACAGGTTAGATATTTCCAACACTAAATTATGATTTAAAACATTTAAAGGTCTTCAAGTACTATTATGAATATAGGATTTTAAAGTAGTTTCTCCTTTTTGAGAGTTATTCCTGTCAAAGTGAGGAGAGGTAAAATGTAGGCGGAGAAACACACAGTGTCATAAACTTGACTAATTAACACGAGTAACTCAAGTGTTATCTTCCTTTTCTAATGATGATCACATTTATGATTGATCCACATCTCCAAAACTCATATCAATCTTTAATTATAGAGCGCCAATTCACAACAAGTGTTATCCCACAACATTTGACGAAGAAGCTTATCTGGACCAGACTGCAGGGCTCTCAAGTCTCACGCAATCAGCGTGAGACACACGCATTCCCACCCGTTCACACGCTCACACACCACACATCGTATTTCTCACGCATTTAAATGAACACGGTGATGTCCACCAAGTTGCACCTCTTTAAGTATGGAACAGGTACGAATCAACTGAGTTCCTCCGAGAGTTCAGAAGCTGCGTGCCACGCGCAAGCCAATCAAATAAAGTATATCCACTGAACAGCCAATCAAAAAGCAGCATTGCTGTATCCGGGTAGATTTTGATATCTTGCGGTTTGACTGAAGGAGAGGACAGACACTCGCTGTAATAGAGCAGGTTTTTATAAGGACGAGATAGACCCGATGATTACAGTAAGTCAGTAACCTACACATGCAGAGACCTCAACACCTCATGGCAGATAAACTCATATGATAAACTAAAGCCCTATGCTATTGCTATTTACAGCTGTATTGACGGATTTAGCCTCTGTACAGCCATTTCCAGCCATTTTCCCCTCCACAAAAGCAGCATTTCTCATATATCTCAAATATAAGTTCTGATACTCATGACAGTGTTATGCTCATGTACCAAAGGATTAAGTATCTCCATATTTGTGAAACCTATACTAAAGAACAGTTCATCTAAATTCTCCACAGTGCTGATTTTAACAACTTTACGACTTAATACTTATACATTAATGATTTTATTCTCCCAAATAACAACTTTATTCTGTAAGATTTAAAAACGTTTTTTTCTAATTGTGCCCCTTGTGCTCCGTTGTATTTAAGAGATAATTATACTAATAGTTATCTTCAACCCCCCCCCAGGAAATCTCACTCTAAGCTTAGTTCAAAACTTGAGAGCCCTGAGACTGTGTTTACAAAGACCCGATGTAAAGGTGAGATCAGATTGAGCCTCATCCCAACTTCAACCACAGGAGTTAGGGTTGGGACTAGGTCGGTTTACCCCCAATTTCTACCACATGCAGAACAGCAGTTAAAAAGGCCATCGCTTTCAATTGCCGCTGATCGTTAATGTGTCGATTTCCACCAGCTTCACTCCAGCCCCCTGCGGTTCTATTTTTTCCAGACACTGCAGCATGCCGCATAAATTCAGCACAGATTAACCCGTGCTGGAAAGGACGTCCGGCACAGACAAAAATCAAACATCCGGCTTCTTTTCAAAATAAAACACTCTATGTTTCAGGAGGATCGTATTTCACATCATGCAAACGTGGTTTGTTTCGTAAATATTGTACTCACCCATGGTAAATGACCAATCTCCACAAAAGTGTCTGATCTACTGGTCTGGACAGAGTGGATTTCCTCCTCTGGAAGAACACAATCTCCTGCTTATCTGGTTATGTGACTGTCTTTATAGAGACAACTTGTTATTGCGGGATTGCATGTGAATTTGTGGGTTCTTGTTAGTCCTCAAGATTCCTGCTGTGTGAAATCTGCCACGAAATTTGCCTTACAAATGCATCCGGTAGGAATTGGTGGATGGCAAAAATCGCTGCTGTTCCACAGCAAAGAAATTTGGGGTTAGGGAGAGCGCGAGAGAGACTGTGTCGCTCAGCTTGCCTGGGAACGCTTTAAGGTCCCCCGAGAAGAGCAGGATGAAGTGTCCTGGGAGAGGGAAGTTTGGGCTTCCCTGCCTAGACTGCTAACCCAAAGAACTGATCACCGATAAGGGGTAGAAGAGGAGTGGATGGATGGATAGATAAAAAATTAAAGGACAGAATTCACCGATCTTGGCCCCATTTGTCTTGTTTACTTTTGTAAGTCTTAAAGTGGCATCAATATCAATCAGCCTAAAACTCCTTACTGGAGCTTTAAGTTAGTTTTTGTTTTCTACTTAAATCTATCTCAAACATAATGTCATTATATCAGCACTAAAAATATCTCAGCTGTGATTCACTCTTAATTATTATTCACACTATTGAAGCTTAATTGATCATCTCTCAGTGTGATAATTACCACTTCTTTAAAAGCTGTGTGTCTTTCAGAAACATGACGTCCAACACGTTTCTGAAAAGCATGACTGCAGACGACAAACAGAGGTCACCCTGTGAGTCATACGGCGCTGGGCCTTTCGCCAAAGGTGGGAGAATTTGGCCGTACCTGTGGCACACTGTGTATGGGCTGTTGGCACAGGGCGTGTCTGCATACTGTTCGATTTTGTGCTTTGTGTGTGTGACTAAGCGTTCACTTTAACCCAAATTGGTTGACAGCTTTATGGTTTTTTAATGAGAGGTAAAATGTTGACGCATTCTGGACGATTGTTCTCCAGAAGGGAGCGACCTGACTGAATTGATAGTGACGAGACTCCCGTTCAGTTATCAATCCTTGTTTTTCTTTCTGCTGCTCTCGTGACGAACTTCATGAAGCTGATGCAATACAAAAACTTACAGCGTGAAATTTTATTTTTATAACAGTTCAGTTCAGAAAACTGTTTTTTTTTGTGCTCATATTTCAGGAGAATGGTGGCATATCAGCTCTGGAGTGATGTTGTTTCTTGTCTAAAGGTGAGAACACACCTGCCCGTCAACAATCAGAGCTGTTTAAACAAGATAAAGCGAATCTGGTACAAACTCAGGTGTGTAACCATTCAAAACTGAGGCTTTGAGTCAGCGTGTGTTTTACCTGGACTGATAAATGACTCAAAATTTAACCTTTTAAAATGTTCCGACAAAGACTGAGAGATAAAAACGTGCTTTAACAGCTATTTTATTCTAGTAGCGAACATTTCAAGTGCCGTGTCTTTGGTGAATGAGTCGGTTCTGGAGCTGGTTGGGTAGCTGAATCCCATTTCCAAACATGATGCATTTCTCTGCATAAAGAGTCTAAACTTCATATATTTCACATTTGATGAAACAACAACGTGATAACAATCCAACTGTCACCAACACTCCTTGTAATTTCTCCCTCTGTCACAAAATTTTGATATTTAGCCGATCGAGTCCAAGCTCTTTAGCTCTCAGCCTCACCTGCAAAGATCTCCCCTCATAAAATGACTCCATATTCAGGATTTTAATGAGTTTTTATCTTCTTTTTTGTTCAAAACTCTCACTGTGACTTTAACCCTTAAACTGCTTCGTCATGTGATGGACTATGAATAAGTGTGGCGCTTATATCCGTCCTGAAAACCCGATTTGTACTGCATGTAGCCAGTAGTCTGCAATGTCCTTAAGGAGAGAAGTAGTGTCGGAGCTGTTAGCGCCCTCTATTGATCAGCCTCCACTGTTTTTAGCCCTGAACTTTGATTGGCACCTAGCTGCTCCTTACATATCCTTTTAGTTAATCATCAATATCGCTAGATATATATCATTGATCTTCATTTGTTCACATTTTGTTTTGTAAATCAAAATTATGATCTTCTGGAAACTATGAGGCCAAGTTATCATATCCTTATCATTCAAAGTGATATTTTATTGAATTCAACAGATCTATATAGTGTTTTATTTTCTGAACAGCAAATGAAAACCAGCATTTTACGTTTGAGAGCTGAAGGTCCAAATATCCGATCACTAAAGAGAGCTTGAATTCCCACCATGAGCTGATACAATCGTTTCCCAACAGCCATCTTTCTTTAAATAACCTTTGACCCCGTCCACTCACTGTAAGACAGTTTTATCATTTCTTAGTGGTGCGTTCAAAAGCAATTTGCATTCCCCTCATTTTCCCTGACGTGTAGGTACGAGTGCGTGCTAAAGATGGAAACACAGATGCTTTAAATAAAAGTATATGTCATGTAAGAATTTCGTCTGCATATCTGTCCGTTCCCCCCAGACTGAAGGAGTTTAAGTAGCTGTCAGCTCTGTAACTAATTATCCCAGCGTGTCAACTCATCAATCAACACCGAGTTTCATTAACTCTGCTGTTCGTCTTTTTCCAGGGCGAACTTTGACGTGACAGTTGAACGCACTAAGCAGATGATTACTCATTTGTATACAATCCACACAAGCCCCATTATTAATGTCAGGAGCGTATTATCAGCGGCAGACATCTCACCTGTACATTCAAATACATGTGTAACGGCTTGTCTCAACATTTAACAGCTATCACCTGTGCCCACAGGGACCACAGAGGCGAGACCACCGCTCTTTGTCCACTCAGGACTGTCAGTGTGCGGCTCGTTTGGAGATAAAGAGGTTTTTGTTATTAACATGTGTAATCATAATATAATATAAACACTCAAAGAGGAGCAGTTTGAGTGGATTCTGTAGGAGAGAGAGAAGCTGAAGGAGAAGTGGACATGATGGGAGTTTGGGCGTGCTGCTCGCTGCTTCTGGTTTGCATACATTGTACAGAGAGACAACAGCAGTGCAGACTGTGCCTGTGCATGCTTGTGTGAGCCACTGTATTGGAATGCTGGCCCCGGGCACTCAGCAGCTCACAGCTTTAACTTCTGTAAACAAACTAATAGCAGGAGAGCGGAGGACCACACAGCCTCTCTGCTGAACTCCAACTGCAGCCTGGAGTCCCTCTCTGCTCCTGCTGCTGCTGTCCACACACACACACACACACATATATAGAGACATACACACACTGGTGTTTAACTGATTTACATTACTGAAGAAGCACTGGCTTTAGATACTGTCTAATCTATGGTTAAAATTGTAATTTAATGCACATTTTACACCCAGGTATGACCTGCTGATTTCTGCGACATTTGATTCTTCTTCGGTTTTTGTCAGGCACATCAAAATGTTAGTATTTTAAGCAAGTTAGCACATGTTTTCCTGGTTTTGATCTTGTAATAGTGGTAAGAGGGGCCTAAACAATACATAACTATAGTGGCAGTCAGCTAATTTCAGGCATATTAAATAAAAATGACAGAAACATTAAAAACATTTGAGTTTACCCACCCGAGCTCACCCATCTGTTGGCTGGTTTGTCTGTAAAATAACCATACATCCTCTTTTACCCATACATGTCCTCTTTTTGGGGGGCTGTCCGTCCTTATCTGGGGAGTTTATAAAATCAATTCAAATGTCTGGGGTTTTGTGTGGAAGTTTTGACTTTGTGTAGCGTAGACTAACTGAGTTAGAGGCGCGTAAAAAACACTCGACCCGACCTGAATTTACCAAGTGTGACTCTACCCCACGTAGTCATGTCCTCTTTTTGGGATTCAGAATATGGTCACCCTAAATGAGAAATAAAACAGCACAGAGCACAAACCGTTCAAAGCATGAATTCACAACAGAGTCCCTAAACTGAAACCAAACCTCCGAGAGCCCCCCCTGGTGGCTGACTGAGGTATAGACCAAAATAATCCTGCCTCTTTCATTATTATAACAACGAGACATCCAGTATTTCTTTCCCAAACATGGTCTCTGTCATTATAATCAGTTCCTATCATGCTGATTTTAGTAAAAATGTTTGTTTCTCAGAGGTTTTTAGTTTAGTTTTAAAGGTTTAAAATTAGTATTTGATATTTAAAAGAGAAAAAATGAGGATAATTGACTGCTGTGAGTAACTGTTGCTGCAATGAATGAGCAGGCGTAAGATTTCAAAATCAAACTATTCGACATTTAAAGTAAAATAAATGGTGTCACTAACAGGGTTGATATGAGACAATGACAGCCCCTTTTTCATGCTTAAGTGTGGCAGGAAGTTTATTTTTGTCTGATAGCCCTGATCCAACTCTCATTTGGACTCTGAGCTGTTGATCGTGTCTAATCCCGTAAAAATAAGGGGAATCGTGTTCGTGTTGTTTGGTTTCTTCCTGTTGCGTTGTATCCACACCTTCTGCAGTCATTTTAATCCAAGACTAAAGCAAAGATTGATTCATCTCTACGCTTCCACCAGTCTTCGGCTTCATACATCTGACCCAATCTGTGTTTGGTCAGTCCCAACATACAGTCTAAACTCCGTCAGTGTCAGTGATGAATCGTCTCTTTCTCACGTAAAGACTGAAGGCTGAAGCTTGAGATGACTCAGCACAACATGAGGTGAACTTGAACCCGGGGTGACTGAGTTTGCTTTGTTGAATCTTCAGAAACAGAACTAGAAAGATAATCAGTGTAGTGATAGATATGGTACACTAACTCTGACACTGTCTGCCTCTGTCGTACATTTACTAACAACATTTGTGATCGCATGTCAGATAATCTCTGCAGGGATCTTTCTGTAACTTTTGATCCAACATATCTGTACTATCGTGTAGAAAGTCCCCTTTAAACCTGGTACACATATGAGCGAGTCAAATCTGTCAGGAAAACACCCTGCAGAAAAAATCTGAGTGGGTTTGATTGTCAGGATCAGCTGATTGTGGTTTTCACCCCTGTATGTGTACTTTTCTGTTGAACTCTTTGTTGTGTTTTACAGATAGTTCGCTCTTTGATGATTCTGCGCCTAAATCCGAGCTGATCCCCCGGTCAAAGAGCGGCCCACTGAGGTGTCACTCGTCTCACTCCTGCCTTTGTTTGGCTCCGTGATAACAATCCAACTGTCACCTCTTTATGAGCTCAAACAGGTTGGATGACATGCTCGACATCCAAGAAAACTCCCTGTGCGCTCGCCTCCTGCGACGCCGTCACACGCGATGGGCAACCCTTGGCGTTGAAAGAACCGGCAGCTCTCCTCTCTGCGTGTGTGATGCCGCGTGTGTGTCGAGGTGTGTACGTGTTTGTGTAAACCACAGCTACACTTCAACAAGCCTGAGGAATTCTCTGTCTTTATGATTGAATGAGAACATGTGTTGGCTCTGTGTGTGTGTGTGTGTGTGTGTGTGTGTGTGTGTGTGTGTGTGTGTGTGTGTGTGTGTGTGTGTGTGTGTGTGTGTGTGTGTGTAGCTCGGGGCTGAGCTGGCTGGAGTCTAATGATGGATGTACATTTAGTGAATCATTGATCTATAAGGAGACTATTGTTGTTGTGCCCATATTCTATTTCCTGCTGCACCGGGGGGCAGGGAGGGTTGTGAGGAGTTGTTTGGGAGCTGGAGGTAATTAAATATGACGGAGGGAGGTGATTAATTTTGGCACTTCCTACCTTTCCTGTCTCACCCTATAGTCATTACTGTACATATATCTGAGTTCTCATGGCCTTAAACTGTAGGGCGAGTCACCGAGTACACTTCTGAAGGGATCAGCTTCTTCAATTTTAGATTCTTTGCACTTTTTGGAGGTTAAATTTAGTAATTTTTGAAAGAATGTGCAGCAAAGTGCCCAATTGCGCCAATAATCTGCACATCAACATTTTTAAACACAGCAGACACAGGGCGCCAGTTTATCTAAGCAGTTCAGAAGCACACACACAAACATACAAACAGAGGCCTTAGCCATGGAGTCATTTTTGGCCTTGGCCTTCTCCAACCCTCACTCATCTTTAGGTTCTTTGTGTCACTCTGGTGTCCGTTAAAATTGGAGAAAACAGCCTCCTCCGTAAACAAATAAAAAGAAAACTGATAAACAATAAGAAACTTAAAAATGCAGGAAGCACATAGCAGGCTTTGAGACAGAAATTAACCATCCAATAATAATGAAGTACACCCATAGACTGTATATAGAATGGACGCCGTCTGCCTCTTCGCTGGGTGAAGCCACTCCGAGAACAGCACCCTCTGGTGACGGGCTGCAATATAGGTCATAAATCCCGCCTCCTCCAGCAATCCCTATGCAACTGTAGACAAACTTATTACACAGAATATACTTTTTTTTTTGCCACCTAGTTGCGATGTTGACATGTACTTATTGTCAGACTGGTTTGTGCTCAAGTCCTCTTTTTTCTGTGCAGCTCCATTTTTAAAAGTTATTATGGGGTTCATGTTTTCTATGATTGACACCTGATACAGCCAATGGGAGGACAGGGATTGAGTAGATCACCGGGGGATACGCTGTTTGAGCCGAGCGTCATCACAGCGACTCTGAGACTCTCCTGCCGAATGTGTACAACGCTACTGAGCAAGAAGAGATAATCTGGACTTCGCTCTTCATGATATTTAAAAGGAATCAACATCAAGATGGGATCAGATTGAGCCCTATCTTGTAAAATCAGACCCACTTGAGTTTAACTTCCTTTAACAGGCAGAAACCTCAAACAGGACCAGACTCATGTTAGATAGTCATCTGCCAAGACTGTTTTAGGTTCAGAGAGGGGAGAAAGGGTGAAGATACGGCATCTGGCCCTGCAGACAAACTATTCGGAGTAATGCATTTATAAAACATGACTTTTCAGACAGTAAATGCCCCTAATTCACAAAATTAAACAGAAGCAAATAAAAAATGGGAGCACAAACTCCAAGTCGGAAAAAAACTCACTTGTTTTTACAAATACGTTGAGAGAGAATCACTGCAGGAGTTAAAAACAGCAGGAGTCTAAAGAGGAGTAATTCTTGTGAATTCAGCACATGATGAGACTCTGAAGGGACCTGTTACAGCCGGAGTAACTTCACATTTAAGGAACACTAAGAGCTTAAAAAATACTGATATACACATGTGCCCAAAAAGGGGTCTTTGAGGTCATGGAGGTACTTTTTACTCCAATGATAACTTGGCATGTCACTTTTTTATTCGAAGCACTGATGTGAGCTTAGAGAAAAACTTGTTTAACCTAACACCAGAGACGGTTTGATGACCCTGAAGTGTGTCACTGGTGAATCAGACCCTATTTTCTGTGAATTTGAGACTCATGCGAGCTCTAATCCATCATATGAGAACCCGTTCCTCCGCTCGGTGAAGAAGGTGTTCCCCTGGCTCTGCAGAAGTTGTCAGGGTAGATTAGTTTAGAGAGCCGGAGAGATCCCCAGCTGTCAGGACTTGCCTCATTATGCAATCGAGCCGGTGATTCCAACCGGCTCTGAGACATGAGGTGACTGAATGAAAAGTTGGTCATTCGTCAGTTGATGTGGCGTTCTTCCTCCGGGCGTTTCAGTCCTTGGGCGTGAGGCATTAACCCTCCCATCAATCAAGGCTGAGTACTAAATTAGTAACCTGGTAAACAGCTCAGAACTATAAATCTTATTAGCTTTTGTTCGCTTTAATTGCACTGTCTATGCAAACGTTCATCAGGCATTGTCATGGGGACTATTTTAAAGTCCCATTCCTTGGGTGCATACTTGAAGGTTTGTGTTGTTGTACAAACAGGTAACTTAAGATCTCACACCATTAAAAGTATTTATAAAGCTATTCAAGGAGTGTATCGTCTATTACTGACGCAGTGTTTACCGAGGAGAAGAAAACTCGGTGTTCCCACACAGAGAGTGAAAGGGACCAGGCGGCATGGTTTCCACATCAGATCAATTAGTCCCACAGTGTCACATAAGTGCAGATTATCTCTGAAGATTTGGCCGCAGCTCCGTTTATTTGCATCCTCCCACTCCTCTGTTAGACCTCCCTGCTAGCACGCACACCTCCCATCAGGCCCTTTAACTCGGACGCTGGTTTTCTTTTCGTTAAATGACGTGATTAAGTCCCTTTAACTGTCCTTTTGTTCCTACGTTAACAGACTAACAGAGGTAATGTGGTCCGGTGTCAGACACAGGAAAGTGGCCCTCTATTAATCCTCTTTGTTCCAGGACTCTATTGTATCTGCGCTTATAGTTCCATCCTGTCATTTACGCTCCATATGTGTCTGTTCTTTGAAGTGTTTCGGCTCGGAGCAGAGAGCCGAGCACAAAGAGAGAACGAGAGGTGAGAAATGAAGTCGAAAAGTTTATACCCACCCTCGTATTTTAATTATTTTTTCACTGTTTCTATTCAAACTTACTTTAAAATACTTGTTTCCCCAAATTAAAGGTACCCAGCAGAGTCTTTGACCCTTCTAAATTGTTTGTATTGTGCACAAATATGTAGATGCAGGTGAAACCACCTGGAAGGATCGATATTGATTTTCAAATATACCATCTTAAGGCACCATTTCAAGCCAACATACACATTAGAGTGCGATCGGAGATATCCAAAACAGCCGAAAACAGATACTGCTCATAAAAATGGTTGTAGGAAATAAGGAAAAAAGAGAATTATTCTAACAAAAAGAGGTTTAACTCATCTGCTGGACTACTGCCTCAGTCTACAAGCATTGAGTAAGAAGTTTAAAGCCCCTGTGAGGAACTTTTTGTTTGTGTTGATTTTGGCGCCCCCTGTGGACTAAATGAAACCATTTATCTCGATTGTCCTGAACATATTATACTAATGGTGCATTCCAGTTGTACTCGAAAGTCGGGATTTCTGACTCGGAAAGTCGGACGATCCTCACTAACCCGAGTAACAGTGAAAGCTCTCGTAATGTTTTATTTATTAGCACTTCTGTTTTGTTTTTATGAAGATAAATAAGTGGTTTATGTTGTACTGCCAAACGTCTCACTGGGAACACGGTGCTATGGTGATTGTATGAGTAAAATACTGTGTTATGTGTTGTTTAAAAATGGCATAGCTAACAACAACTAACAACAACTAACAACAACTAACAACAACTAACAATGGCTAACAACAACAACTGACACTTGTTAACAAAAACTAACAGCAGCTAACAGTAGGCGTCCACTTTGGTTTTCCAACTTCTTTACTTGAACGCTATCAACTCAGGTGTAACGTCATTCCCAGCTCCAACATCCGACTTCTGAGGTCACTGGAACGCAGCATAATATTTTTAAACATTAACCTCACTGTGTTGCCTGCTAACATTAAATCACATCACTCAATCAGTACGTTTGCATGCACTTAAATAGATTTAGGTCAATAATTCGACTGAAACTGGACTTTTAAAATCATGTTAACACAGTTAATGAAATCAAACTACAATTGAACTTCTAACATTCTTGGATAACTCAGTCTGAGATCGATTATCTCTGTCATGTACACGACTCAATCGAGCTGAAACTGACCTAACCATTCTGAGCATACTCCAGTGTTCGCTCGCCTGGTGGTTAAAC
Organism: Xyrichtys novacula; assembly: GCA_962446985.1. Taxonomy (NCBI): domain Eukaryota; kingdom Metazoa; phylum Chordata; class Actinopteri; order Labriformes; family Labridae; genus Xyrichtys; species Xyrichtys novacula. Next base: position 36,191,701 of record OY660870.1, read on the forward strand.
AGCATGGATGCTTTGCCAGGAAGCCGGATGGTAAATTAACCTCATCAGACAAATTTTAAAAAATGTAAAAGGACAAAACTTTCCTGCTGTAAAAGTGGGGTCCTACTAGCCTGTTTTGATACATGACACACCAACAGGGAAACGACCTGATGGTAACAAGCCGAAAAAGGGATTTAGCCGAGAAAGACATGCCTCTGCCAATAACATGAATAAAATCACCTTGTTTTAAGACGTGCAGATGGAAATTGATCCCCAAATACATCAATGTCAGTTATGCAGAAGTTCATATTAGTGTGATTTCAGTCAGTTTGGGAGCACGTTTTAAACCAACAAATAGGCTCATTGTTGAATACAGACGATAAGAAAAATACAGATTACAAACATTCAAACATTTACGTCAGATTGTGCTGCATGCGTAAAAAACGTTGAGTTACAATCTCTAAAATGACGCACCTTATTAATGACAGCATTATTCAAACGGAAAAAACTATTCATGTTCTATCACGTCACCGAACTGCTATTACCCAATGTTATTTATTACTCGAGCCCGACTCTTGGCAGCAGGTTTTGACTGTCCAGTAACCGTCTCAGTCAAGAGCGGTTAAAGCACATGCCTGCCTGAGTCTCTCTGATGTCATCACAGCGGCGTCAGAGCAGATGCCAGTTTAATGGCTTCATTATGACATTCAATTAAAGAGTATTATCCTCTCGAAAGTGCTTTTTTAAAACCATTGCTTTAGTCTGTTATTAAACAAAACTGCACTTGGGTTCCCTTGAGTAATCTCTGCTGGCTGGTATGTGAAAACTGAAACTAGGTTAATGTTACGACCAACATTTTGAGGACGACTTTTCCCATCCACTTTGACTAAACTTAGCCAAACTCCACAGCTTGTTTGAGTCCCTGACATCTTTTTAACATGTTTTTCTCATTTAAAGTAACTTCTACTCCATCACCAGATCTTGAAATTCCCTCTAGTGAGCACAACTGATCGGAATTACAGCTCAAACCCTCAAAAATCAACCAAAATTATCCACAAAGTCCACTGCGATCTACACTGGGAGTTTATTCCCATCACATCGTTCACATACGTTCTTAAGGCACTCGCTAGTGACACAGTGAGTCAAGTCTAAACAACATAATCCCATTAAGTTATTATTTTTGATTACATGCACAGTGATTGACATGAACTGGGCTCCTTTTTTGCACCATATTGCGAATGTAAGAATCACACGCCAGGCCACACACACGCAAACAGCAGATCGCTCCGGGCTGCAGGTCTGCTGCAGCCTGACAGTTCGTGGGAGGATCAAAGTTCAGATTTTGAATGCTCTGAGAAGGAAAAGCAACAGAAGACAGGGAAGAACAGATAGATAGACAAAGCACTGATAAAGCCCATCAGGGTTTATATTAGCCGGAAAAAGAAGAGGAGGAGGAGGAGGGGGCAGATTTACAGAAATGCGTGGGCGAGGTTATGAGTCTGGCAGCGGAGACTCCAGGCAGATGAAAATTATCAGTTCACTTCATCGCAGTCACACAGCAGCCATTTTCCCCTGAAAAAAGTCCTGCTCAGGGAGGGAAACTCAGATGCTGCTGTGTGATGATGCTGCAGATTGCATGTTGCATGTAAGGAGGATACATCACAGTCACTTTTATTTTATAAATGTTAAAGGAGGAAGGAGGAATTATTGTCTCAGTCTTGATTACTTTCCTTGAACCTTTCCTCGTCCACTCTAATTTTATTGGGCGTGTGTCAGAGAGGTGTGGTTGTTGTTGTCTTTGAGTAATTATTTGACCTTTTACATGACCTTTTTGTTTTCAAAGACTCAGTCGTTGCACTCTTCTCTCTCAGGCTAATTTTTTGATTTTTGATTTTTATTTTATTAACTATTGTTAAACTGATATTTTGTCCTGTTTATTACCTGCAGTCTTTTTGAAGTCATTACAAGTGTTAAAATAAAATTAGGGCTGAATAAACTCTCTCAGCGCCCATCGAACTATGTCTAATGTACTCATCTTAACAGATTTTAGCTCCTGATGTGCATCAAAATTAAATTAAAGCTCCTGCGCAGTTTGTTTGGAAAGTTAGCTTCTTCATAAACAGAAATTAACAGTTGTGTGTCCATGTCCTCTTTTTGGGGGGCTGTCTGGCCTTGTCTGGGGGAGTTTATAAAATCCTTCAAATGTCCGGGGTTTTGAGTTTGTGTAACGTGGACATACTGAATTAGAAGCGCATAAAAAACACTCGACCCAACCCGAAAAACTCTCAAAATTTACTACATCCAACTCTGTGACTCTGCCCCTGCATTGTCGTGTCCATTTTTGGGGAGTCAGAATATGGTCACCCTATTTTATGATGTATCCTGCAGTCAGCCAGTAGAGGGAGCTCCACATGTTTCGGCTTCACTCTTGGGGAGGTGTCTTGTCATCCTTTCTTTATAGAATCTAAGGGTGTAACACTCTTAAAGGAAAAGTTCACTGTTTTTAAAGTGGGGTTGTATTAGGTTTTTGTTAGTAGCAAATACAGGAGAGCCAGAATGGAGGCTGTCAATCATTGCAGACAGGAAGTACAACCACAAAACTGAAGTAATCTTACTACTTCAGGACTCCAAAATACTATCAGACAAAAAATAAGGGAGTCAGCGTCTTTTGTGTTCCTCCTCCTCTTTTTATCAGCCATTAATCACAAATCCAGGTTTCGACCAATCACAGTCGAGTATTCATCTGTTCTGGTCAAAAGTCTTTTACTGACTCCTGGAGGCGTGACATAAGTGGAAAATGAGCGCCGTGTGAATATGGTCTCAATAGAGGAAGCTGCCTTTTACTGCATCCAGGCGTATTAATCAGGTAGAAACCGAAGTCCTCCCCCTCCTCGCCTCCTCTTTCCTCCCTCCTTGGCGAGGGAAGCAGGATGTCTTTCATCCAGCTCAGCTGAGGGATCAAAGCTAAAAGGCTACTCGGCTGAAACTGACCTCAGTTTGCACTGCAGCGTACTCCGCACCTCTCCAACATACACAATCCTATAGTTCTCCTCACATCCCCTCCGATACCTCCCACTGAACCACACACAGGCTGCTTCCCTTCCTGTACGCCGCACTACCTCATCCACTTAACACGGGAACTCTCTCACCACCTCCAGCCCATTAATAGAACAATTTATGGCCTCAGCGTTACCACCACAACATATTAGCTCTAATCTGCTGTATTGATATCAAACTTGATGGTTTTATACAGACAGATGATCAGATAGGACCCGGTCGAACATGCAGCAGCGTGTGTTTGTGTTGGTTAAATAACCTGCTCTTCACAATAGCTTCAGCCTGCTCTGGACTTCAAAGACAGCCTGTGTTTAGCTTCCTCTCTGAGTCTTCTTTCTCACTGTTTTCACTACAAACAGCCTCTCTGCCTCAACTCCCCACCCACACACACTCTGTCATGTGTACACATACACTATAGGTGCACATACACTCACCGAAAATAAAGAAATCGTATTTTTTATGATCAGCAGTTATGAGTTTTAACGTCTCCTACAAACAAACAGGCAGAGATGTTTGTGGTTTGCACACGTTTCAATGAAATATTTTAATACCTCCTCCCAGGTAATAAAACTGAATGATGAGCACACTGAAATAGCAGTAAAACAATGAATGCTGAAGAACAACAGAGCTTTGTTTTTATTGGGCGTGTGTCAGAGAGGTGTGGTTGTTGTTGTCTTTGAGTAATTATTTGACCTTTTACTTGACCTTTTACATGACCTTTCTGTTTTCAAAGACTCAGTCGTTGCACTCTTCTCTCTCAGGCTAATTTTTAAAAAATATTCTAAGAGTTTTATGCTTATTTTATTAACTATTAGTGAACTTTTTTTTGTCCTTTTTATTACCTGCAGTCTTTTTGAAGTCATTACAAGTGTTAAATTATAATTAGGGCTGAATAAACTCTCTCAGCACCCATCGAACCATGTCTAATGTACTCATCTTAACAGATTTTAGCTCCTGATGTGCATCAAAATTAAACCAAAGCTCCTGCACAGTTTGTTTGGAAAGTTAGCTTCTTCATAAACAGAAATTAACAGTTGTATGGTTGTTCCATTTTACATTTTTTCCCCATATTTTCAACCTTTAATCCACATTTTTATCACTGGTTGGTTGATTGTACTTTATTTAAATGTCATGGGAACTGGTTTAAAAGTTTTTAGTAAATCATTATAAAGTTGTCTGTTTCTGAAGCTCATCCTCTGATACTAGGTTCTGTGTTTTCTCTCAGGCCTTGGAGATAAAAGTCTGCAACAGAAATGATCCTCCTCTCCAGTTTTCACAATTATCCTACTAGAAGAAATCAGCATTAAGGAGAACATTAGAACATTTTACTAAAAAGTAACACCTATAATTTAGTAAAGCAGATAACCTAACAAACAAACTCCGTTGTCCTCTGAGGTGGTATTAAACCTGCCGGTCTCTAAAGCTCATATTTCTGAATGTAACTGAGGGATCTTTTTCTTTTAATTAAACCATACTTAAAGTAAAATTAATTAAAATAACTTTTAGTTCCAAGACAATTAGTTTACAGCTTTATTTTATATCATATAAACTGACCATTTTTCTTAATACATAAAAAAAATCCTCTCAGCCTCATGAAAAATCACAGAATCACCTACTGTAAAAGAATCAAAGCTAAATGCAATATAGATTCCACTTATTGGCCAGAAGATAACAATTAGAAATGTCCTAAATAAATATATTTTAAGTGTGATTCTCTGATCAGACTTCTTTAAAATTGTCTGATATTTGGATCCTATCCCATGTCTCCGTGCTACGGTGGCCCTGAAGGTCAAATGCAATTGTTTGTAATGTAAAATAAAAACATGGCCAAAAAACAACTGAACATTTCACTTAAAGCAAATTAACTCATGTAATGACATCCACATTTATTTAATACAGAAATATATTTTCATGAGTTTTAAATTTATCCCATTTAATTAAAATAACTGATATTGTGATTTTTGACATATTTTAGGGAACTTTGTAAAGTGTTTGTTTTTTGAAACAGTTTTTTTAAATTCTGTAATACTTTTTCTGTATTCCATTAAACATTTTTTGCATTTTTATGAAATCAAATGCAAACATCTTACAAATTAGCTTTTTGTCAGATACTGTAGTTGTCTTGTTTTTTTTTTTTATTATACATTGAGTGAAACAGTTTTAGATCTATTGAAATGTTTTTTCACTTGATTAAACATTTGTTTAATGTTTTGGAATCTGTTTTTGGTGAGGGGTGAAATGTTATTTTGTGCGGTTGACCTTCAGGGCCACCGTACCGATCAGCTTTAGTACTGATGTAAATTTATGAACCTCTAAGGAGAATGTAGAGTTTACTGTAACGTACAGATGACAACAAATAATTCAAACTGTACCCTCTAAATGATTCATTTTTGAAAAGTTTTTGTGATGCTTATTGACTTCTGCTATCATATAGTGTATTCTGCTATCATGTCTTTAACTTTGCAGGTTTCCTTTCAAGGAAATGTGGACTAAGAAACTGTTTGCGAGACCTGATCCTCTGTGAGTGTTTCCTACTGTCTCCTTTAATTTTATCTCTCACCTTTAAACCATTTTAAACAAAAGTTTTCCCCGTCACCTCTCCTGGTGAACATCTTTCACTTTCCTCCTCCAGACATAAGACCACAGCGAAGAGGCCAAGCTCATAAACGACATTCTTGGGCGCCCCCTTCTGGCCTGTAGTCACATTTTCTTCTCTGGATCTTGATCCGGTCTGCAGAAAAAGAGGGAAAATCTGAGGACAGGGAGAGTGAGGCTTCCCGCCAAGGCCTGACTCTCAGTCATTGATTTAACGAGGGAAATGAAGGCACGTTATTAGACCATTTGTGCTCCAATATGCTGAACATTAAGCCCAGTTAATATTCAACCGGGCCAAATGAGTTCTTCCAGAGCGTGTTGTATTCTCACAGACTGATCCATGGGATAAAAACTCATGTGCAGCATTAGAGGGCTCACTGGAGTTAAGACCCTCTCTTCCTTTCACACAGAGGAAAATAATAAGATATAATTCATTTCTGGATTGTGTTGTGGTGTTTTTTTAATCCGTGAGGTTTTAGTCACTCACATTATGTTTACAAAGATCCACTTATTTGTCAGTTTGACTGTGTTGAGTGGTTTAATTTGAGTGTTTTCAGCCATTTCTGATCACTTCGAATCAGATTTTAAACCACTTTTCTCAATAGTTAGACAGTGATGTCTCAGAGAGTCGCTCATCGTGTTCAAGTAATAAGTTTCAGTTGTTGTGTCTCAAAAAAGAGGATATAGTCTCGTCAGTGAAAGTATGTCAGTATCAGTCCAATAAAAGAATCCAAACACGACCAACGATGCCATAAAAGAGCGTGTAATATCAGCCGGATGATTGTATGACTTTATTTTGCTCTCCTCTTGATTGCGATTGGCACGGCCTCATCCAGCACACAAATAACCCCCAGCTGTAACCAAGTCCACCTGTTTATAAACACAAACAGTTACGAACACACTCCGACCTGTCAAATCTCGTCAAAGACAGAACACACACACCGCTGCACGCTTCGATGGCTTCAGCTGGCCTCTGTGCATGAAAGCTGTTTCCTGTCAAAAAGCTGCGTTCAAGACAGGGATGAACATGCAAACGGTTAAACGTGAGGCCCTGTTACACAACAAGCTCCTGGAAGTCCCTCGGCTTCTCCTTTACATGTTCAGCAGCACCGGTGTGGACTTTTCATTTACGCCGCCAGACTTTTCCCAGAGAGTGTTCCTCCACAGTTCTCAGGGCCGATCCCGGCTGTGCCTCCTGAGACACAGTAGCCTGTTGTCTGGCCTGGAGGGGCTGAAGAGGGGGGTGTTATGAGAAGGAGAGGAACATGTTATGTTAACCTGGGTGGTAAAAGCCTGAACATATTTGGGGAAAATGCCCCTTTATACCCTTTCACACCCACTACTTTTCTCTGGATTCTTACGCCTAAGTGTGGGAATTCCTCCAACCTTCCCTAAAGGGCAGTCCACCCAAATTAACCTCATACTAAAACACATATATTTAACGCATTAAATTCATATTCTGGTGTACGATTATGATTGTTAAGAGAGATCAGGCAATAAACTGTCCAACTCTGCAACCACATCTTCACAAATAATGATCTTAATAATACATCAGCAACTCAGAACTTGTTCTTAAACATTAGACATTAAAGTTTGATCATTAAATTATATATACTATGAATATAATCATATTACTAATGGATTAAATCATTTTATTTTACCCTGCATTTACAATCTGCACAAATGAGGGAGAGAAATCTAAATCTTTGATTGAAACTTTGAGCTTAAGCCTTCAATTGATGCTAAAATTGTGCATTTTTTACACCATTTGAAGTTTCTTAATGCTAAACTGATGACCCAACAATGAAGACATATAAAGTTTATTCCTGTGAAATAGCATTGTTGGAAAATAGTTTCCAGGCAGATGATGCACAGTGAGTTTGAAGGTTTTTGGCCCGAGCAGCTGCCTCTTTTGGCTGAATTCAGGTTGATTAGAATAGTTACACCGGGCCAGAAAGTAAAGTTGCTCCCTGTCGATTCAAAACAATTAGTTTAAATCTGCTGTAATACTTCCCAGAGCTGAGCAGACAGATTGGAAGTGATTAGTTTAGGGTTTTCATTGCCATTATACAGGAGCGGATCTCGACTTTCTTGAGTGGGGTGGCCTGAATGAGGCACTGAGTCATGCAGAAGTTTGCATCCAAGCTAAACAATCGAACATCCTCACCCCTGTTAGCTGGCATCAGACTAACCTGCCTGTTTACTTATAATTTCACCACTAAAGGCCCCAAATGACTATCACATGTTGTGTTTAAGCTGCACGCAGCTAACAATCACATGTCAGGTCTGTAGAAATGTTATGTTGTGATAATGCTCTACTACCCTGATCCAAACTGGCACAGCTGACAGACGGCATCTCCTAGCACGGCTTCGTTTGACAATATTTGATCTAGAAAATGCAGATAAAGTTGAAAGAAGGGTGTGAGCGATCAAACTGACATAAAACCTCTTAACCAGAGAGATCGATAGCTTGAAGTTCTAGCTCTGCTAATGTTAGCCACACTTGACAAACGTATTTGTTTATATTATTTACCGGAAGACTGTGGTACCATGTTTAACTGTGCTTGATATATTGTGGAAATTTTTGACAGTTTTCTGTGTATTTTCTGAACTTGTGACAAATCAATTATTCTTGATTAAAAATTTGTCTTCAAACAACCAGAGATGAATCACTTTTGAACATCCCCTGTGTCCCATGGCTGTTAGCATCTTCGCAGTTTTAGTCAGGACTTTGACCAGAGAGTTGAATATCATCATGACCTGATCTGACAATTCCAGTTTAATGTGAAGAAGAACCAAGCTGCCATCTAGGGTGACGGAGAAAACTGCACTTCCTGAAGTGTCCACTTAACTGTCTCCACACACCAAGCACGGGTAAAATTATTCGCATGATTGAATTACATGTTAAGTCAATGTAAAGACACGATTAGACGCTCCTACTACTCAGGCAGCACAAATGACGCGAATGAAAATGTCTCAACTTGAGCGGATATTCGCATTGCGATATCCAATCAGCACGAAGGTTGCCAGGTGATGTGTGAAAATGGACGGTTGTTCGCTGGTATCTAAAATGAAGGACAAACTGACGGTGTCGGTGTGTGGGTGCCCAGAATTACACGATATCTTTTCTTTAAATTACCGAAACCGGAAAAAAAAGGAGCTCACCTGGAGGCAAGTGAGTGAGGAGGTCAGATTACCTGGTAAATTGTACAAAAACTTTGTACAAAGTTTATCACTTGGTTCCATGAATGAATGATGAATTGGCAGGGATTACCGTTAAAATGACTGTTGACGCACGAATGAAACGAATAAATACTATTCATTCACACGTCTAGATTTGAGCGAATTAAGCAAGTAGATGAATTTACTCGCACTTGGTGTGAGCGCCCCATAAGGCTGGCTGCTTGAGCCCTGGACGCCCCATTAGGTCACATGTTAAAACGGCCATTTGGTATGGTTGGTATGGTTCGTATGCAGCTCATTTATTTATTGGCTGTTTACAAAGAGACTAAAATCCTGCTTCTTTGGCTGGATTGGATATTAGGCTGAGATTACGTTGTCAAAATTGCACCCACCATCGTTGGGCCTCAAAACATCTCTCCAGAAATCAATAGTTGACGTCACAATGACCACGTTCATGTTTTATTTTGGTTAAGAGAGGAACCTGGGGAGCTTGATTTGTCCACTCCAGGCTACTGTAGAAACAAAGTGATGCAACAGGGCAGCTCCAAAAAGGGCAGACTCCTTTAGTGGACATTAAGAGCTTACTCTAAAGTGAAAAAACACAACTCCTCTCATTTTCAGGTGTTTCTACACCAACAAAAACATAATATAACTGGAATTTATGACTGTCTGCAGATTGATCCCCTTAAATCCCACACTCTGGTCTTTTAAGGTCAAGCGAGAGATATAATCAGATTATTTTTCAACACCTTGCTGTAAAATAATTCCTTTTCTCCCTCCATGTTCATATTATCCAGCCAATGTGTGTCCAGCAACGTGTCAGCATTCATACTGAAAGGCTCTCTGTTCCCCTTAACTCTCCCTCTCTCATTGTGTTCATCTGGATGCTTTTCCAAGCTAAGCCTGGCACAGGCCTGGATTTCCGGAGCCCAAAATGTGAGCCCAGGAGAACTGGACTCCTCCGGGAAAGGGGAGCAGCGGGAGACGGAGCGCCACTCAGAAGCAAAACAAACCCAAATATCAGGGGTTTATTTAAAATCTCCTCGTCTTATATTAACAGCGTAGCTACAGGCTAGTGATTAGCCACTCATGGGTCAGGGGTGCCTGAGCCTCACTTCATTTCCCTTGGAATCCATATTTTGTGTGTTTTACGCGATGCAAAATACAGGCGGGGGTTGGGTTTATGTTATGTTATGAGTAACATATTTTTCGCTCACCTAACAGTTAAAGAGAACGTTCGACTGTAAAGCAGCTGAGGTAAATGTGGGGTTAGAATTATTTAAAAGGGGAAAATCAAGAAGTCTTTTAAGTGTTCAGTCCACTTTTTTAGATAAACTGCAGCGACTTGTATCTTCAGATATAACGTTATCTGATGTGCCTCTCAGAGACCTGCCCAGGTTATTGCAATGTCAACACCGAGCACATGATCTCACTGCAGAGATCTCTGACATTGAGGGATTCATACGCGTTTGATGTCTTACAGTCGAAGTGCCCTGCGCAGGAAGGAAGTGCTCACCCACTGGTCGCCTGTTCCATCTTCAGGAGCTCCATGGGAGGGAGGGAGGATTTCAGCGCAATATTTACAGTGACCTTTTCCTCTCACTGGCCAGGGGCCCATGGGAAAAAACTGGAGAAGACAAACAATGAACAATAGGGTTCAGGGATGAGCAATGGTGCCAGCGCAGCATGTGCCATTACGGGATGTGGATTAGAGAGGGTTCAGGGGTCACAGCAAGGATCAAGGAACCAGAGGTGTCCCTTGGGTGCACACCTGGGACACCTGCTCGGAGAGACGGAGCTATTTAGGAACAAAAAAACATGCAAACACGTGCTGTGAGCTCAGCGAGAGGATCATTAGCAGGCGGTGCGCTTGTTTGCTTGAGTGTTACAAATAACTCACCGTATTTTAAGACAAACAAAGACTAACTGAAGCCCTTAACACCTGCTGCTGAAGTGACATTGATTTTTAGATTCCCCGTTTAAGCTCCAGCAAAGAATTTGTGTCAGTTTTGGCGCCCCCTCTGACTAAATGAGACCATTAATCTAATCTCAACTCTTATTCTGTTATCTGTTAATGTTAAAACATCTTCCTCAGTTTGTTTGATTGTTGTGAAAAAGTAAGAACATTGTTTCTTTAGAGTTCTGTCAGTCATTGGTTCTTACACTGACCCTCTCACATTGGCTTCGGGCATTAAAGATTACCATAGAAATATCATGAATCATGTGGCTGATGGTCTTGTTTGCTTTTGAAGGTTATAAAAAGGCTTAATACCAGGTCCCGTCTGTTTCTTGACCAATTAGAAACTCCTCTCAGGAGCTTTAAATCTGAAACTTAGGTTTGCAACATTATTCAACCTTTGGCATGACATCAGAGAAAGTGATTACCAATCTTATTTCTGTCACTTAAAGGCGTCAAAAGGAGTGTTGTGTTGATTCTAGTTACCTTTCATTTATTGCCATTGCTTGACTTTGTGTCTGTGTTGATTTTGGCGCCCCCTGTGGACAAAGTGGTAACTCTTTATGGTTGTTGATTTTTTCATGATCTTGTGAAAGTGATGCTAGTTAACAAAAATCCTCTGTGTCACTCACTGCCAATTTTTGCTGTTGGACAGGTAGGAGAGGTTGTTTCTTAAAGAGATAGTTTCACTATATCTTAATCTTAAACAACATATCTTCATCTAAACCATCAACCAAAACCCAGAGCCCCAGAAGCAGCTTTGTTTTTTTGCTGTAAATTGTCAAACTGGAACTGGCCTGTAACTATGGATGTCATACAGGATATCTTAGAAAATTCATTAACAAGATAATCTATTAATTTGTCATCAGCTGGTATGTTTGACATGTGGCTGATCTTCTCATTCAATGGCAAAGGCAGTACCTCTGAGACCACGATCAGAATCTTCCAGCGTCATTGCTGTAAGTTGATGTTTATGTAGGCAAACAGCCCCTGTGTTGTATCAGCATCTGTGCAAACTCCCAAGTCACAGTTTGATCCCTCAATTATCAGATTAGCCCGTCTAATTGGACAATATGTCTCCCCGGGGACTGGGCCTTGCCTTATCACCGAAATTCTTTCTGCCCTGCACAATTTGGTGAGATAAATGTAATGGTATCGGTGTTGTACTGTGTGCCTGGGTGGTCTCTGTTGCATTTCTAATGATGCTGCGCCTTTCCCAGAACAAGTGGAAATACCTCAGTGATGCACCGTGAAAAGAGAGACGAGGAAAGAGGCAAAGCTCCCTCTGGGCTGCAGAATTCTCACACCAAGGATGTCGAACAGGAAAGGAGAGGGCAGGGTAATGATATTGATTTTAGTCCGATATAAGCAGACCAGGTGACTATCAAACTGTTTATCAGATTCTTTAAAAACACAATAATGCCTCACAGCTATTCCTTTAACATATAAAGGCAGATATAAGTACAAGGATTGTTGGTATAATGCAAAACTAAACTAGATATAGAAGTTTTAAGATACAGTAGATACATTTTAACTGATTTTTAAACAATGGGTCTCTTAATATGAAATAATTCACCATCTTTATTCATTTTGTCTCATTATACTGCAGTTAAACCAACTACAACCCAATCAAATGAGGTAGAACTTTCACCAATGAGTGTTAAGATATGGTAAATGAAATGAAACAGGCAATTTTTTTATAACAATGTGAAGGTTAAGAATAAGTACTGCCAAACTGACCTCAATAAATTTACTACTGACAGAAATATTAATTTTCTCTACTATTGTGAAACCAAACCAGATAATAGGAGGCACAGTTACTCAAATAATTAGGTGAATCATGTTAGATTACATGTATATTTATAAACTTACTTTCTTTATTATTTTCTTTAATTTTGTTCTAGTGTAGTTAACTTTATTTATTAGATTTTCTTTTTATTTCACACTAAAAAACAACATGGGATTTAACTTTTTACGATCTACCCATTTGTTGTATTTTATTTTTTTCGATATTATGTAATTTTATTATCATTTTATTGTTTATTTAAAAAAAAAAAAACTTTGTATGTCTTTTATTTTGAAAGGGCTGTGGCTCAACACGGAGACCCTGAGGTGGTCACGTGATACAGGAAACGGTCTCTGCAGCCCAGTCGATGTAAGCTGTAAGTTTCTCTTTTATTCAAGACATTTTACCTTTAAAATTGAAAAGTGACTTTGACTGTGATAGTTTATAGTCAATGCGGTTTTAATACTTTAATAAAAACGAATAACAGCCTCTTATTAGTCCTCTGGCTTTGGTAGAAACGTTCAGATCTTAACGGAGGCTAGGCTAAGCTAACGTTAGCTTCTCGTTCATTTTATAAACAAATCGGTTTTTATGTTTTATAAAAATAATAAACGGGTGTGTTACTGTGAACCGAGTGTCTCTGACACTGTGGCAGTGATAATAGAATCACCTGACAGATGTTAAACCGAGCTAACGGTGATACTTTGATATAAACTGAGCTGTGTTGACATGTCTGTCATTTTAAAGGCTCTGCAGCGTTTCCTGTGTAGAAAATGCTGTTTTGAGGTCAATTCTCAGTGTGTGAGTCTCAGCGAATAGATCTTATTAGGTTGTGCAATCTTTTGATGACTGCTTCGTAGACTGTGCTGTATATCTTTGTAAAGCTGTTGCTTTTTGCTGTAACTGTAGTGCATTGCAGTGTTGGCAAAGGAAAAGGGATCATGCATTCTCACTTTCTGTAACCTGCATCTTTAAACGAGTCTGGGATGCAAACTTCAACTCATGTCTGTGTCAGAAAACATTTCCAAGTGAAATCTGTTCATTCTTGAATTATCTGAGCCACAATTATGAGGAGTGGTTGTATTTATGGCCACTCCTTTGCGCATATATCAGACAGCTACAGTTTATCCCTCTTCTCTAAATCATCTTGAACACAAGACAACTGAGTTAAAACTCACTGTCAGACAGCTGTAATAGAGATGCAAATCTCTGCTGCACTCTCACTTACTGACATCAAACTTTTCTAGAAAAGAGTAAAAGATCACCAGACTTCTGAGACACAATTCACCTAGACTGAAACAAACAGTGACACCTGCTCTGACACTGATTAGTGATGCCCTCTGATTGGAATAGAGTCAAGTGGTATCTAAAATGTATTAGACTCCCCCCACATTTTATTGGTATAATAAGGCAAGTGAAATCCACAACATAGGGGCTTCACATGATCTGCCTATAACAAGATGATATCGGTTTCAAATTTCAATTTCAATGAGCTTTAAAGGCATGATTGTTACAACAATATTGCCAAAGCGTTTTAACCCAAAAATAATAACAATAATGGTAATACTAACGATAATGAGAATAATAAGAACACAACAATAATAAAATCAACAACAATAATAATAATAACAACAGTATTAAATTTGTCCCTGTGTGCTGATTTTTGGCTCACAGGGATTTTAATCTGTACAATTTTACCCTCCTGTAGAGTCCCTAATATGTTGATATGAGATGAGTTATTGTCAGCTATTTCCAAGCAGAGACTCTTTATTGAAGCTGTCATTTAAAATATGTAAACTTTAATGTCAACTGTGATGAGATATGTAGGTGTAAAAGATTTGTATGTTATTTTTATTTTTATTTTTTTGCCCTTTTACTTCAGAAGTTCCAAACTTGTTAATGATACATCCTGCATTAATGGCACTCAAGCTGTTTTGGCTGTTGCACACATGCTCATGTAAATAAGAACTCACAAGCAAGAAAATACTAGATTTAACCCAGCTCTTAGACATTATGGCATATGCATTTACATTTAAGATCCTTTGTGAAACCAGGTTTGGATTATTATTCAGAAAGCCAGAGCAAGTAATGGACATGTGAGAGTAAGGGAGTGTGCTGTTTTGCAAAGAAAAGGAGGGAAAAGAAACAAAAAGAGTACACGGACAACTGTCTTGATACAACATAGTTTACCAGACAAGTGCATGAACAGTGTTGCAGACTGGAGTCTCTGTTATTAGAGTGATGCTGCCCCAGAGAAATAACTCTAGTGTGAGTGCACACCATGTGTGCTCATACAAACTTGTAATGTGTGGGAATAATGTGCCAATCTTTGGAGTGTAAGTGGAACCCGACTCACTCACAGCCCTCCCTGTTTCCTGTTCCTTTCTGCCTTCTGACTGGCAGCTGTCACATGATGAAGATAACATCCATAAACTTAGTCTCATGACATCTTCTGAATCTCCAGTAAAGAGGAACATTAGACTATCAGAGAATTAAACTGGGATGGAGAGGCTGTGGTAGGACACAGATAACTCTGCTACATGCCTTTTTCCTGCTGTGGTGGCTCTATTGACATTTGGTACAGTGAATGTTCTTGGTGTGTATGTACAAAAAACCAAATATGTTTTCAAACCAGTAATGACCGTCTTGCAGGATCTGTGTTTTGACTGAATTTGACACGGGTTCTGGTTCTGCAGTAGGTACAGTGTTCACCCCTTCTGCACATACATGGAGTTATAATGGAAGTGATTTAGTCAGATTGTTAAGTTTGGTTTCGAAGTGCCTCTTTATGGAAGTCAAATTTTACTGCAGGGAAAAAGTATTTTGAGTTGTAATCGCTCATATTTGTATTTTCTTTTTTCTTGTCGGTTTTTAGGTTGAATTCTTATTTGGTTTGAAGTTGGTTTTGTCGTGGTTGTGGAGCCTTCTCTCAGCTCAGCCTCATTAAGTGTCGTGTTTTCAAACAGAACAGAGTCTAAGCCCCCGTAATCCCTCCTCTTGTGTACTTTTGTCAAATATTGGTATAACATACTTTCTCTTAATAGGCTTTCTCAAGAGAATGAGTACCAAACCCTGTGTGTTTGTTCAACTGATTGATGATATGTGGGAGGGAATAAGAGTAATTGATTGACAGGTCGATTGCCGGCAGGCGCCGTGTCGCAGGAATGACTTGTCATTGAGCTCCTCCATCATTTGTGTCGACATTCGTGGCAGAAAGTCCTCAACCTTTCAGTGAGAGCCCGCAGAGCTCTGTGGATCTCCTTCTCTTCCACACAGTCAGCACCGCCTGGCTGGGGGATAGTGGGGGAAAGGCTACACTGATCCATTTCCTGCCCCCCTCCTCGGGCTCTAATTGAAAAATTTGGGTGGCCTTGCTTGTTTGTTTTGGTGGAATGTGGTGGGTTGTGTTTTTTTGAGGCTCTCCTCAGTGCCGCCGCTCATTAGACCTCGGGGTGAGCAGAGCGTCGGGGGTCAGTCCGAACCTTGTTTGTTAAAGCGGCGCTTCTCTCTCACCCCTGTCCTCTCTCTGCAGTCAACCTCACCTGGTAGCCCCCTCTCTGCTGACAGGCTTGCTGGGCCACTGGTTTTCACAGTATGGTTACTGTGACCCAGTCAGACCTGGACACACACAGGGACAGACAGACGGGGAGTTCTGGGCTGGGAAAGTTGTGCAGCTGTAGTTGGAGACACACTTAATAGTAACAAAGTCTGGGTTTGAAATGTTAAATGTATTCAGATTCTGACTTATAACAGTTAATACAGATATTATTGACCACAGATAGTCTGTATTTAGGGCTGCGCTGTTCATCTAAATATTATTATCAATTGAAAACTGAAAGCAAACACATTTAAACTTTTGAAACAGTAATATCTGCTTTATCAGTCTGTGTTATTAAGAGTTTTTACAGTGTTGGTCAAACAGAAGAAGAGTTGGAAAAGAGTAAAATGTCAATAATGATAATTTTAGGAATCATCTACATCCTTTATTTAATTGAAAATAGTTAAAGAACAACAAATCAGACATAGAAATTTAAAGTTAGAATAGATTTACATCTTAAATTTGATGCCAACAAGTTGGGAGAAGCACAATAAAACCCTGAAAAAGTTGTACAAACATCGCCTGACTATCTTCAGCAGGTTAGTTACTTGAGTATAAAAGGGTCACCAGAAAGTCTCTCAGGAATAAAGATAAGAAGATGTTTGCTGCTATCTGAGGTGCTGTATGAGCCCTGCATGAGCTTAAAGTTACTCTAAAAAAACTAAAACAGTGAACACAGTTATGAGCTGCATTTATTCACAAATAGAGGTTAAAACTGCACCATGAAAAGATGAAATCATACATAGACAGGATCTAGAAATAAAGGTAACTGTTTGTAGATGGGCTGGGGTAAAAACTGGTGAACCAAAACTTGACATATACTCTGGAAAACATTGATAGATGCTGCATCCTCCACTCTGAAGAAGTGAGGCCAGCATCTATGACAGTATGGGGATGCATCGGTCCTCATGGCATAGGTGGCTGTAACATCTAGGAGGACACCTTTAATGCTGAACAGTATCTACAGGTTTAGAGTTACTTATGCTGCCGTCCAGATGAGGAATTTTTCAGAGAAGACTCTTTATATTTCAGCAAGACAACCAAACTTAACTCTGCATTTATTACGTGTTTCTGGTATAACATGAAACAAGCATTAACAGTACGTTTTTGCTTTAGTTTCAATTAAACAGGAACTTTAAATGATTCACAAACCATTCATTTTTGTTGGACTTAAGGCTGTATTATCCATGACAGCCATCGCTGCTATTTTCTGACATTTTAAGGACCAGATTTACATAATTATTGCATAAAGTTTGTATGTTTTAATTTCTTTTAGTTGTGGTCTGGACTTGAACAAACAAATACCGTTAAATACACAGCTCTACTATAAGCGTTTTAAAACAGATATGTGTGTATTCAGAGACTTGTAAAGTTGTTTGAAAAGTCTGTTCGTGATGTTTGCTCCTTCTTTATATTCTGTATGATTAGTTCTTTTGAGACTCTGAACTATCAGCTGTCAACATGGCAGTGAAATATCTTGTAGAGTTCATCTTTGTTCACCTAACTTTAATATCGTTTACATCCTAAAAGTTGTCTGGTTTGTTGTCTGAAATGATGATTGTGTGTTGATGTAGTGGATGCTGCTGGGACTGTGAGGATGGTTCTCACGCTGGTGGTGTGTGTTTTATGTAAAGCAGTGGCTCCTGAAGGTTCAAATCTCTCCGTTTGGCCGTGTCACTGGGCAAAGCCGCCTGTCTCCAGTCTCTTAATCCTCTGAAAACATCTTCCTGCGTTTTCAGGCCTATACTTCATATTTCTGTTTATTGTTTCAGGATTTTTATATGGGAAATTGGGGACTTGACTTCGTTAAAGCTAACTCTGAAAAGCACTTGAGACTGACAAACAAACAAACAGACAGCCCCTAAAGATAACAAAGCCTGTGGGCAGACATCATCATGATGGTCGGATAGTGAACCAGAGGCACACATGATCCGATCACTCTGTCCTCTTTCTCTGTCACGAAACGCTCACACAGGAGAAGCTGAGTCATTGTGGGAGAGCGCAGTGACGGGACAGCGGTCGCGCTGCTGCATCTGTTTCCAAACAGAACCTGCTCTCTTCTTGTTCTTTATGATCTATTTGTCTGAAATTTGATACCCTTGACTCACATTATGGTCAATTTTCTGACTATCAGCTCGTTTGGCCTCTCCACATCTTAGAGGCGTGCGGTGGGCCGGGTGCGAGCGAACACTGTGGGAGATTGTTCCGAGCTTCACTCGGCCTGTGTGATCAGAGCACTCATCTCAGGCTGGGCGATGTTTGGCTCACTCTGTCCATTCAGACGAGTCAAGGGGGGGGGTCTTTGAAGGAATCTGATGTTTGTGTAATGTTGGGGAGCAGGGAGTGAAATGGTGTTAGTGTGGGGGGTAGGATGAGGGGATAGCGGGTAAGCTGCTGTGATGGGAGGCGGAGGGGGGGGTGAGGGTGATGATCTGTCTAAATGGGTCCCTTTGTGCCCCCCCCAAAAACCCATTAC
Source organism: Xyrichtys novacula (assembly GCA_962446985.1). NCBI lineage: Eukaryota > Metazoa > Chordata > Actinopteri > Labriformes > Labridae > Xyrichtys > Xyrichtys novacula. Next base: position 36,210,332 of record OY660870.1, read on the forward strand.
AGTCTCTTTTACACACACCTTAGCACTCACACACACTCCCGCCAATCACTGCCATATGCGAGTCACCTTCAAGATCTAAAGGTATGATGAACGCAGCTTTCATGGGACGCTGTGTATAGCCGTGTGTGTGTGCGTGGTAAGGTCAATGTTCAGGTCAATATTTTCATGACTGTTGTGATGCAGAGACTCTGTAACACATGGTGTGTGTGATCTCTTATCAGGGGACATTTCTCTCATCGATGAGAAGACAGAGAGTGAAAAGAGAGTAAGGTGTACAGTTTAACAATGCCCTCTTAATTTTAGCCAAACAATTAAAGGATCATTTTAAATCTCTACTTTGTAAATGCTATAATCTCTTATCCATTTAATAATTCTTTTTGATTTATATTTAAGAGTTTAAAGCCTCAGGTGACAGTGATAGCAGGAAGTGTTTGCCTCAGATGGTCAAAATAATTCAAATTCATGAAAATATCGTAATAACCCTTAAAGAAATTACACTTTAACTGTAACAATGACCAAGGAAGTACCTGAAGGACTTTGACAAACATTTTACTCAGAATGGATTAGATTCATCATCAAATATTTTTCAGTATGAAGCAAATTAAATAAGAATAAATAACATGGTGCCCATTAAAAAATACCAAAATACATCGTTTACAATCATTACACTGAGAATCTGATCATTTTAAAAGGCGTTAATCAATAATTATGTTTGCAAATAATCCGTTTTCACTACAAGATAATTGTAGATACCCAAAGAAAGCTTCTGCAAGTAGAATTTATGCTAATAACGAATTATCAGAACAATCAAAACACTTCAATAAACTATTTGAGTTATCGGTTTTCTGAAAAGCAAAAGAATTTGTGATAAATTACATTTTTTTTATTATTACTTGTATTTTTTCCTAGTTTGATATATTTCATAAAAGAGGCAATTGCTTTTATGCATCATGTTTTTGGGATGTAATAGGTAACAGTAGATAACAGCTAAAAAGCTTTTCATTCGTATCAGGAGATATATGAACATTGCAGGTGGTTATTATCAACTGATGTAACTAGTAGCAGAAAATAAAACATGTACGTGCAAAAACTGCTTATCTAAGTAGAACACATTACATACAAGCTGTATGGAAGTAATTTATTGACACATTGCTTCATGTCTGTATTTTAAAAAAGGGTAAATTAACAATGGAAAAATGATTTTTAATGCAGTTTTATGTCTGTTTTTAAAATTAAATCGACTTTTATTATCTGAATAATAGGAAAACATCCTTTGCAGTGAATAAAAAAAGTGTACATAAAGTAATATTTGAGTTTGAAAATATCAAAAATCTAATATCATACTTCTGCCCTTTTATACAGTGTTAAATTTGGCCTGTTGTATTAAACCTCAGGAGTATTTGCTGTTTAATTTTTAGACACAATAAAATCTCAATATTTGTTTTGCCACAATCAAGATTATGAAAAATGATGAAATGACACACTGCCTTTATTTTCAGAGCTGTAACCTGCAGGTGCAAAAAAAAAAAAGTGAAGTGTTATATAGATGATTAAAAATGTGTTTCCTTTAGCCACAGAGGAGAGCGTATAGATATTGATTAAAAATAAAAATGTCTCGGTGTTGACATGAAACGAGTCACTCAGAGGGTCTGAAGGCTGTCTGTCTTTTTAGTGCAGAAGAAATCCGTTGAGCCCAGACCGTTGAGCCCAGCATATTTGGGGCACACCGCGGCATGTGGAAATGAAATGGTTTCATGTGGCAAAAAGATTTGTTTAGAGTTTTAATGAAAAGTCTTTCCTTTGTGTCCACGTACTCCAGCGCAGAGCCAAGGAAGGGGGTTGCCACTTATTAGCCGGGCTGGAAGAAGATCCAGAGCCTCAGACTTCCTCATAGCTACCACACAGATCAGAGCCAAACCTGCTGTTTGTTAGTCAGCCTCCAAGGAAAACAAACCTGCCTTTTTAGCCCTGCACCGCAGAGAGAGGCTGGGGACGGGGGGCCGGGGGGCCGACGGCATCACGTTTGGAGAGGAATCAAGCGAGAAAAGGGTCTAAATCCTGTTGTGTGTTGTCATTGATTAAATTTCTGCTCTACTGTATGACATGACTTGACACATGTTGGAGGAAAGTGGGGTTAAATGTTATTGAGGGGTCCTCTGACGCCCCCTGCAGGTGAAGAGCTTGAATACCTCGCTCAGAAGTTTCCAGTCGGAGCTTCAGCGACATCTTCTTTTGTTTTCCTCTTCATGCTACTTTAAGGAAAAAATCATTCACTTAGTCTGTATAGGGTTATAGTTTCTATTACCTGGTTTACAGCGTATTTGTGATGGTGTGTGACATGAGACTTGTGCAAGAGTACCCCCTTCGTTTCTGCGTGACTTGCCGCATGTGTGTGTGTGTGTGTGTGTGTGTGTGTGTGTGTGTGTGTGTGTGTGTGTGTGTGTGTGTGTGTGCGCGCTGGTGTTACAGAGAGGGGTCTGGGCAGTGTTCCCGTGTCCATGCACAGCCCCCAGAGTAAAGTAAACACAGCGGCTCTTTTCTCATCCCAGCCGTCAGCAGGCTCTCCCCAGGCCCGCGCCAGAGACCACACACCCAGACCACACACACACACACACACACACACACACACATACACACATATATACACACACACACACTGCCCAGACCTCTCCGCAGATCCTTCCACATACTCGCATACACACAGACCACACAACTCCAGCTCGGGCCCCTCGCACGCAACCTAGCTGAGCTGTCATTCTGCCCAGCGTGTATATATGTGTGCATAAGTGTGTGTGTGTGTGGGCAGGCTATCTGTGTGTTTGTGCACGTGTATTTCCAAGACGAAGGGAGAGGAGGGGAGGAGGGGGGTAAGTTCGAAACACTCCTGGAAGAGGAATCAGAATTGCAGAAAATAAAGATCCCAGCTCTCTGCCCCCTTCGCCCTCCCACTCTAAACATATGGGATTGATGAAGGATATACCGAGCTCTTGTTTTAGGCCTGTTAACCTCTTATCTTCTGCATGTCAGATTCATAGCCCCTCCATTTCCTCTGACAAGTATAGGGCAGCAGTAACAACATGAGGTAAATCCTGCTGGAGGTTCTCGTTAACTCCACGATGTCGGGGTGACGGAGGGGGGACCCTGCTGCAGGAAGATGGTTTCAGGATCCTGAAATGTTCTGCTGATTGGACCCCATTATACCTCTCAGTGCAAAAGTGTCATGCAATCAAAATAGCGTTTATATTATATGCATCAACAAACTATATAACATTGCAGAACAGATGCATTACACCAGATTGAACAGCTGTTCCTTAGGAGAGTGTTTAATAATAATCATCCTGATGCAGTGATGCAGATTAAAACTCCACATGACTATTCAAAGATGTGTGTTCAGGGGGTGTGGGATATATAATATGTAAGGTTGTTTTAATAATTTGCATGCCACACAAATATACAAACAGTGATGTTACATTTCATTGCTGGATTAAAAGACAGGTGTTCCTCCAACGATGGGACTCTGCAGACAGAGCAGAATTTCACTTCATCCACCATCTGCTAAAAATTCACCAAACTGAATATAAAGAAAAATTAAAGCTTCACTGGTTAACTGAATTAAATTAAACAACAATAGAATAATAATTTTAGTATTTTTACTTCATGTTTACTTCAACATACCTGCTCTCAGCTGATAAATAAGACCTAAAAATAACATCAATATTACATTAACTATCAAAGATTTAAAAAGACATATATACAATATCATGTTTTTGATTTTTGCACATTTTTAAGAGATATTATAATATATTAAATTACTGTTATTTATAAAATCACACACCCTGAAGTGTGATGGTGCACTTGAGTTAGAGGGTTTACTTTTATTTACAAAAGTTTGTTTTGCATTTACCGCCGTCCTGTCACATTTATTGTTTATTTATTATTGCCTTTATTTCTAAATACCTAGTTCTGTCAAAGCGCAGTCTTGTGGATTAGTTTAGCCACTAAATATGACAATATTCATAATGGAGTGATGACTTGCTTGTTTATTTATTTGATCCCTAAAACAGAATCCAAAACTGCAAACTGTAAAAGAAGAAATAATAGAATTGTTCAACATTTAAACTTGAATCACTTTTAAAAACCTTGAAGTCACTGTTAAAATGTTTTCTGAGTATAATTTGACCACAAATTTAAGATGAGATTTGACATTATAGGGAAAAACTGCAGCACGAGATATAATTGAGTTAACCGTCTGATCACCATTTTAAAGAAAATAGGAGTAAATTTATCCAAAATTGAGTAAAGTTATTACATTTATCTCAGTAATTATTAAGTGGTGATTTAAAATTTGGCTCTTTATAAAGTAGGATAAGAACAGGGTGAAAACACAGAATCAGGAAAAACTACATAAAAACTCTGAATTTAGAAAAATGAATGTAAGAGATTTTTTTTTTACCCTGGTTGCACTTTAGAGGTGAAAGAGTGAACTATTGTCAAAGCTTTATAACAACATGAAAAAGTCAAACACTGTTTGTTTCCTAATTTTATTAATTTTTCTCTGGGTCTTTAAGGGTCTTTGTTACTCTGAGTGTGTTTAGGTGAAATCCTGCGGACCACATTCATCAAACTTTAAGACTTCTCTCTGTGAAATATGGATTTAAATTTTGTACTTTTTTGCTGTTCCACTGACAACTCTGTCATATTAGTTATTAAAAACAGCTTAATTACTAATTAAATGATTAGACACTTCATGGAGTTGGACTCTTGCTGTTGCTGCAGGGTTTTCCTCCTCAGGAAAAGTCTCTTTAACAAGTCGACTAATCAATAAAGTGCTCTGTCAGGTTTGATTTCCCCTGATGCTGTCGCTCCCGTTGGCCCTTGGAAGCCCTCTCCACCCCACTTCTACACCTACATCTAATATTTGGCCGTCTAATAACTGTGCTAAGGGTGGCCACCGTGAACTGGTCTCAGGTCCGGTCCGTGTGAACTCCTGCATTGTTTGTGGAGAGCGTGTTTTGGCTGCGGAGAAAAGGGCGGAAGCCCCGCTGAAGCTGCTTCAGAGTCTGGATTGGTCAGCCTTTAGGAGACCTGGCAGTAATTTATTAGCAGACATCTGTGCTGCTGAAATACATCCTTTCATTTTTGCATTTGGACTCATTCCCCGTCTTCCTTTGCTCAGCCCCAACATGAACTGATTTGCATGGGTGCTCCTTCGTTGGTACCATAATCTGTACTGCATTGTGTGGGCTTATGTGGAATGATTGGAGAGGCCAGGTTTATTTATCCTTCGCTGTGAGGTTTACATTCTTCCTTCCCTCCCTGCTCTCTGTCTGCTCCTTCATTCTTGGCTCCCCTCTCTATTTTTCCTATTATCTCAGAGATAACTGCTGCAATGCATACATTGTTTGGAGACCTACAGGGTGGGAAATTAACGCTAGCCGCCAGCCAATTGCGGCCTGTATTTTGGAGTCCAAGGTCAGTTTTTAAAAACCTGAATATCTGCCGCTTAAAAAAAAAAGAGGGAGAGAGAGAGACAAGCGGTCGCTGAACTTTAGAAAATAATTTACCATATTTGTTTTTGTAAAAAGGTTTTGGTTTCACCAGTTATGGCTCCATGTTGAGGAAAAGATTATTTCTTAAACCCTAAAAGCAGGTGGGAACTGTTAACTGTGGATGACCCTAGTGTGGCGAGGGATTTAGTGAAACCATTATAAAATGCTCTTTAAGCAGATAGTAGCTTATTTGATATTGTCAGAAGATATTACATGTTTTAATAATTTGAGAAAATTGACTTAAAATGAAAACCCTTTTTTTCTGCTCTCACACTGACTGGACTGTTGTCAAATTCACAAAATGGAAACTGCAAAAGCACACAAAGGTGTATTGTCTTTGTTTTATTGTATTTTATGAAACAAAATAATCACATTATAATAATATCTATCAAAGTGATTAAAATAGGAGACTCTTCACATGTTCTGCAGCCTCTTTAAATCTGCCGTTGTTCACACTTTGATCATTTTAGCACCTGAGGTTGAATTTTTTGGATGTTGTTCTGATGTGTAAACTGGACTGTGGTTTTTTTTCAAGTCCAGTCTTACTCACCATGCCCTCCTGTGTCTGCCCCCCCCCACCCCTCCACTCTGCCTCTTTTCCAGGTCCAGGTGCTGATTGACCCAGAGTTCCTGTCTGCCTCAGGCCACCATGTCTCGTTCCCGTCAGCCCCCACTGGTCACGGGCATCTCGCCCAAAGAGGGCGCGGCATGGACCAAAGTCACCATCCGTGGAGAAAACCTGGGCACGGGCTCGACCGACCTCATCGGTAATACATTTGGAGCCACATGACTAACCTCACACGGACAGATTTGTCTCGGAAAATCTGTGTCTTTGCACTTTGTTTGAAATTTCTAAAAATTGATTTCCAAGTGGACGAAAACATCCTCTCGATAATTCTTTGTCTTTCTTGTGTCTCATTAAAAAAGTAAACGTTTGATTAATATGTCAAGATAAATCTGCATTTAAAAGACATAAATTTACACCAGCTCACAGTTTTTAGGTAAATCAAATTAATGTTTATTTCTTTACCTGACGGCACACGGCTGATATTTTTGTTCTTTATTTCTTCGTCTACTTGTTTCTAAAGGAGGGAAGTGAAACGGTTTAAATAAAGCCCGCTCTGCTATTCAATCATATTTTAATCATAGTAACTGATCATATTAACTGATCAATCATCAAACCACAGCGACCCCCTTTTTTAAACAGACCAGTGTAAAGTTTATTTTCGTTTATATCATATGTAAGTGTACAGGCAGACCTCTGATTCTTCTCCTCTTCCTGATTTCCTCCTTTTTTAAAAGAATTTCAGACTTCACTTTCCATCTTTTAATTTCATGAATAGAAACTAAACTTGTAAACTAAAAGAAGTAAAAGAAAAAGAAGGTTTAAAATAATGTAATTTTAATTTCTTTGCTGTAAATATTCACAAAATTAAGTGTTAATGTTTCTGACGTAAAATAAAAATGAAAAATAAACTCGAGTTCTCACACTGGGCCACTATGAGGAAGTTTTAACTGGCTGCAAAAAACATTGAAGTTAAAGATGATACTAAAAACAAGCATTTATAAACTTTTATATTTAAATTTGTCTAAATATATGTATGTCTTTTGATTTTGTCGTTTATATCCAAGTCTGTCACTTTAAGGAAAACTTTAAACAGCAGCTTCATCATCTGGTCTGACACCTTTAGAGCCGTTTCAGACATCAAATATAATAATTAAAATAACACGTTTTTACCTCTGCTTGCTTTTTTAGTTTCATCCTAAACTTCAATGTTTCCTCATTGTGTCCCCATGTGAGAACTTTAGTTTATTTTTCATTTTTATTTTACATCAGAAACATAAACACTTAATGTTGTGAATTTTTGGACTGCACTCTTCAAAGATTAGAACAAAATAAAACAGTGAAAATCCAAAGTCACGTTTCTCTTTTCTCTCCCAGCAAACTCTATAACACGATATTTGAGCTGAAGTAAATATTTAGATTAACGTTTGTCTCATTTTAGTTCATCAACATGCTTTCATATGAAAATGGATATTTGATGATTTACACAGACACATCGAATGACGGCCTCCACCTTGTTCTCATTACACGTTAAATCGTCACACTTTGCCTATATTCCCCCCTCGTGTTCGCCAGTTTCTCCTCTTCCTCACTGCTTTGGTTGGAGGAAGGAGTGGATGCCTCACACACTCTCTGCTTGGCATGCGGGGGAAGGTCTCTGTGCCACAGGTCTATTTCTGAGCATGAATGTCCCCGGGGCCCTGTTATTAGACAATTAGATATGCACAAATGTGTGTGAGTGCTGCTGTGTTCAAACAAAGTAGCCAGTAGAAAACAGAGGCAGGAAATGGGACTCTAATGGGCATATTATTCACGGTTTTATGGGCTATTTGTTGATCAGCTTTCACAGGCTTTGAGGATGTTTGATTGCACACACGTGAAGTCCTCTTGGCTGGAAACGTCAAAGTAATCCCCTCGTCTGTCCTCGAGTTTTCAAGAGGGTCTTTAAAGGAGGACAACAGATGTCGCGGCAAAGTGCACATTGTGTCAGTAATGGGCCACTTAGCACTGAAGTGACACGCGTTAGCTTAAAGCAGCTGAGTGAAAGGAAGGAAGGTCAAGGCCACCCACTCCCGTCATGACCCCAACTTGACCTTTAACCCCTGGTGACGGTTTGACTTAACCTGCTGTTAGACGGCTCCTCTTGTTATAGGTCGTCGGTGCGTGTGCGTCGGTGCTACACGTTGTTTATTTGTGCTGTCACTGTGTGGCTGTATCGCTCACCCTTTTCACCCTTTCCCCTCTCTCTCTTCCGTCTCAGGTCTGTCAATCTGCGGCCACAACTGCCTGCTGACAGCCGAGTGGATGTCAGCCAGTAAGATAGTGTGCCGCGTGGGTCCTGCCAAAGATGACAAGGGAGAAATTATCGTCACCACCAAGTCTGGAGGTCTCGGCACCTCCACCGTCTCCTTCAAACTGATCAGGCCTGAGAGGATTGGTAAGACGTCTGCATTTCTTTTCTGGAATTAGCGTCGCAATAATGATTATTTACAAAAGCAGTACGACTATTGTTCAATTTGTTCTTTTATTTCCTGACAGTGCTCAGACTAAACACTCCAGCCACAGTCAGGAAAAATACATGTGAAAAGCCCCAAAAACTCACGGTGACGTCTTCAGAATGTTTGGTTTTTAAAAACCAACAAGTCAAAAGCAATAATTATTTATTCGACAGTGATATAGAACAGACTCAACAGCAATTCCTCATATTTAAGAGGCTGAACACGGAGTTTGTGCCGATAAACAACAAACAATCAAGAGTTTCTGCGCTCCAGTCGTTCATTAATCCTAAAATGTTAAGACGGTCTGGATGAATCCTGTATCATGTGTCCTCTCTGTTTACTCCGAGTTTATTCATTAGAATTTTAAATAAGAAGTTTTCTATTCAGGACGGGAAAAAGGAAGAGCAAAGAAGAATCACATTCAAACTGACAAAACAAAAGCGAGATTGTGTTCACTCCTTCGACAAACAACATCGACACATTTAACTCGACACCGGGCGACTTCTCAGAGTTTCGCTTGGCAGGAGGATTTTTGCAGCATCTACAGGCTGTGTGAAAGAAAACGACTCAGCAGCCATGACTTCACTCAATGATTTATTTAAAGCTTCTAGTTTGTTAAATTTGGCACGGCTACACCTCTGTCCTGATTCCACAAGGTCGCCTTACTATAAGGAATCCCTGCTTTAGCACCTATTTTACTCTGAGCAGAAATATTTAAAGAAGTTGTAAGGAATGAGTGAAACGACATACTCATTTAAAAAAGCCATAAACTTCTACATAATCCAACTTTTTTTCAACCTGCTGGAAATAAAAAAGGTTCACATCCATGTAGGCCTCCCTCTCTGAGAACAAGAGGTGATGTTTTGTATATTCACTCCAAGAATAGGTAACATATGTTAGAAAGCAGATTAAACAGAACTAGCTCTGGCGTATTAAAAGAGAAACACAGAAGTGATCAGGTACATTAAATGATGCTGACTGAATATGAGCGTGTGCTCCGGTGTGTGCCAGTCCTCATCTGGAGTGGAGTTCAGCTCACTAATGCGTGTCATGCCTCTCCTGTCCCGCCCTTTCCTGCAGGTATCCTGGACCAGTCTGCCGTGTGGGTGGATGAGATGAACTATTACGACATGAGGACTGACCGCAACAAAGGCATCTCCCCTCTGTCCCTGAGACCCAGCAATCCGCTGGGCATCGAGATAGACAAGTACGGACCGAGAACATGCGAATACACACAAATCGCTCAGCACGATCACACCACCATAAACACACGCACTCTTCTTATTGAGTCATGGTTTACATCCCCAAACAGAAACAAACTCTCCCCATATGCAGGCGTTTGAAATATTATGCCAACACAGCAATGGCTGGGCAGCCTCTAACCGCCGCTCACAGGGAGTGGAAACACAATAATTGTGTATAAAACAGAGAGGACGACGATAGAAAGGGATTTGGAAAGAACCAAAGCTGTAACCCACACACATGTTTGTACGCTGCTTCGGAGCAGGCGGCGTGGTGCTGCCTCCCACGCGCCTGGCAGGGAGCGCAGAAGTTGTAATATATAGTTTGTGTTGTCAGGTTCTGGCATTTCTAGCTCAGTGTTTGTTTGCTTTAGAGGGGCCAGGGGCAAGTGACCGCTCGTGGCCAGAGACGAGACCCCCGTTTACAGGCTGTACTATTCATTCGTCCTCCAGGACTTCTCTAAACATCCAGTCTGCAAAGTCTACACAATCATCTCTGACTGTTAAAGTCTCTTTTGTTTGTGTTGATCTTCGAAAAGAGAGTTTTCTGAATGAAATGCTCCTTCAGGTGTTTGCCCCAGTGCTCGGCCTTAACATGGACCTCAGAAAGAAGGTACTGAAGGTTTTTAAATCTTAGAGTAAAGTGGGGTTTTATAAGTGGGTATTAAGAAGATGGTACTGGGTACTTTGCAAAGTGAGTCTACTGAGCTGCCAGCTGACCCACCGTCAAGAGTGCAAGCATGTGCTACAAACACAATATTTACCCCAATAAAAGAGAGTGGGAGTCATTCTTATTATACATTTAACCAGAAGACTGTTAAATCATATGCAAATTAATACATTTGATGCTTTAAACAGTTGAATTAATCAGAAAATCAACAATAATCCCTTCTTTTATACATAACTGCATTTCCCCACGTATGTTTTTAATGAACAAGAATCCCCAACAGAAATCCTCAGATCACACAATATTGACATTTGCATCTCATTTCACAAGCTGATTTGCTTAAAGGGGCTTTTATTGTTAACATGTTGTGTTTTCTTATATCTAACATCGAGGAAACTCGCTCTGCGCATGTGCTTAAAACCCTTTCAGAGGTGTGATATTGAAAAGATCATGTAGTGAGTAAGATAGTGGATATCTGAATAATCCCTGCAGAGTCGTCACATCTAAGATCCTGAAACATGCCACTGACAACAGCAGAGTAATGCTTGGAAATCAAGGCTCACTCTAATTTACTTTTAAGTCTCCATTATTGTTATTAAATGTGACATTACTGAGCAGGAGTTGAACACATGTCAGTAACATACTCGGTTATAATTCTTCTTTAGTCTTTATAAAAAGGTTTTAAAAACATCTGGGTAAAAAAAAATCTCTCAAAGTTGTATAAACTGTTTTAAAATCTGCATGTATGTTTATTATGTCATTTTTAAATACCTGAAATCGACATGTTTCAGTGTGTTGATGTATAAACTAACATTTAACCTTTTTAACAACTACTTGAAGTGGATGCCACAGGCTCATGGTTTGTGTTTGCACACATGAAACTCTCCATTCAGAGGATGTGGGTTTTATTTATAACATTTCTCAGATTGTAATACTGTAACACTGTTTGTGTGTCGGTTCCCCTCTACTGTATACATGTGTGTGTGTGAAAATGCGTAGTGGGTGGTGGCGGTGAAGGTAGGGGGGTTTGGTTTGCATAGGCCACGGGTCATTAGTAGAGATCAAGCTTCCCTAATGAGTGCTGGGTCCTCCAGGGGAACCCAGGCGTCACACACTGCACTTCCCACGCCAAGCTCTCTCAGCCTGGCTACTTTTGGCTGCACGCTGCCCCCTGCTGGATGAGCTGGTACCAGTAACACATGAGAAATTATTTTGCAGTGCAACGCTCCTCATTCAGAATCTAACATTTAAATACTTGTGTTGTGTTTATAGTCCAATTTAAAGTCGTGGTCTTTTACCTGTTAACTCATATTTGAAGTGTAAGTACAGTTGATATCTTATTTGTTTGTCTTTCATCTTCCAGAGGCAAGTTCCCACCCAAAGACTTGGAGCTGACATTTCCGGGAATGAGCGGAGACTTCACCAGTGAGAACTTCTCTGCCACCTGGTACCTCATCGAAAACCACGCAGGATCCAGGTAGGTCTTTGGCTTTAATACTTTTTATCGTCTTATAAAAGGAGTCACAAGCAGTTAAAGCTTTAAAGCAGTGAAGAGGGACAAGGGACGCTTTTGTATCTCATATTTTTGATCGAGGGAATAGAGACGAGGAAGGCAGGAGTTTCTTTCTGTTAGTGACCCCTCCTTTTCTCTTGAGGACCTTCATTTCTTGAGTCGTACTTTCTGCTGACAGGTGAGATCGGCTGCAGGTAAACCTTTTCAACAGATCCCCTTTAGTACCTTCACTCAGCAGAACATTATGACCAAGACTGGTCCAGTAAAGATGCGGCTGGTTAATGAATTACTCTCTTACTTCAAACTCCTCTCTTTCTGTTTGACGGTACAGCTCAGTATTTGGGGATTTTTTGCTGGTAGCATGAAATAAAACATCCTCTTGGCCAGTTTTCACAATTTCCTGACATTTTATACACAAAATGAGTAATCTATAATTATCTTTAATTGGAAAAGATCACCGCGACAAGAAATTATCGCAGCCCGTGTGACGGCTGTGACTGGTTTCAAAAGTTAATGTCTTGGAGAAAAAGATGTCCACAGTAAGGATTTAGTTATTCGGCCACATCCTCACTGGATCGTCTGATTTAGAGGAACACTTGAGTTCGCAGACGAGGCAGCCGGCTGACCCAGAAGCCCTGAGCCCAGCTGACTGTCATTTCAGGGCAGAACAGAGTTATTTTGGACTCTCCTGGTTTCCTCTCCCCCTCGTTTAGCCTCCCAGTAACCCAGACCCCAGGATCCAGCATGACCAGGGGCCTCTGTTTGGACCTCGCCGGGTGACTGTTTCTTCCTGCGGAGGAAACCTCACTCAGGACACTGACACACGTACTCACGCTGGCCCAGAAGTGGGTCGGGTTTCTGAGTCACATGCTTGTTAGTGTGCAGAACCACCAAAAAACATGTCTCAACAGAAATGACAAAGAAGTTAAATTTAGTTATTTTGTTTTGATTTCTTTATTGTTTTCTATTTTCACACTTAATATTGAGCAAAAATAGGTTGTTTGGAAAAATAAACGTATTAATGTATCAGGGAAGGAACCTGCCCACAGCTCGGGGGAATAATAACGGTTTGTATACAAGAAGAAAAACATAATCTTAACGGCATCAAAGTACATAAAAATACTTAATGGTGCTTTCAAATAAATATAAAACACAATAAATGTTTTCCTCAAAATCCAATCAGCAGATTTACTGGCAATAATTCTTCATATTTCAGCTGCTTGAGCCTCATGAGGCCATAAAAATATGTAAAATATTCGACGAGTGAAACATCGTCGGCTTTATTTAATGGCATCCCTCTTTTTTTCAGTTTTGAGCACCTGAAGTTCGCAGCCGGCAACCTGAAGAAACAGGCGACCAAGAAGAACGAGGGGAGTCTGGCTTATGTGAAAGGAGGCCTCAGCACGTTCTTCGAGGCTCAGGACGCTCTGGCAGGTGAGGGGATTAACACTAGCACCAAATAATCCGCAATTAATACAAAAACTTCCAAATCATCACTCTTCATCTCTGCTTCGGAAAGAGCTCTTGATTTTTTTGGAAAGTCCGCAGTATTAGTCGTGTCTTGGGAATTTTCTCTCCACAAATGTGGTTTTTGCAGCGGTTGATTAAATAGCCTCATTTGGTTGCTGTGTGAAAACCCTCGACTCACTGCTACGGTTACAGCAGCCAACCACAACACGGTTAATTCACCTTCATCAAAATGAGATCAGCTCTCACCTGTCACACACAGCCTCACGTTAAAGACACACACACATAGACTTCGTACACCAGAAAGATTTCAAGATAGCAGAGACTGACTGCTGTCGCTCTGCCAGGTATCTCACATCAATTGTTTGCTTCATCATTCATACTTTTGTCTGTTTACTCTCTCCTCCCGCCATAGCCGCTCAGTTACTTCCCCTTACTATTTATACGTACACTTTTCTGCCTCCATCATTATTATTATTGCTTTCCCAATGTTTGTGCCCCGGTTGGGAGAGAGGCAATGTTTTCATTGTTAGTGGCTGAATCTAAATAAACGGAGCAGCTCCACACAATGCAGGCCCAAGTATTAGGACTGATAGTGCTGATAACAGACCCAATATGACCAATGGGAACAATGCGCAGTCATTCTCACGTTCAGACTGAGCGTGCCTACTGTGTGCCCACTACCCCAATGGGAAATGTACAGATTAGAGGAAATGGGGCAGCAGAGATGGACTCAAGTGACCTGTGAACCGAGACGACGTCATGCTGATTTAGGACCCAGTGGAGAGGATGGGATTTATTTTATCCGTGCGATTATATGACTGTTTGGAAAAACACGCAGCGAAAGTAAACTTTCTAAATAAAAACAGGAAAACAGTCATGGTGGAGTGACGCAGTTATAAATATGTGAATGAGCAGTGGAGCTGAAAGATTAGTTGACGTTTTTGACAAAAATCAATAAAAAGTCGTCAATGAGGTGTCACCAGACGTTTTTTTTTTCCAATAGAGTGAGGAATCTGACTTTATTACGATCTCTGCCTAAAGTCATACATGCGCAATGGCATCTCCGCCGAGTGGTAGCCGATATTTTTTTTTCAACGGATGGAAGGGGAAGGTCCCGCCTCCTTCTTCCTGATTGGCTAGAAAAGCTGGGCTCCGATTGGTTATTCCTTATGGCTGTGAAACGTCATCACACGCTCAAGCCGAGCGCGGGCTGTCGGCTCTGTACATCGAACAGAACATTACAGAACATTATCGCACTTCTGAATCTCCTAACCCTAACCCTAACCCGACAGACGATGACGTTTCACAGCCATAAGGAATAACCAATCAGAGCCCAGCACTTCTAGCCAATCAGAGGCAAAGGAGGGTCGGATCTTCACCTACCATCCTACAAAAAAATATCATCCTGTACAGCAGCTATGAGTACGCGCTTAAAAACCTTAAAAACCTTACATATCACGGCAGCACGTCAGAAAGTTGGATGATCAGTTAGACTTGCCTTGGTAAAATATTTGCTTCATATCAAGCATACTGAGACATCACAAACAAAACGTATTGGCTTGAATGTACATTTTAGAGGCGTATTTTGGCTTTAAAAGTCATGCCTGACTGTCCGATTGCAGCCCTTTAGAATATATATATATATTTTTTTACACTGGAGAAGATTTTTTTTCATCCATGAAGGGTGATCGTTATTGCTGCAAATGATCAACTCCATCTGTAGCCACACGTCTTTGTTTTTAAAAAAGAAATACTAAATCCGGAACCTTAAAAGAGTGACATACAATTTGACCAGTACAATTCACCATTTATACTTTTGCATCAGTGAAAACTTTCCAAAAACAACACTTGACGAAAATTAAAGAACATTATGAAAACTCAAAAAGAGCAACATTTTTATTCTAGGATTCACAAACAGGCAGCAGATTTGGCTTTTATGGAAACCATATAGACAAATGTGCAGTAAATACTAGTCATGATGACCACATTACAAAGCTCTAAAACCTACCTGCTCCATGATGTGCTGAATCTAAACGTTGTTGGACATGCTCAGTTGCAGCTGAAGCACTCTGTACGTGAGCTGTAAATGTGTGAAAGTCCTCCCCTTTATTCATATCTAACTCCCCCTTTGCCGATTTCATTCCCAGCAAACAAACAGTTTTACACTCCGGGCCTCTGAGGATCATTTTAAAGCTCTCTGACTCATTACTGCACTAAAACATCCTCTCCCTGCCAAGGTTTGGCTCTCAGTCATAGAAAAAGAAGTGGTGGCTCAGAATGGATAGTTTTAGTGGAGATATTCTGTATACTGTAGACGGTCAGCCAAACCGACATACCAGCCTGCACGCTCTCAGCAGTCAGCCAGCTCGAGACAGCTCTGCAACAGCTCACTGCCAGGCCTCTTTAGCACAGCTGTCTAAGTGACTGTGAATCCTTTCTTTGTCTCCCTGCAGCATTTGGCAGATCTCTGTTTTCCTGAGTCATTCCAAATGAATCTTACCTTCGATTTTCGCTGCGAAAACTGTAAAAAGGAACCAACAGGGAACTTGTGTGTTCTCCTTGTTCGGGATTTGCGAGTGCTTCCAGCCCTCTCAATCACCATCAAGTCATTTCTGTCTCCTCTGCTGTTTATTTTCAGTTCTGCTCGCATGTGAGATTTTTATTGATGACTATAATAGAAGTCTGGAGTTATTGTATAACGCGAGCGAGCGAGCAAGGTGGAAACAAGGAAAAGAAGCCAAATCTGGGAAGAAGAAATGGAAAAATAAATGCTGGAAAAATATTTACAGCAAACAGCTGGATTGTGACTTCAGTATCCGCGGCGGTTTGCCCGGTTTCTCTTCTCGTATCCCTCTAATCATCTCTTAATTGCTCTTATGAATAACTGATCATTCACAGCAGATACAGATGACTTTTAAGACTTTGAGCTTTGTGTGTGTTTAACAACTACAAACCACGTATGCTGCTGTTAATGTTATTCACAAATATCAGGGTTTTTTAAAGTAGGGGTGGGTGATACGTCTGTTTTATTACAGCGCAAAATCAAAGACAGTTTTGCAGGTGACTGACCAGCACAACCAGACAAAGTAAACTAAAATATACTTGTTAAAGGAATTAGAGTATTTGGGCGAAAGCAGCTTTTTTTGCAGACTTCATCTCTGCGCAGTTTGTCCACAACGTACCAAGTATAACCGACATGAAACAAAACTTCTGACATGGTGGAGACTTTGAGTGTACTCAGCATACAAAATTCACAGCAGTTTGAGAAGTTGAATAAGAATATCTCTGCTGTGATGGCCACTCTTGCAGAATAAAAGCTCTTTTATTATGCCATAATAATTTAACTTTGTTTTTGAGGAAGCTCACAGGATGTTACTTTACATTTTAATGTTAATTGTCTTGTGCTTTATGTATCAATTTCACTTCTGGTAGGATTCAAGCCTTAACTCAACGGTCAACATAACCAAATAGTGCGGGTCTGGTGTAGTTTAATCTTCTCTCTACATTTCTCATTTTGTTTTGCATGATATATGTGAGGTATTAAGTTAGCATTTTAAATTACATTTAAAATGATTTGAAATCAATTTCTCCTCATAAATGAGTAAAGATTAGTCACAGCATTTCTTTCTGCTTTCTCTCTGCACCTTTACCATCTTTGCAGTGCACCAAGTGTGTGTAATTTGACACCGACGGTCTGTTGCTCCTCTGAAACACTGACAACTCTGAGGAAAACCTTAAAACTGCACTTTTGCAGTGCTGGACAATTAATCAAATTTTAATCATGATTTCGATTTTCATTTCTTAACGATCATAAAAACATTGTAATCGAAGAAAAAGGATTCATGTGCTGCACGGTGCAGCGTGGACATAAGTTCCTGTTGTTTTAAGTTCAAGTTAAAAGTTAAATGTTGTTGGTTCAATAAATACTCAAGTCTTGAATGAATAATCGTCTTTATTAATCAGGATTTCAATATCAGTCAAAACAATTGTGATATTTTCACCATAATCGTCCAGCCCTACACTGTTGTGATATTTAGTTTGTGCAGGTTAATAATGAAGTAGATTCACTCAATGTGGTGGATGTGCTGTTTGTTTGTTCTGTGGTCAGTATTGGTGCGCCGGGTCTGTGCGTGTGTGTTTGGACATAGAGCTGAACTAGATAGAATCTGCAGATACCACGACCTCTCTGCGTTTGCAGCTTCTAACGCTTCATCTCTTCTTTCTAATGAAATATCCCACAAATCCAGACTGGAGATGTCAAAATAAGAGCTTTAAGCTAAACTGAAACCTCCATGTTGACCTTTAACAAATCAAACATTACACATTAAATTCAATGTTTTTGTTAGTTTTATAAAGTTCAGTGTTGATTTTCTGTGTGGTGGCCTCGCTGCTAACTTTTTTATTATCACAACAATAATTCAGGATCCCTTTGGCACAGATCTGGATGTTGAGACCCTGAAAGATGCAGAAGAATTAATGAGTATATCTCTAGTAGAAGGTCACTGTGAAGATTTTTTTTTAGTATATTAATATAAAATTAAAATCAAATGTCTCTCAGTTCTTTTTACTGTCAGAAACTTCTTTGTGAAGTGACCTAAAGCTCCAAATCTTGAGATATAAAAGCTTAAAAACAGAAAACGGTTCAGATTATCGCTTGTGAAATCTCCCCAGCAGGACAAAGAGTTTCAGGGATAATTGATAATTGATTGTTGCAGCTCTGTTTGAGTCCTCAGACCTGAAATTAAAGCGTGTTTTCTCTCAGCTGTGTTTGAGGTCCAGTCTCATGGTTTATATCTGACTGTTTGTACGAGTTTTGAGCTCCGATTGTGTTTGGAGCTGACCTGATTTTTATGCAAGTTTCAGGAAATCTCATTAAATCATTTTTGCCCAACCATCTCGGGGACATTTTGTTTGATATAATATTTAAGTTGTTTGCAGAAGGGAATTTTTTGCAGTGAGAAAACAAGTGATCCTGTAAACTTTCCATGTGAACCACCGCAGACTGCTGAAAGAAATGGAAGGTTTTGGAGGGGTTGTGACTGTTTGTTCGTGGAGCCTCGGTGACAAATAGAGAGCCGTGTTTCTGAGCCCGAGCTGCTCCGGCTGATTGACTGGACTGACAGACTGCTGGAGAGTCCAGGGTTGTTTCTACTAAAATGTTGAAATTTGAGGTTTTTCATTGTTGTGTGAAAAGGAAGTCTCCCAGTAATGCAGGAAACGGAACGGCTACCGTGTTCCAAAAATGCCAGATTCCCAGGGCCTATTCCCCGAGCCCCCAGCCCCGGCAGGAGTCAAAACATCGTCCAGCTTTAGAATCCAGGGACACTTGTATTTTTATTCTTATTCATTTCTTTTTTTTCCCTCGACGGTTCCAGGAAGTGAAGCTGGAGCTGCAGCTCTTCCTCGGGGTCCTGGCTCGGTGTGTTATCCGGACTCTGACCTGATGTTTAGGTTAGCTGTGACGTCAGGAACACTTCAGTGTGTGACAGATGTAGAGGACGCACAGCTGGCAGCGGGACAGGGAGGGGGGGAGTATGGAGACGTGAAGCAGACCTGCAGCATGTGTGTCTTCCTCTGTGTTCAGCCTATCAATCCTGGGCACTCCCGTTTACCCTCCTCTGCCGACGTGCTCTTGTCCTAACCAAAATTTCTAACGCTGAGGTCCGCATGAGGGTCAGTGATGTCCAAACCGATTAGGCCGTGGCATGTTTGAACAGTGTGCTCTAGGAATACCTCGGTCTCTGCCTTGAGGCTTCTGTCTGTCAGAGTGGACCCACATATTTATTTACAGAGCTCTCCTCCTTCACTCTCCTCCCCGCTCCCTCCGCCGTCTCCAACCGCTGCTAACAGCCAGTACCAGCGCTTTTAGCTCGGATAGGGATGAAAGAAAACATCACTCCAGTTCAAGCTGAACTGCTCAGAGGATATATTTTTACTAGTATATCAAAAATGTGAGTCTCTGATTGTGGTTGATCATCTTAGCAATTTTTAAAATATTGAACCAAAACTTTGGACTGAAGATTTTCAAAGATGCAAACTCTGCAACCGTTTCTTTCAACTTGTTCAAAAAGACACCTGAGATTTGTCGCTGGGGATTTTTTTCAAACTTTCCGGACCAGAATTGGGGTCAAAAGCGTGTTTCATAATTCGTCATTTTAAACAGAGGGAGATGACTTTGCAGTACGACAACAGTGAAGGAGGTTTCCAAAGTGCAGGGGGAGCCTTAAAGGGACAGTAGCAGAAATGGCGTGTTTTGTACAGAAGATTAAACGAGCTCAAAGTTACAAAGCACCAGAATCTGTCCACCTACAACACTTCTGTTTACACTTTCTTCACTCTGTTGTCAAAATCTGATTCCCATTTGTCGCTCATGATCAAATATTGAAGACAGTGCAGAGACGCGGAGTTCCTGGGCCTCTATCTTCTTCCTTTTTTCTCCTCTTCATTCTTGAGATGTCTCCTTCCTCGCTGCATATTTGAATCACTTTACAACTATGTATGAGAAGGTCTCCTCAGCCTTCTCCAGCTCTCCTCTCGCTCTGTCAATAAACCCACACTGCAGCTCTCAGCACCCAGCTGCCCACTACTGCACTTCATTTATTTATCCACTGGGGCAGCCACACCGCTCGCTCTGCCTCTCTCTCTCTCTCTCTCACCTCTCCTCAGACTCCCTCTAAGCCATCAGAGAGCTCCTCCTGCCTCCCCTGACCTCCAGCTCTGCTTCTCCCAAATGTTATTTTTCAGAGACTTGAAACATTTGAGTTTCACGGTGCCTCCAGGTCAGAGGGCTCCAAATGTCCCAAAACCACAGAGTGCCTCTGTTAATGGCTTTGCTGAGGTGAATTGATCCAGTACAGTCACTCTGGAACAAGGTCAGGTCTTGTTGCGTGGGAACAGGCACAAGAGGAGGGGGGGGGGGGGGGGGGGGTTTAGCAGGAGCAGCAGCATCTGTGGGTGTGGCTCTGTGAGGTTATCTCCCATCTACCACTGGGGTAGGGTCTGTTTATTGTTTTACCTTCAGTTCCTCAAATTGAAATTGTTCTCATCTCAGGGGATTGAACGTTGGTTTCTCTACAGTGTGGCGGACTGTTTCCGTCTCCTTTCCTGCTAATATTTATTATTTTTCTGATTTTAATTCATGTTTTTTTTCTGTCTCTTACAATCCTATTCAAAACTATTAAATAAAAACTTTTGTGTTGCAGCGATCCACCAGAAGCTGGAGTCTGACGGGACAGAGAGAGTGGAGGGATCGATGACCCAACGACTGGAAAACATCCTCAACAGTAAGAATCGTTTAGTCAGACAAACTGGAGACGGTGTTTATTTACATTTCTCCTCATGATCAACCCCCCAAGATCTCCACTCTTGGTTTAGTTATGTACCATATACTGATACCATATACAATAAAATACAATTTTATTTGTAGAGCACATTTATAAGCAACCAAGTCGACCAAAGTGCTTTACATAGACACTAAAAAACAAACAAAATCAACACTCAGCGAAATACAAGAGCAGACCAGATAAAAGCTATTAGAAAGTAATCAATGAATCGACAATATGTGATTAGGTTGTGTTAACAGCCATAGAATAAAAGAGTGTTTGAGACGTGATTTAGAAATAGCTGGAGTGGGGGAGTTCTATAGTCTGGGCCCAGCGACAGAAAACGCACGGTCCCCTCTGCCCTGGAGTCGTGTTTGAGGGATTTCAAAGAGTGATTTGTCTGTGGATCTGAGGGACGGAGAGGGGACATGTGGCTTTAAAAGTTCAGTCAAATAAAAAGGGGCAAACCCATTGAGCGCTTTAAAAACAAACATTAAGATCTTAAAATCAACTCTTAAATGTACCGGGAGCCAGTGTAGCGCTGCCAAGACTGGAGTTGTGTGGTCACGTTTGCATGTGCCGGTCGTTCTGGACCAGCTGTAGGCGGGCAAGCGAGGACTGACTGATGCCAAGGTACAGTCCATTGCAAAAGTCCAGTCTTGTGGAGATAAAAGCATAAAAGAATCTCTCAAAGTCTAAAAACGATATATACTACTACATACAACAAATGAGGAACAAACCATCGGTGTGGTACTCTGAAAACTTGTACAGGATTAGTAACATTTCAGGGGAAAATCATGAGGTCTGGGACAATACGCTTTTCTCACAATTCGGTCCTTCGTTTTTTTTTATGCCAATCCGATTTAAATTGCGAATCTACGATATTGTCGACTTTCTCAATATTAATTCTGCATTTTTAACACCAGTTAAACAGTTGGATGATTATGATTGTCTACTGACTATAACAGGAACCATATTTCCCCCAAAACTACACATCACAAAAGTCAGTTTTTAAGATTTATCCTTAAATTTGAATAAAAAAAATCGATTTCTGAACATAAAAATTAATCTAAAAATCGGAAAACTAAAAATCGTGATACTTATATGAATTGTTTTTTTACTCCCACCCCTAAAAATCAGCCTGTTTTTGTTTGATGATATTAATCCAGGCTTAATCAGCCTCTCTGAGAATTGGGTCTGTAATTTTTGAAGAGGTGCTCTGCCACTTTTTCTGCTGCTTTCCTCTCAAAAACGAAGCATGTTGGATTCAAATTCAACTGAAGCATTTTGCTGCACGATGTGGAGACCTTAAATCCTGCAGCACCTCTAAGTTTTAGATCAGTAAATTTGAGTGAAAACTAAAAAAGGAAATGTCAAGTATGTCGGAAACCCTGTGATATCAGATAAAAATCTGATAAAGGGAGTGTAAGCTGACAAAGCAAAAGTCTAAATGAGAGCAGACTTGATCCTCTGCTGCTTCACCCCCAACACCAACACACAGACTCATCACATGCTGCACAGCGTGTCTATTTCCAGACATGTTTGGACATCTTCCCCACATTTGCGCAGCAGAAACCTCAGCAGATCTTGTGTTCCCACCCTCTCATCTCATACATGATAATGTGCCGCCTTTAATGGAGGGTCAATAATCAGGTCCTTTTCCCGGACTCTTGAATAAATAAACCCCACAGCCGGACATAGCTTTCATCCCCACAGCCCACACTCGCGGGCTTGTTACCCAGCGGGGCCGGGCCACCGTTCACCCCCTGAGATGCATGCGTCAGACATACAGCGCCCGTCAGCCAATCCCATAAAAGCACATTAGCTTCATGACAACATAGGCTGGTGAGTGAAAAATGTGAACTATTCCTCCGTTCAGTCCCATGCTGTTTTTTTTCTTCTTCGGGGATTTGTTTTGGGGGGAGGGGTTTGTTTTAAATAGAAACTTTTTTTTTCCAGTTTGACGGCACATCCAAGGCCACCCACGAAGCCAGCTAGTCGTGCAAAGGTTGTACTCGGCTGTCAGACTCAGAGATAGCTGTCACTTTGTAAGTCTGCTGTGTCAGAGAGCATAGAAAGCAGGAAGAAAACCAGAGGCCGACATTAAAAGGGAAATGTGGTATCAACATTTATTTTTACAGTATCCCAGTTTCTCATTTTCTCCTGCCTCTTCCAGTCTCTCACTCTCCTCCTCGCTCTGTGTTTCTCGTAGGAGCGAGTGAAACCGCAGATACTCTCTTCCAGGAGGTTTTGGGGCGGAAAGACAAAGCCGACTCCACACGCAATGCACTCAACGTCCTGCAGCGTTTCAAGTTTCTCTTCAACCTGCCACTCAACATCGAACGTAATATCCAAAAGGTACAAATGTTCAATGAAGACCACATTCAGCAACAAAAGCAGAGCAAACGAGGTTTCCCCTTCGCCTCCACACCAGCAAGCTTTTAACTTTCAGCTCTCTGGTAAATGCAGGGGGGGTTGAGTCTGATCTAGTGTAACCTCTCTATGCAAAGTGTTATTCATGAAGCTCTTAAGATATTTGGGTTTTAATAATCAGACATTATTGTTTTAAACAAGAAAAAAGAGAAAATTAACTTTTCATTTTTCATAGCTGAGTAGTAATAAAATCAAAATCCCACTTATTTTCATGGCCCTCTGTGAAAATGAAGTGTGTTTTATGTTGATTATAGAGTCCAAATTAAAAAATGATTCACAATTATATCCAAATTGTCAACAATAAATCCTTGAACATCTTCAAACAGCACCAAAAAGTTATGATCTGACTTATATTTTGTCAAGAAATACATTTTTAACTGGATCACAGACATGATACTCATATTGTATTTTTGTTGAAAGCAAAGAAACTGTTTTAAAATCATATTTATCATTAATTTATTTGTCTAAACACCTTAAAAATCATATGAGCAAGCAAAGCAGAGAGCCATTATAATGACATTACTGTAAAGACTTATAAAAACAACATTTCTGTTTGAAAACGGTGAAGGAGAAATTAGATTTTAAGCTAATTTTGTGCTTTTTTTGTCATTATATAAAGAAATCATAGAGATTAGATCAGGTGACTGGACGGTTAGAGAAGGAAAAGACGTGTATTAAAAGGCGAGGGTCTGAACTGAACCCTGGCTGGTCGTATTGAGTACATCAGGGTACAGTTTTACCACAGAACCGTATCAGCACCCTAAACAAGATCATCTACCAGGTGACCCCCAACAGTGCACGTCAGAAAGTAGACACTTCAGGGTTTTTCATGAGTGTTGTTTGTACTTAAAAGAAGGTCAACCTTCAGACAGTTTTGGCCCCTGAAGGCTTCCACCATGTTGGAAGGAGCTCCCTCACAGGAGAGCTGATCAATTAAAATAAAGCTCTGATCAGGCGCTCTAACTCCCTCCATGTTTTTTCCTCAGGGTGATTATGACGTCGTCATCAATGACTATGAGAAAGCCAAATCTCTCTTTGGCACCACAGAGGTTCCTGTTTTCAAAAAAGGTAAACACATTTCCTTCTTTCCTGTCTTTTCTTTTCATGACAAACAAATAAAATAATCAAAAATCTCCCTTTGTCGTAGTTTATGCTGAGGTTGAAATGGGGATCGCCGCTCTGAGGACCCTCTTACTGGAAAAACTGCTACAGACTCCATCAACGCTGCACGACCAGAAGAGATACATCAGGTGTCTAAACTCTTTCATTGCCTCTCACTTCCTTTAACGTTGAGCTCCTTTAGCGTGTCACACTCTCTCTCCACGTAGCCGACAGTCTGTGTCACTGTAAAGCCATGTCTGCTCGCTCTGTCGTACTCCTTTATTACCCTCCTCGGGGTTTCTTTTAAGTCTGCCGTGTCATCGTTTACCAGAACTTTGTCCACTTTCTTCTCTGCTCCTCACTTTTCTCTGAACATTCAAAGGTCTCGTCAGCGTTTGTTCTCCTGCTCTCTCTTTGTTTCTGTCTCTATTTTTCCCCCCTTTTTCCTTCGGTCCGTTCCATACTTGTGGTCGCTCCAAATTTATTATTGTTAAGACCAACCTGTCAGGATCACAGAGACCAGTTCTCAACCACACGGCAACATCTTTCATCCTGCTGCATTAGGCACGGCTCTGAACACCCACTCAGCTCCTGTTTACTCTTGCCGTGGATGGAGGGAGCTGTGTGTGCTAAAGTGTGTGTGTTTGTGTGTGTGTTTTGTGTGCCTGTGCTGTAACTTTTGAAAGATGCCACCTAATGAGAAACAACTGAGCAGTCGGTTCACAGGATGACAGCAGAGGGAGCCAGGCCACAGCTCAGAGAGTGAGTCATCTGACGGCCCACAGGTCTCTGAACGATGCCCACAAAATAAACTCCTGGGAGAGGGATGGTTGTGGGTACAGAGATGAAGGAGAGGGTGAAGCTTTTGTGGGATTCGGTCTGGAGGGAAAAATCCATTTTATTTCAGATTTGAAGTCATACGTGTTCTGGACATATGTTAACGCAGAAAAACAAAAAGATCAGGTTTTGTCTGGAGCTGCAACAGTCTTTGTCTTAATGAAGGAAACAGCTTTTCTTAGGTTTGCTGTTTTTCTGTGATTGTTCGGTGCAGATGTGGATCTCTAAAAACGTCATTGAGGTCATCGATGTTTTCTACATTATGGTTTTAATTTTCTAAAAAAAAAATTCTTGGACATATTTGGTGTTTTTATCAGGAGTATGAACTTAATTTTTTAAAAATAGAGTAAAATAAGGAACATTCATGAAGCTGTTTCCACTGAATTTGCTGGCAGCTGTGATTCAGTGGTAGACTCAGTTGTTGGGTAAGACACTTGACCCCAAAGTGCCTCTAGCTGTCTACACCCAGCAATATGTGAACAGGATGTGTCCAAACTGATGGATGCTTTCTGCAGAAGCCTCCTCTATTAGTGTGAAAAAATCACTGTGTGAAACTCACTCCAAAGTCGGGCTGTAAAAGTGACTTAAAAAGCCTCGAAGCTGCTCCTCGTCTCATGTGAGCACATTAAAATTACCGTAAAACTTCTAATAGAAGCCTCCTATCGATTAAGTGCAGGGTGTCTTTTTGTTGGAGGTCTGTTTACATTCAACATGTCTATCAGGCTGTCTGTGCTGCAGCCCGCCTGATCGCCATAGTAACACAGTGACAACAGTGGGACCTGAAAGAGAACGAGAGAAAACATGAAGCTGAGCTCCAGCTTCTCTGAGAAAGACGATGAAAAAGCCAAAAAGGGCGGTAGAGTAAATGTTTAGCAGGAGAGCACGATCACGTCATTTATCAACGTTACGGTCTCACTCAAGGTGATCAGGAAAAATGGCGAAGAAATGAGTTCTCGAGTGAGTGATGGGAGAAACTTTACTGGAGTATCTTTACTGCTTTTGAAATAATAAAAAAACTCATCTTTACGGAGCAGCCTCTCACATTTAAACAAAGACTTCTTACTCACTGAAAGCCCTGTTTGTTTGTTTCCCTGATTTTTAACATTTCCTCTTCTGTATCTGTTCCTGTTCAGGTACCTGTCTGACCTCCACGCTCCCGGCGACCCGGCGTGGCAGTGCATCTACGCGCAGCACAAGTGGATCCTGCAGCTGATGCAGAACTGCAAAGACGAGTTCATCAGCGGCCAAAGAGGTGATTAATTCACATGTTGGATCGTTTTACACACGCAGCGAAAAGCTCCAATTAAACTGCTGATGGATGTCATGTGACTGTGAGGTAGCTCAGAGAAGCCCGTGAACCTCTCTGACATACCAGTTCGCCGCCTGCTCTGTCACCGCTCCACCCCGCTCGCTCTCCTTGAGGCCTGCGTGTTTATTTTTTCACGAACGTATGAATAAGATGAAAGTTATGGAGCATTGGCTTCGGATTTGGGTTTCTTGGATTTGGCGTGTTACTGCACACGCACACATACCGCCACCTCTGTTTCTCACTCGCAGATGGATTGGAACAATTAACCCCAATTAAGCCGTTCCTCTGTTAAATCAGCCGGCGAAGAAATGTGAACGTGAAACCGTCCGCTCGGGAAGAACAGCAGCCCTCCAACCACACCCGCTCTCGCACAAAGACACCCATACAAATACATTGTGAGTGGGTGGCTGCTTCACATAGTGCAGCTGGAACATAAACACGTCTAATGCTAAGGCTAACAGTGGTTTCCGGGGCTCAGGCTTGATGGATCTGGGGGGTGATTTGCTCACTGCCTCTCCGTGGCTAAATATCATCTTGATCATCATGTCAGGGATGGCCCCTCTCAGTCCGCACATTCCTCAGCAGAGCAACATGTGGTGGGGAGTGAAGCTGAGACGACAAATCACATCAGGCAGGCTTAGTACGGCTAGTGCGAAAACTCTTAATATAACCACGCGAGTTACTGTTTCTTACACATTTACTACACCTCATACAGAAAACACAAACCTGCCTATTTCTCACTTTCCTCCAGAGTGAGCGGTACGATGTTTCCAAAGAAAACTCCTGGGTGTTACCTGTTTTCCAACATCTATATTTAAGCTGAGTTTAAGTTTAGGCAGCTGGATGACAGCTCTGAGAGGCACGTGAGGAAAAAACCTGTGATCTTTCCTCCAATGTTGATCTGAAGTATATTTTTCCCCTCCTGTGTTTACAACGTAAGAACAGCTGAAAAGAAAAAGTTTTAACTTTTTTTTTCCAACATAGAAATCGTTTAATTCAAAGTATTCGATCAGAAAAAATGTCAAATGACTGCTCTGCGGTTGTTTTATTAAGATAAAAGTTTGTTTGTTTTTAATGCGACCAGCTTTTCCGACTGTGGCTCCTGAAGAGAAAACATTCCAGGCCTGTGTTGTTTTGGAGAGCTTAGTTTAGGTGCTGGTATACAAACAAAGTTACCAGTCAAAAACTCCTCAAAGTACCCCGAAGTAAAACGCTAAAAACACTCACTTTTTTCCTTCTCTACTCATAGATATCATCAAAAAAAGACAAAAGCAGGTGCAGAAGGATGTGCACGGTCCTCCTGTTTTTCTGCCTTTTCTCACCACAGCAGCTGCCTCCTGTCCCCTCTGCCGCCTCCATCCCCACATCTTCCTCACACACACACACACTGACACACCTGGGAGCTATTTACTGTCTTTGCCACTCACCCAAGTTCGAAACCTGTGCCTCTTGAAACATCCCTCCACCCAGGCATCCCTTGAGCAGCCACCATCACAAAACCACATCCACTACATTCCCCTGACCCCGCTCTTCCTCCCCTCTCCCTCCCACCTCTCAAATTGCCAGAATCCCCTCACTGGTGCCTCACAGCCTCCCCCTCCACCTCCTCTTCCTCCTCTTTGAATCACATCTACCAGCTCACCGTGTTTATAATTCATCTTTTACGCCATTGTCAGCGTCACACGTGGCAGAGATCATTTCTCTGCGCCGGACCGGCCACGTCTGCGCTAACTGAAGTCATTTTCTCTGTCTCTTGTGTTTCTCACTCCACAATATGAGGTCAGAGGCCGTTCTGGCGTATTATGATTCCATTAATTATCCTGTAAATTGCCCCAAACGTGAAATAGAGCCATTCATCTGTGGTGGGAAAAAAAGCCTAAAGCCAGAGTTTTCTTGCGAGGAGGCAAAGCAGCACAAGTTGCTTCCGTATGTCTAAACAAACCCATCGTGCCCCAGCGCTGCAATCTGACTCTGCCCAATTCAATTATAAAGTGCAGTCCTCTTCACTTCCTGAACAGCGCCTCTTCTGCCAATATCAATACGATTAGCAGGAAATTTCGCTCGTAGGAAAACAGGTTTGTCAGCGAGAATTTGTCTGGGAAGCATGCGGTTGTGATTTGGGGCTCGGACAGTATCACCGCGGGGGAAACGTTCTAATTATAACTCTCCATTTTATGATAATATTCATCTTTTATTTTGGGCGTTTTTGTCTTTATTAGATAGGACAGAGACTCACAGCAAAGGGTCCAGGCCGGGACTCGAATCAGCAACTGCTAGCCTCAATATGCTTGGAAACAGCTCTCCAATATTCATCAAAGCGTACCTGACGTTACCTTAATTACATGTTTGCAATCTTTTATAATTGTTAACAAAGAGATGAACAAATTAAAGATCGAACGATATGTTTTTTTTTAGAGCCGATACCAATTATAAGTAATCGAGGAAACCGATAACATTTCGAACTGATACCCATTTGCAGTAAAAACGTATATTTTGGCCTCATTTTGAAACACGTGCTTTTATTTTGAAATGAGAAAAGAACCTGAAGTAGCGCACAGCTAGCTCCGTAAGCTTCACTGAGATCGAGGCGCACCTGTAGTGGTGATGTTACCTGCTAGATTGTTTCTTTGTTTTACTCATAGACTGTATAAACTATTGACAACTTGGTTCTGCCTTCCACTAATGTACAGAAAAGCTCTCGGTAATTCCACGTTTTTTCTTCATTTCCTGAAACCAACATTGCGCAGTACCATTGTACGCACTCCACCACTTGCGCAGTAGCATTGTGCGCATTCGGCGGGGAGTCGCCGAGAGTCGCTGTGATGACGCTCGGGTGAAACAGCGTATCCCCTGGGTGAGATATCAATCTTTTTTTCAGTTACCAAGTCGGAAAAAAGCAAAATCGGAGGCGGAAACAAGATGGCTACATCTACCAAAGTTATTTTAGCGTTTGCCTTGTCCAATATATACGCAAGGACAAGGCAAGCGCTAAAATAACTTTGGTAGATGTAGCCATCTTGTTTCTGCCTCCGATTTCGCTTTTTTTCCGACTTACTTACTGAAACACCATTATTGTAAAAAATTATTGTAAAAATGCTGAATATCGGCCGATATTATCAGCCGTGCCGATTATTGGTCGATCCTTAGAACAAATGCCATATTGTGGTTTTCAATACAGGTGTCAGATAAGAGAATTAATTTTGCTGCAAAGAAACAGTTATTTCCTTTTCCACAGCTGACGCCACAAAGAGAATCAGCTGACATGAGACATAAATCACCATTAAAGCATGATAATAATATAGACTGAGATATAGATGGACATGGTGTTTTTTTCAAACATACCATCACATGCCTTCAATATGTGAAAAAATACTTGTTTGTTCAAGTTAAATCTTAAAAACGAAGACTGTCCACAGTCTCCTCAAACACAACAATGAGACCCTGAAGTCTGTCAGTCTTTGTCCCATCTCTAATGCTTAAAAAAACTCCATTCAAACAGGAGTCAGTAAGGTGTATGCGTGTGTTTGGAGAGAAAGCAGGCGTGTGTGTGGTCGGGGTCGGCGACCTCCCGGGGAACAGGAACTCATCCGAGCTGCGGAGAAGCTCCAGACCCGACGAGGAAGTGAGCAGGAGTGACACACATTGTTCGACTGTCTTCGGCACGCATACGCAGGAGCTCCTATATTTAAACCTTCAAACTTTCACCAAGAAACAACCCAAAGAATGTGCACGCACGCACACCTCACGTACACGTATCTTGTGTATCCCGAGGACAGCTGACACCTGGATCAACAGCAGCTCTCATCCCTGAGAGGAAAACAGACTCCGCTGCACAGATTCAGAAAGAGTCTGTGTGAATGTGTTGTCGGTGCGTGTGAGAGAGCGCTTTGACTAAATAAAATCTGACTCAAATAAGAATTTCCTTACATTTTCTAGTCTTGATGTCTGTGTTGTGTGCACGGCAACCTTAACCGCATGCCCTCCTTTGCTTGGGGATTTCTCAATACTTGCTTACACATTACATTCAGCCTGTGACTCACCAGAACACTCTGTGTGTGTGTGTGTGTGTGTGTGTGTGTGTGTCAGACACATGTTTTGGAAATGTGGACATCCATTCCCCTTGGTTTAGATAAACGACATGTGGGCGAGCTGCAGGGTTGCATAAATTGGACTTAAAAGTTTCATTTTCATACATGTGTAGTTTGATTCCTCTGCAGAGCTGCACTCACTGTTTCACTTTCATTCCCTTTTGTCAACTTTCACCCTTTTTTCTCTTATCCTAAAGTTATTTCAGAGATGAGGCTGTAAATCATCTCACCAGCAGAGATAGGAGCGTACAGATGGAGCTGGACTCTCTCTCTCTAAAGCCTTCTGTTGCCATCTAGTGGAGCCCTGCCTCCGGGTCCGAGAGTTAGACGTAACTGAGCCCAGTGTGGCCGATGTAAACCCACTTCACCCCGGCCCTCACAAAGCCCACAGCTCTGTTTCCTCACCCTGGAAACAACGGGACATTCTCTCAGCTGTGGGCCACGGCAGAGACGGATCAGAACACAAATAAAGAAAGAACGAGAGGGGCGAGGGAGGATTGTTTGGTGTGAAAGCCCGCTGAGCTTATTGAGGAATGTGGAATTATGAAAATGGATTATTTGATTATTTGATATCTGAAGTATGTGTTTCTTTTTCCTCTGAGTTCATTTCTCATCCCTCGCCTCCCCTCTCCTCCCCCCTTCTTCTCCCGTGTTTCTTCACGTCTGTCAGACGGTGTCGGAGCCTCCGGCCTGGAGGGGGATACCCGTCCGTCGGCCCTCAGCAGGCTCAGCCATACAGCGTCTCTGAAGCGAGGGGGCAGCCTGCGAACGCCACGACCCAGCAGTGAGCGCCGCTGTTACATTACACCCCAACCCCCACACTCCGCGGTGCTTCAGAGGGGCTTCCCTGCGTGAACCACACTCTGACTGTGTTGTTGTTTGTTTGTGTGTAACACTTTTTGAAATGCACGGTGCTTACAGGAATCTCTGTATGTGCAGTCATGCGTAATCGCAGCAGATCATGTCTGCTCTAACTGGCAGAAGTACAGAAGGGGCACAAGTGGTTCCTGGAAGTCGTACAGTAACCTGCGCGTGCTGGTCTTTATCTGCTGATTGAATAATAAAAATCTTTGATAACTTTTGAGTAAAGCAGAGGTATTTTGATCCGTCTATTTATTACTCTTTGTGTTTGTGTGTCTTTGTTTCAGCCTGGGGCTTCGAAACTCCGCAGCAGGTGCAGTTTGTGGAGAAGCTGTCCGATGTGGTGATTGGTCAGCTGCCAAACTTCTGGAAGCTCTGGATCTCTTACGTTAATGGAAGTCTTTTTAGCGAGGTAAACGCCTCCGAAAGTTTAACATCGAATAAAAACAATGTCAAGTTAAAACCAGGCTTTATTTTGGCAGACGGTGTTTTCCCTCTTATTTTAGAAGGTGTCACTGGGATCATTTGATCTCCTCTGAGAGTCACTTTATGGAGCGGGAGCATGTAAATGGAGGTTTTTGAAACACCAGAGGTTCGACTAAAATTAAAGAGAGCAGATTAAGAGTAGAATAAAAAAAGACTATAAAGAATAATATCCAATCCAAATTTATTTGTTGAGCACTTAAAAACATCCACACAGGACCAAAGTGCTGTACAGGGTAATAAAAGTATCGGAAATAAAGACACAACATCTTACATAGAACATAAAATTACATATAAAAACAGATAAAATAATCTAATAGGCATTTAACATGGGTAAAATAATAACTGCAATAAAAGAAACAATAAAATCTAATCAAGCCAACGTCTTACTAAGGAACAAAGGCCAAGGAGAAGAGGCCAGTCTGATGTTTTCAGGGAGATTCCATAGTTTACATAATTAAACAGTTACTCTGAATGAATAAATTATACCGTAGAAAGATAACAGATAAAATAATGACACACCAAAAAGTCCGTTTGAATGATAATACAATGTAGGAATAAGATATGAATCACAAAAACAGACAAAAAAGGAAGTAAATTTAGCATATTTACTCAATCCTAGTTTTTTTTTTTTTTCAATCTTTTTTCTTTGTCACAAATTAAAAGAGTAAAAAACAAAACATGTTTTCTCTCTCATATTTGCATTAACCCCTCACATTATGCTCACATGTTTCTGGTCCTTTGGTGACAGTTAAAAGTTTTGACTTTAACATCATCTTATTTTGTATGAGGAGATTTTAAAGCTTTTTTTATCCTTCCTATGAACTTCTGAACTACAAAAAAGTCCCACAAACGTTATTGTCAAAATACTTTGATGACTGATTTCAGTTCACTGATAAAATCAAAAATCACTTTTTCTCGTCTGTTTGTTTTTTTGTTTTTTTCCACAGACGGGAGAGAAATCAGGGCAGGTGGAAAAATCCAAGAAGAACGCCCGACAGAGACAGAACGACTTTAAAGTGAGACTGTTTACACCACAGCTGTATTTTCAGATTCCTACTCAAAACCACAAACTTTTCCTCCACTCAACCTGTTTTTTGTACATTTCCTGTCGCCGTTATAGAAAATGATCGAGGAGATGACCAACCGGCTGGTGAAGCTGATTCGCGGAGCTCTCCTCCCCACCACCCTGCCTAAGGGGGAGCTGAATATGTACGGAGGCTGGGAGAACAAGACGGAGCTGAGTGGGACCTGGCTCACACAAATCATCCACACCGTCAGGTTCTCACACTGATTCTTTGAACACGTCGATGATTTCATGGTTTCACGTTGAGAACAAACTCTCAATCTCTCCTTTTTCTCTATTTTGCTCCTCTAGAGGTTGTCACGACGCTCTGTCCGCTCTGGAGATCCCTAATGATCTGCTGCAGGTGATCCAGGATCTGCTGCTGGATTTGAGAGTTCACTGCCTCATGGTGACTCTTCTGCACACCACAGAAGGTGAGCAGGAGCAGACAGAGAGAGTACAAGCATGCATGAAGTCAATATTTCCCTGATAACATCCCTAAAAGACGTGAAATGATGTTATTTTCACTTCTGCTTCATTCAAGAAAATAAAAGACACAACAATTGTGACTTTCAGGTTCTGGAAAGTCAGACCTCTGCACCTCGTCTTATCACAAAGAGAATCTTACTAAGAAAGTGTGAAACTTAACAGACCACTGTCGACAAAAGGTGTCAGAGTTTGATTCCTGAGCTGATTATTCTTGTGGGTGATGGTTAGCTGGTATAGCTGTTAGTCAGGCTGTGTAGGAAAGCAGAAAAGTAGTTTCAGAGTTGCTGCACACTTTCTTTAAATCAAATTTAATAATACTTGTAGGAAAAGTGAGAGATTTTGATCGTAAGTTTGAGGATATTTTAACGAATCTTGTGAGTCGCCTCATTTTTTCCACTGACAACCAAACATTCCCGGTGTTTTCCGTCTTGAAGCCACGTTTCCCCAGCCTCGTGCGCGCTCCTTTTTTTCTCTTTCTGTTTGTTGTTTATGAATGTGAGTAAAAATACAGAATTTGTCGAGAAAAAATCCACAAAGAAAAGAAAAAAATTCAGGTAACGCTGAAACACTGACACCCCTCAGACATGCAACTAAAATTCACGACCTCGGATAAGACTCATTTTTCTAAAACTTCACCATCTCTCTTCGACCTCGTCCCAAAAAGCTTTGTTCACTCTGGTTTTCATACATACATCATACCAATCAAGTTAAGTGTAACAGTCGGTGCAGGAGTGTTTGGAGCGTGTGTTAAACCAGGAGATCTGCTGCAGTCAAAAGTCAATAAACAGCAGAAACACACGTGTGTTTTTGGCGGGTTTCTGTCCTCAACCGTCATTTTTTTACCTGACACAGCTTCCCTGATAGTAATGAAGAAAGTGTAATGAGACTAAAACCAGACAGTCTCAGTTTCACTTGTGGTAATCATGGTCATTTTGAGAAAAGTCGCTGGTTTTCACTGAACTTTCCCCACACTCACTCAGATCAATTTGTGGTCTTGATAGTGATATTATTTTAGATGTTGTTGTGGTTTTCCTTCAGAAACCAACATTTCTATTCGCATTTTTTTTTGCTTTCAATGACTTTTTCTTCTTTGTTCTCTGAAAACAATAAACTCAAGTAAACCTTTTTTCACTCTCAGATGTGAAAAGACTCGCAGAGAAGGAGGACTGGGTCGTAGATAATGAAGGGATCACCAGTCTGGTAAGGTTATGATGTTATTGCATCAGACATGAAGATAAACAGTCACCCACGCGTCACATCTGCCCTGAAAGATACGCATCAATGTCAGTGTGGTATTTTAAATGTGCAACTAATAACTTTTTGTCTAGCGTGAGAAAAGAAAAGAACGATCTTCACTGACATTTCTGTTTCCATGTAGTCAAAAACTTCCTCGAACCTTCAACAAAATCAGAGAAATGTTACCAGCTGACCTTCCATGATGCTGATGACTTTTCTGATCTCTGTTTTCGTCTCTGTCTTCTCCACAGCCTGCACAGTTTGAACAGTGCATGGTCCAGATGCTGCAGTCTCTCAAAGAGCCGCTGGAGATCAAACCGGGAGAGATAAACGTGAGCAAAAAGAGACAGAAGAGTTCCCATAAAGATCACAACGATGATGATTAAAAGTTGTTTCCCTGCTTCATTTAGGGTTCATCACTGAACCAACAAAACAATTAGAAATAGTCAAAACTGAAATTTCTTTAAAATTCTGCAGCTGTACCTCAGAACAAAGTCCAGGGATTGACACTAACTTTTTTCACAAGGAGCACAAAGAACTTTAGGGGAACAATGAACCAACCAAAACAGTTTGGGAGGACAAATTTGGGGACAAAAGAGGTGTGTCTTTTTGTCCGACCGTAGTGCTATTATTTGAAATCAATTTTGGGTCTTTTGGTCACATGACAGTGAAGCTATTGAAGGAAAACAGCCTTTTCTGAGAACATCAACAGGTAATTTATTGACGGTCCCTTACTCAACACTCAATGTTGACAGCGAGGGTGTCGAGTAGATTTAACCGCGCTGCTGTTGTCATTCCTGGTTATGGAGAGTGAGAAGACACCGGTAGATCCGCAGTGAATGTCTGTCGAATATCCAGCCTGAAACTAACTTCACTGCCGTATTTACAGGAAAATATATCCAACCTAAAACTAACTTCACCGCCGTATTTACAGGAAAATATATCCAACCTGAAACTAACTTCACCGCCGTATTTACAGGAAAATATATCCAACCTAAAACTAACTTCACCGCCGTATTTACAGGAAAAAAAACATTTGTCGCCTCGGCTGATTTTTCTGTGCACATGTGCCTCTAAAAACATTTTACAATTCGCACGCATCTAATTTTAGTCACAAATGCGAGTGAAACAGTCGCACCGTTGAGCCCTGTAGTCACATTAAAGGAGCCTGTAGTAAGTTCAGCTGATGCAATAAACACATAAACATTCAAGCACTCCTTATAGTTAAAGCTGTAAACACGCCGATCATGTGATCAATCGTCTTCTCCTGATAGAGCGATGGTGGACAAACTTCCTCCTTGTTTCTTCCTCAGGTGCTGCAGCTGGACCAGGTCCAGGACCAGGCTGCAGAGCTCAGTGTGGGCATCATGAAGGTAAAAACCAACAACACACAAAAAGCATGGAAGCTCAGTTAATGTTTCAAACATTTTTAAAGTTCTGGAAAATAAAAAAACAACACAGATAATAACCCCTCAAATTAATAATGATAACTTGATTTCATGCACGCATAAGAATGAAGTATAGATTAAAAACATACGAAAAGAGAAAGAGAAGAAACCCTTAGGAATCCAACAGGATAAACTGAGACCAACAGAAAAAGAAGTAAGACGAATAAAGTGATTAAAAGAGATTTTAAAACTTTGAAAATAACTTTAAAAACTCTTTTAACATGCTGCTGAATGATGGTGTTCGCCGTAATCCTTCTTCTACAAGAGAGATCTATTAAAACATTAAACCTTGTGACTTATCAAGAGTCCCAAAGTCCTCCGCCTCCCTCTCCTCGGTGTGTCACATGTATGCACATGTTTGAAGTTTTAGGCTCTTCGACCCGACGTGAAAACTTTCCCAGACCTCTGACCACCAAAAAAAACAGGGTGTTCTGGGTCCAAACTCACTCTCATAGTGCCGGCATGTAACAACCGCCGCTTAGAGCATATTTACCCCAAACTGTGCAGACTCAGCAGACCACACTGTTGTGTTCCCTCCGGCCACAACAAGTCCACACACCTCATACTTTGGATTTTTCGATGGGCAGAGGTGCCAGCTCAAAGTCTAGAGATTATTTTTGAACGCATGTTGTAAACACGGTGGCGGCTCGGGTTGTTGACGTGTCTCTGCTGGCTTTTCTTTTTCCGAGGCGACACCGACATGCCATCATGTCATTTTACCGACATCTGATTATGTAGATTAAAAGAGGGGAAACTTAATGATGTGATTTAACCTGCGTGTCTGTTGGTTTCCCTCAGGTTTTCATCAACTGTTTGGAGCATCTGAGCACGAAATCAGACGGAGAAATGGAAACGTCTCTGTGAGTATTTCGATGACTCTCAGGTCTTTAATCAGAGTGTGTGTAAGAGTGTATTCATAAAATCTAATCTCTCCTGTACGCAGGAACATGTCTGTGGATCTGTCTTCTCCGGATCGGTTTTCTGGCGTTCAGGAGACCTTCAGTCCGACATCCGTAAGCGTGGAGTTTTTGTTTTTTATTTCCTTGAAACAGTTTGAGGTTCATATACCTGAAATCCCACATTTGGCTGCAGCCAGCGTCACCGAAGCGTGGGCTCCTCTGCACCACCGCCACACAAACATGTGTGTCACTCATTTAAAGCAGAAAGTGTTATCAGGCTGTTTCCTGGTCGTGGACGTCCTCATTTCCTGTAAACTGTTGAAGATGCTAGAGAAGGAGGTTAAGTGCAGGGGAGGAAGAGGAGGACACAGAGGAGGAAGAGCAGGGCGTAGAGTGATTCTGGTAAAGGGAAATGGAGCGAGGTGCAGACGGGGTTTCCCCCTAACCCCGACCAGAATACACTGTGCAGCTTTTCAGCAGACAGACAGACAGAGAGACGAGTGCGTGAAGCTGACCAGAGTGGAGTCTGCTTCCTTTCATGATGTTCACTCGATCTTCTGAAGCTCCAAAACCAACAGATACAAATAAAAGAGTATCTGAGTAACAGAACTGGGTAGATGTCTGTAAACAGTGGCCGCCTGAATGATCTTATCAAGAGTGACAAACAAACGGCTGCCGACAGTGAGATCATTTGTGGTCATGAGAATGTAGGCTAACTCTGTTTTTTTTCTATCGTCTTGCCCATCAGCGTTTGTGCGATCAAATTCACGTGAAGGCATCTGTGTTTTTTTCTGAAGCTTGTTCTGCGGTTTGTGGTGCCTGTTACAGTGAAAAGGTTTTTATAAATGAGGACGTGGGGACATTTGGTGAAGGGAAGTGATGATTTGACCAGCTGAGAGCTTCGGGTTAATGTGAGGAGATTAAAGGAAAGGAAGACGTGTTTTTCAGAGTGAAAAGTTTTCTGTTTCACAAATAAAAAAGGAAATATAAAAGTGAACGGATAATTTTAACAACGATAGATGTCCTCTTTAGTGACGCAGAAGAAGTTGAATGTTTGTTAAGTCTGGAGAACTGGTAAATTAAGGTCGACTTTATCGATCCTGCATAAGGGAAACTATTTCAAGAAGACAAAAACAGCACGGAGACATCAGAAAAACACACACTCAACACCAGGTACACAACAAACACAGTCAAGGCCAATAAAACATGATTTAAAAAAGTGGTACAATAAAAGAGAAGGACATGATTAGATACAACAAAAGCCTGATAAAGATGAAGAAACACTAAAATAAATACCTCTACAAACCATGCAGCAGTGCCAAGTCAGACCCTGGCATGTACCGTATTTTTCACACTATAAGGCGCAC
The DNA here is from genome assembly GCA_962446985.1 of Xyrichtys novacula. NCBI lineage: Eukaryota > Metazoa > Chordata > Actinopteri > Labriformes > Labridae > Xyrichtys > Xyrichtys novacula. The sequence goes on from OY660870.1 coordinate 36,248,774, forward strand.
TTCAAATCCTGCAGCTACTGTAGCCACGCGAAGTTATTGAATGAGTTAAATAAAGTTTGACTTATCTGACTGTTTTGTTTGGCTTATTCATGTGCTCATTCAGTGCACCTTTGTCATGAGAGTAGACGCGTTCATTGATGGTGCACCTGAGAGTGCGAAAAACATGGTGCTACTAAAAAATCTCAGTGCTGCTGGAAGGAAAGACTTTCTCAGTCGTTCAGTGGAGCAACGAGGCATCACAAGTCGTTCACTGAAAGAGCTTTAAAGACCGTTAAAAACACGGCGCAGCAGTTGATCTTTGTAGCCCAGGATCAATTTTAATTTAGACCTGGTCCTCCTCTTAACAATGGCCTCTGGGACTAAGCCAATAACTGATCAGGCCCCATTTTTGTTGTCAGATGATATGCTGCCCCCCCTGTAAAGTACAGCATAAAAAAAAGGACAGTAGCCATGCTGACACTGACAGATCTTAGCTTTCTGAGAAAGAGGAGTCGAGACTGAGTCTTCTTTAGTCAGGTTTTTTCTTTCCAGTTTAATTGTCCAAATGGACACCGAGGTATTTGTAGGACTCAGCAATTTCCATCTGCTCGCCTTTTATCGACAGGGGTAGGACCGATTGTCAAAGTGAGGATGAATTTAGAAAGTGAAGTGTTGATTGAAAAATCGAAGACATAAGAAACTGGGAGTTTGTTGCAAAACCTAAGAGCGCCATGAGTCTTAAACCCAAGAGATGATAGTTCCATGAAGTCAGTCATTAGATTAGGTTAGATTAGATTAGATTCCTCAGGGAAATTAGAATTAAAAAAGCATCAGTATGTACAGAAAAGAACAGAAATAAGCAAGAAATAAAAAAATCTGTTTATTTAAAGATATAATGAAAGTTCAGATAAATGAAGTATTTACATATTAAAAGTAAGATATAAAGGTATGGACATTTGCACATTACTGTTACTCTTGCTGCTCCTTCCCATCTTCTGTCCTCCTGTTACTCCTCCTCCTCCTCCCCAGAGAAGAGTTGAACAGTCTGATTGGATGAGGGACCACAGAGTTTTTCAGTCTGTCACTGAACAGACTCCTCTGGTTGATGGAAAATCTTTTAAAAAGCCTGAAAAACTGTGTTCAAGTTTGTGAACTTTGCCTCAAAATCTTTGAAAAGAAGACGACAGAGAATCTCTTTAATCAGTTTATACTTCTGTGTTTCCTCTTCTGTGATATTGATCTGACCTCTGAGTTTGTTTAAAGGCCAAGTTTGAGTTTCGATCAGTTAATATATGATGAGTATGATCAATGATAATCGTGTCTTTGTGTTTGCAGGAGCAGCGTCTCCTCATCATCCTCAGTAACTGCCAATACCTGGAGAGACACACCTTCCTGAACCTGGCCGACCACTTTGAGAAACACGGCCTCACGGGCACAGAGAAGATCACCCGGGTCAGTCCGACTCTTCTTCTTTGTTTCTCACCATTTTAAATAAGTACCTAAAAAACTCCTCTCTGCTGTCTCATGCTGCTGATGAGAAATGTGGAGAGATAGTAAAGGTCTGCTGCTCTCTTCTGAGCAGAGATATGACTCTGTAAAGGTCATTGTCTTAGAAGCTCAGTTCCACATTTTCACTCCTTTCTCTTCTTCTTCACACACACACAAACACAAATGCACACAATGACTAACAGCTGAATCACAAAGCAAAGACATGCGCGATTGATTTTCCTGTAAAAAACGAGTCACTTCCTCTGAAAGATTAATGATGTTTTTTTTCTTCTGTTTATTCACAGACGTTTTTTTCCCTCCACAGCAGATCTGAGCCCACTTTATTTAAATAACATGAGACGCTTTTGAAAAGGTCATAATCTTCTCATGTAAATGTGCATGATCACCTGTTCATGATACACCACTATCTCAAATGCTATTGCCTGGATTGCAGGACAGGATTTATATTGTGATATAATGTTGAGCCTCCTAATCGAGCTCACTCTCAGACAGCGATGTTTGAGTGTCGACAAGCAGAAGTGAAACACGCTCCTCTGCGTGTCTCAGTGTGACGTGTACGATCTGCTATGATCTCGCTCCTGTTGTATAGAGTTGATATCCATTGGGATGAGGTTTTGACCAATCAGAGCCAAGAATCAAACACAGCAGGGAGAAAATTCTGATTTCTAAACAAGTGAATAACTTTATTGGGACGCCCCACATGCAGTAACAAACTTAATTTGATGCGTGTCCCTAAAAGGGATGATCTACAAAAAAATATCACAATAAGATCTGCCATTCTAGGGATAACGATAAGTCCTGATAAAAAATATTTTGATTCCAATCTATATTTTGACTAATTCTGTCTTGAGAACACCAGTGGGAGTCGTCAAATAAGATACTTAACCACAAGTTTGAGTGGGAGGTTATGGAGAAAACAAATGACATCACACAAGTCTCAAATGTGAAAACCAGGCATGTCCAAACTTCCGTACAATACCGATATTGTAGCCTTCGTTATCGGCCGATCCAGATATTAATAAATACTGATATACAAAAAATACTGCGACACAGCCGACATCACTCCTACTCCTCTCTATTTTGTTTGTACCGTAGTACACACTATTGTTGTGATCACGTGGGCTCTGAGGGGTTGGACTGGAGTCTGAAATGGACCGCTTGTATCGGAGTGCTGATATCGGGGATTTTAGATGCACTCCGATATAATCCAATGTTTTTTGGCTGATATTGGACCGATATCTGATATTAATATTGTATTTGGACAGCCCCAGTGGAAACACTTTCAACATTTGTTAAAAACTCTTGCTGCACAGAGTTAACAGCAGCAGATCCACTCTGATGTCAGGCAGACCTGATCACACTCATCATCTAAACCCCGATCTTAAAGGAAATCCCTCATGTGGAGCCTCGTTCACTAACCAGATGCTCAGAAACGTCTTCTTCACCACCTTCGGCCATGTTTGTTTGTTATTCTGCTACGGCTGCGAGTCCGTCCCTCGCATTTATGTCATCGTATTTATCATGAGATAGCAAATATTTATCATTGAGGATTTTTCTGACGATATATCGTGGATGATAATTTATCGCCCTTTTCTCGTCCCTTCTCGCACTCCCCACTCTGTTTCCTGTCGCATCAAAAATATTAGAAAAACTCTGAAATGTGTCAAACGTAGCGCCTGGTTTTCACGCTCACCCTGACAAAATTCTAGTCCACAGTTTCATCCGCTCACAACTCAAACCCAGCGATGAAACAATCAGATATTGTTGATCAGACTCTCAGGCCACTCCTCAAGAACATGAAACATCTTCATGAAAACGTTGAAAAACAAGATAAACGAGAAAGTGATCGCATTAGTTGACTCATAACGGCGAAGCTGTGACGCCGTATGTCCTAAAAAATGCACTTCCTCTTTCAGTAAAAGAACACGCTTATTCTTATAACTGCTATGATGATCGACCTAATCTGCACTTTGAGATCGTTGTGTTATTTCTGATGATTGATTTTTATCTGGAATTGATGCAAAGAGAAAGTATGACTGTTTCACATCAATCGTCGTCACGGCGGATGTTTTGATTCCAACAATTAAAAAAATGCAGTTTAAGGTGACACTCTGAGTGAACTTTAGGTGTGAGGGTGAATACATGAACGTAGGAGGTGTGAGAGTGTGAGTGTTTACTCTGTTGACATCATGTGTCCTTCACCTTGTCAGGTGAGTGTGGACGCCGTGCGAGAGCTGGACAGGAAACTGTTTGACGCTTACATCGAGCGACGGGCGGACCCCATCGCCGGATCCCTGGAGCCCGGCATCTACGCCGGATACTTCGACTGGAGGGACTGTCAAACACCGACAGGTACTGCAGTGAGCATGCTCAGTTTAAAGCTCCATCAACTGACCCCAGTGATATTAGAAATCCACCCTGACAGTCCTGACAGTGGGAGTGGACTCGTCAGGTCTGATCTGTGTTGTTGTGGTTTTCTGTCTTTGATGACTTACTGTAAACACCGCAGAGATCGTGTCATCAGTCCCACCTGAACACACTGGCCTTTGTGTGTCTGTGAAGCTGTGGGTGTGCAGCTGCAGCCTCATCTTTGCACGTGTGTAAAGTTTAAACTTTTTTGCTCACCAGATGCAAACCCAGGTGAAAGTAGCATTTGTATGTGTGTGTGTGTGGTTTACCTTTGAACAGGATGTGAAGCAACATAGCAGAGAGTGTGTGTTTGTGTGTGTGTGTGTGTGTGTGTGAGAATGCTGGGTAAGTCTCCAGATGGTCACCAGCTCTTTTACCCGCTGCACAAAAACTGTGTGTTTATCTAAAGCTGCTCTGTTGCTGCGAGTTTGTGTGTCGGAGCTGCATGTGAAACAGGAACACTTTGGACACTCAGCCCACAGATCCAGGATCTGATACTTTCACTTGTTGTACTTTTTGTTGGTGTGTGGGCGCTGCAAGGCATTAAAGATCCACTTTCACTACTTTCACTCTGTTGTCTCTGGTTTCACGTTTGAGTTTGTTTAATCTTAAACTTCCTGCTGATGCACAAACTTCTGTTTCTTCTCTCGTCGACCAAAAACGTTTCTTTAAAGTGATTTCAGAACACAACTACACTCACAACTACACATACAGGGTGTCAGATGGAGTTTCAGTCGTCATTAACTGATGCATCCTGAGTTGTTGTACATTAATTCTGCTCAGTGCAGCGCTTTAAGATTGTGGATGATATTGCAAATTCAAATGGATGTATGGTTTATTTTATCAGTCTTCTTGCTTTGTTATGAAGAATCCTGCAAAGTTTGAAACCTGCAAACATGAAGTGAATATATTTAGATGTTGAAAATACGAAGAGGAGGGAGGTGATGAACCAGACGTCCACCTGAGACTCACTGGAGCTGCAGCACTGCAGTATCAGGAGCTGTCCGTCTATGATCTGATCACCCAGGAGTGAATGACCCTCAGTGACCTTAAACCGTCTCTCCGTCTTTAGGAAAGCGTGCTGACATCATCAGGTCATAAAGACTCATGGGAAAGATCACAAGTATGAAGTGATTTGATGTAGAAACTGTGGCCTTCAGTCTCGATTAATGCAGAAGTGCTAAAACTGCAGTTCCTCAAGTGTCTCGAGAACAAAACTGGACGTGTTTACAGCCTCTTACAAGAATCATCAACCGGATAGATTTGAAGATAGATTTACCGATACCAAAATTTACGTAAGATTTTATCAATATCAATGCCTTAATCGATTCTACTTATTGATTCAATTCTTTAACGATTCCCTTATCAATGCCTTTCTTTGATTTAAAAACAAAGTCGACAATTTCACCGTAAACTCAACATTTTATTGAGTCTCTGATGACAGAAAAAGATGTATGCCACCTTCACTGAGCGTTTCTGGCATGCATTGTGTTTATGTTAACACAGGACATATGTTAGGGTGACCATATTTTGAACTCTCGACAAGAAGAAACTACTACGCAGGGTGTGTAGTAGTTGTGTGCCGAGTTTTGAGGGTTTTTTTGTTTCGGGTCAAATGTTTTTTATGCGCTTCTAACTCAGTAAAACGAATATTCTGAATTCCCAAAGACAGTGCATGCCGGCGTCGTGTGAGTGGCTCAGCTTAAAATTGAGCTGAGGGGCGGAGCTGCAGAGAGCCCTGATGCGCTGCACTGTTTTCTGAATGAATACACGTTCTTGACATTTAAAGGATTTTATAAACTCCCCCTGGACAGCCCCCCAAAAGAGGACATGTCTGGGTAAATGAGGATGTATCACCCTATCATACGTACCTTCCATGCCGTGCTGAGACGGAGCAGCAGCGGCGGAGAGCATTGAATACATGTGACTCCTTATATATGATGCCGTGCTCTGTTGACAAATGTTTAAGCTGGTGTTTCCACCTTTGCATGTTGCTCTAGAAGCGTTGCACTGTTGTCGTCTTTCTTAGTAAAATGAAGCCTCGCTTTAGATCTTTTCTGCCTACTTTTTTTTCTCTCTCTGTTCCCGTTCACTTAGACTGGCACTCGCAAGACCGTTTTTCAAGGTACCCAGAAGAAAGGAATCGTTAAGATAAAATGTAAATGATGACGATGGATTGAATCATTTGGAACCGGTTCTCAACAAGAACGGGTTCTCGATTCCCATCCCTAAATTTACGACAACAACCGACGTCATTTTACCCACATCAGTATATTCAGTGTCACAAAAATCAATAAACCAAAGTTGTTTTTGGATGTGTGTAGGTAGGCTATAGTCTCATGTCCCTTTAAGACGCTGTCCTACATCAGAGACGTGACTCCACCCCATCCAGTCTGTAACAAAGAGGGAAAGACAGGTGAGGAGATGGAGGACGGAGAGAAAGTTGGAGCGGCTGAAGTAGACGAAGTTAATGTGGGAGGGGGTGAGCAGCTTGTGGAGGAGTTATCGTCCATTAATCGTTAATGAACTGATCAATATATTGTGATATTGATTTGAGGCCATATCACCCAGCCCTGTTATGGCTGCAGATGTTGCTGCTGGTTAGGACACACTGTATCTGTAAGTGAGGAGGACAGAGGTCCACCCTGACTCACCTCTCTGCCGTTGTCAGATTCCAACTGCTCCCTCAGAAAGTTGACATCACTGAGACTTCGACCACGTTTCATCCAGCCCCCTGATCTAACCCCAGTTTAACAGCTCTGTGAAGTTTGTGACTAACGTGTCAAACAGCGCTCATGAATCAAAAGGAAAGAATAATATTGGTAAGAGAGTCTCAGAGGGTCGAACAATAAGGTGATTTTATGCCGCTCTGGCTGTTCCTGTTGAGGTTCTTCAGGTTTGGGAACTTGGTTAGAAACCTTTCACACACTGGGCCCAGAATCCAGGTAGTTTCTGCATCAGTGTTTATGAACTCTTCATGTCTTTCTGCAGCGTGATCAGGATTCATTTGTATTTTATCTCCTCATTATCATCCAGACCTTTAATCTGGATTTTTACGGTTTGTTGTGCATCTTCTCCCTCAGGTGTGAGGAACTACCTGAAGGAAGCTCTGGTCAACATCATCGCCGTTCACGCCGAGGTAAAACAAAATCAAAAACCTCAATAATTGACCTTTTTCCCCCAAACTGTGCCTTAATTAACGTCTCTTCCTGTCGTCTCCTCAGGTCTTCACCGTCTCGAAGGACCTGGTTCCTCGAATTCTTTCCCGAATCGTCGAGTCGGTCGCAGATGAAATGTGTCGCCTGATGCAGTGCGTGTCCTCCTTCAGCAAAAACGGCGCCCTGCAGGTACACACTGATGACTACACACCGACATCACACACTCATAGCGAGACCCTGACTCAGAACGACCCCACACCAGTCTCAGGGGTTTTACCTTTCATTTCTGATAACGCCGTATTTCTGCTCAATCTGCTGACAGTCGATCAAGTCGAGTCGATCTCACCCTCTTTTTTCTTTTTTACCCGCCTCAGGCTCGACTTGAACTTTGTGCCCTGAGGGACGCCATAGCTGCGTACCTGAACGCTGAAAGCAAGTGAGTGCAGCACACACACACACACACACAGGAACTCTCCGAGTGTATATACCCAGTGATTTACGACTGCGAGTGTCACAAACATGAATCTTAACAGTCGCACATCCCTCACTACGATCCCTATTTATGTTACTTGGTGGTTCTGGAAAGGAAGTGAAAGTAATCTGGTTCTGCTGCGTGTGTGTGTGTGTTTGGTGTGTGTGTGTGTGTGTGCGCTGTGGTATCTGTGTTAGTGTGTGTGCGTTTGTGTCAAGAGGTCAGTGTGGAGGCCTTGTAGATGCACACACACACACACACACACTTGTTTTCCAGTGTTAATAAATGTGTTTTTGTCGTCACTGTCGTCTTCTTTTGCAGCGCCAGCTTCAAACTGGCCCTCGAGGGTCTTCCTCAGCTGCACAGCGGAGCCGATAAAAAGTGAGTGATTAAAACTGATCACAGATCCAGATAGAAACCTGTTCTAGTCAGTTTACACTTTTTGACCCTTTAACCCATGAAGACCTGAACCCTGTCTGAGACTCGCCTCTGAAATCCTGAGGGCCGTTTTGAGAAGGGCCCCCAGATCCTGAGGTTTTCTGAAGTGTTGAGGTTTACAAAAAAGCTGAAATCTCAGCCTCTGTAGCAGGTAGAAACACAATTCAAAAAGAATTTGAGAGCTTACACATGTGGCCTTCAAGATAACTTTCTTTTATCCATCCGAATTTATCACATTGTTGAGCAAACAAACTCAAATGAAATAAAGCAGCAAAACAAATTAGCTTTCTGTAAAACAAGTGGCAGTCATGATAAAGTGTCCGTTCAATACAAATGTAAATATAAAAAATAAGGTGTTGAAAGGGTAAACAGCTGCCCCAGTATAGTGCCAGAACTAAAAACTAAAAAATAAATAAGTGTCTGACAGTGTGTTCATCTCTGTGCTCACCCGAAGTCATGCAACACTCACAGAAAACGTGGACAGTGTGAGCCAAAGACCTCAGTATGAAGAGGTTGTTCACACTGTTTACAGTCATAGACTGGAGGTCCACCAGCTCTTCTTCTTCTTCTTCGTCATTGTCCAGAAACATTCCTCTCATCCACAAATCCTGAAGGTTCTCAACGTCTTCATTTCTTTCAATATCACAACCTTCACTACGGCTGGACGCTTCGTCTCCAAAACTGCTCTCTGCCTCCGTCTTTGTTTACTTAACTCACGAAGCACGTAGCAACATCCGATCACTTCAGCTTTATTAGCCTATCAGAGGCAGACGGGTATGATGATTTGATTCGCCACGACTGCAGAAATGATTGAAAAACTACAGAATGTTACAAAAGGATGTATCCGCACTCATGGCTTAAAGGGTAGAAACACGCAGCAGCACCGCCAGCTTGGAAGGTTGAAATGTGTACAAGCTGTCCCGGTTTAAACGGGTTAAAACCACCTCTGATCTGACTCTCCCCCTTCTTCCTCTCTTCCTCTCTTTCTTTCTTTCTTCCTCTCTTTCTTTCTTTGTTTCGTTCTTTCTTTCTTTCATGGGTTGTACACGCTGTGGGGGAACTGTGTTGGACTTCCCCAAAACGTTCAGCTCTGAAGGTTTGAGAGTGAGGGTGAAGAGTCCAGGAGAGGGGACAGGGACAAGGGTAGCAGATCCTGAAGGGGAGCCTCGGTTCAGTCAGGACCTCTTTTACTTGAATAGTTCCGTTTGGTGGTGGTGGTGGTGGTGGAGCCAAAATCTGTGTTTGAAAAGGATTTCTTTCTTGTTGAGTTTAATCAGTTTAATCCCAAAGCAAACTGCAGGGAGAGCAGCAGCAAAGAGCTCCAGGGTGCAGACAGAGGTTTGCATCAGTCTGTAGGTTTGTAGGTTATTGAAGCTGTCAGTTCATCACTGTTTGGCCTGTGCATGTGCAGAGCGCTCAGTGAGAATCCCCCTGAGTCGCAGACCTCTTCATCTCACGTTTGTTCTCTCCTGCAGGTTGTTGGAGGAGCTGCTGAACAAGTTCAAGAGCAGCATGCAGCTGCAGCTCACCTGTTTCCAGCCGTCGTGTGTCCAGCCTATAAAGAGATAAACTCACTCTCCTGTTTCTACAACTCTGTTCCTTATTCACGTGCAATCGACTTCTGAACCTTTCCTCTTATCTCTGTAATCTTCACCCTTTCATCGTCACATTTCAATTTCTGCTTCACTGACTCGGACACTAATGTTTCTGTCTAATCTCGATGGCACTAAATGAGTCGATTTCATTGTGGAGGACAGTCCCAGTCATGTTGGTTATGCTAATCTCACACAGTCACTCATGCAGCTAAGAAGCAGATAAAAAACGGCTAACAGGCGGTTCAGGGTCAGGATCGTGTCTCTGCTGATAGACGTCCCGATTTAATGATGATTTTTTAGTTATGTGCCATCTCTTACACCCAATAAATTATGTAAAAGACAGACTGTATGTTTGATTTTTAACTTCTCTTTCAGACTTTTCGGCAGTTCACAGAAATTAATTAACAAGTCGAGCAAACAGCCTGCAAGGAACCGAAAGATCTCTATTTGGAGAAACGGTCTGCATCTCTCCAAGAAGCAAAACAAATTCCAAAACAAACGCGACAACCGAAACCTGCTGCAACCGAAAAGCCGTGCAGCGGAAATCCAAGATAAACACACGAACAACAAAAACACTGCAAGAGAAAAAAAAACCGTGCAACTCTGAAGATCATACCGGGAGAACATCTGCATATCCTGCATGACTGTTTCAACGCTTTTTGACCTTAAAAGTAACCATCTTAAGATCTGTTTGTCACACCCCACTGAGCCACTTTGCATACGTGCATATTAGTGGACAGTTTGTATCGTGGTTTAAATCAGCGGGTCGAACGATTCATCTCTGGAGCTCCAGCTCATCAGCTCACTGCTGCTGCATTGGAGTTTAGACCTCAGGGAGGAGGAGGAGGAGGTGGAGGGTGCGATCAGGGTGTGAGCGTGCAGGGTGGGGACAGCGAGGGCCGTTATCGAGCGGGCAGAATTCTTCTAAAAGGTTGAGTGGATCCTGGAGGGAGATGGTGACAACAGAAAGTGTGAGATCGTCTGTGGGTGGAGGCGACTTCCACAATGAGCGCTTCAGACGGCGGCACTCCCACAACTCACATGAGAAAAGGTTGACAGACACGCGGGGTTATCTGAGGACAGCCTCAACTTCTGAATACTCCAGCAGCTACACCTCTCAGCCGTTGTCAGCAACATTTGTCGCCCTTGTCTCGGTTTCCCGCTAACGATTAGGGGAAAGCCGTGCAGGGCAGACAGGAGTTGTTTTGATTCTCTGTGTGCTAAACTTAGCTCTCTGTCCTCCCACGGATTCATTCACAAATAAGTTCAAAGACTAAACCTTTATCCGCTCGCCGCCAGCTCTCTGTTTACAGTAAGAGAGGTGAGAAGGGGAAGTTTTTGTGTGTGTTGTTTTTGATTCTTTTTATACACCAGAACTTTGTTCCATTCAGGAGAAAAAAAGGTGACACAACCTGCGAACACCTCCAGATGTTGATCTCCTTCAGTGTGTGTGTGTGTGTGGGCTGGTATTAAAGGATGGAGAAGTCTGACATCAGAGAAAATCTGATCCAGCTCACCTTTTTCTACCACAGGTAGTCATGCAGTTTTGAGTGATTCACACATGTTTGACAGAGCTGTGTGAAAACATCGGTTTAAAATCGACGTTTCTGTGAGGATGAACCGTCTCGTTTCACGCAAATACACGGACAAAAACATGTTTTTCAAGAAGAACTTTACAACTTTCACTCCGCAAACACTCAAAATTTCTTGTCTTATTTCTAAATGAAGTCTTTAACTCGCTGAAAATAAGACCTGGATTGGAGGTTATGATTAAAAAAAATCTGCCAGTGAGCAGAAAAAGATCTACACCATCAGGTTCTTGTTCTAAGTCCCTTAACAAGCTCATTTTCTCACCCTGTAGGTAGACTTTTAGGTTCTTATTTCAGGTCTTACTTTACCTTGTAGTCAATTTTCTTTATATAGAGTCTAAATAAAACGGTTTTATCAGAAATAAGACAAATATACTTGCTTAGTTTTGAGTATCTGCAGAGCTAACCCAATAACTCCCAAATACTGTCAATAAATGTAGATGTTAAACAAACCAGGAATAATTCAACTTCATATGTTTACATCATAGACTGTATATACTATATTTAAATAGAAAAACTAGTAAGTTATGGTTTGTAAAGTTCTGATTTGCTAAAATAAAGTAATAAAAAATTGGAGCTTCAGTCAGCAAACAGTCAGTGGGAGCTTAAAATAATGATGCATATTAAATCACTCTAAACAACCATAATGGTTGAGTGGGTGTATTATATTTGTTTCTAATAGTGTCATTCAGTGCTGTAGTATTAAGAGGATAAGTAATACAATTATTGACACTCAATGTGTTTCATTTTGTGGAACCTATTTCACTGATATGACAGCCAAACTGGTTTATAGTGTTAAAGTGTAGCCTGTGTATTATCTCACATAGAGACGGGTCTAATCCCGGTAAATAAATCCAAACAACCTCCAAAGTGTACTCTACGAGAAAATATAAATAATAGAAGAAGAAAATAACAAAAACACTCCATTAGACCTGTAGCTGTTGTAGTATTGTAATTGTCAGAGCTTTTTGTAGATATTAAATAATGATTAAATATAAAGTGTGTGAAAAGTGTTTTTTCCAACACTATTACATGTTTTACTTCTAAGTCCATGTGTCATTTTAGTAAAAATAATCATGTTTTTTTTTCACTTGAGCTTCTCCAGCTGGTGTGAACAGATTTACTGCTGTTATAATACAAACAATCAGAACGTCACTGTTAGACTCACTGCCATGAAATAAAATAAAAAAGTCTCTTTTTGGCTAATTTTAAGTCTTTCTTTACATTTAAAATTAGCCAAAATTTTATTTTATTATTACACATTGTTAACTAAAAGAAAAGCCGTATATTTTGTTTTCTTGACTTAAGTGTTGCATTTCTGCCAACTTGGACCAATCACGACTTATCTCACTGCTTGCAATGTGTTTATGACAATAACTGTTTCTTTCTTCATTAACAAAGATGGCGGCTGATGTGGTAGACTCTGAATTAATCTTTTATTTGGTGTTAAACAGACAAAAGAAAAAAACGTAGTCTTTATCAGTGAAGTAAGTACGATAGCAGTCTGATAAGAAACCATATCACTGCACGTGTTTATTGATCACATCTTGATAAGTTTTCAGTCTGCTGTTTTCAGGTTTAGGGTTTTGGATTTCACAGGAACTGGACTGGGTTTGTTTTTTTCATCTGCAGCCTTCACGCTCTGATGATATCTCCCTGCTCTTCTTGTAAATTATTTCAAACATGTTTGTATTTGTGGGTTTTGAGGTGATAGTTTTCCATGGAAGTGGAAAGAGACTGTAATCTGTGAGCAGAACGCAGGAAGGCTTTCTCCTCAGCGCTGCGGAAAGCGTGGCCGACCTCTTCCTCTCTGTTTCCCCTCCTCTCGTGATGTCATCACATTGTTTTGTGACAATGACGAGTTCGATTAACCAGCCTCATCCTGCATCTGAACCGCACTTCCTCTTCAAACACACACACACACACACAGCGCCGACACCAACGGAAGAGCTCGCACTGAAACACAGAGGGGTCCCCACTCCTCACATTCAGACTGTTTATTGTTTATTTACAAAATCAGACGTTTTCCTCTCTGCTGGAAAACCTTGAAACATTCATTATAACTTTTTCTCAGAGTTCATGTTCGACACACACATTTAAAAATACACTTTCCTTTTTAAAAATCTGGTACAAAACTGAGTAAAAAGCTTATTTAAAACCAGCTCCCTGAGGTACCAAACTTTGTCCATATTTATTCACAGGTGGTGATAGTGTCTCCGAGAAGAAAATGACGTAAATCAAACATGTTTCCTGCAGAATGAAACTACAGTTTGGTGGCCTCGTGCACTTTAAAGGCAGAGACGTCTGCATTTATAATCAAACATTTAAATGTCTTTATTTTGTAGCTGCTAAATTCAAGTGCAAACAGTGGAGACTTGATGCTCTTTGTTTTTGTTCTGCCCCAGGGTGTTAGTCAGATTATAGCAACATAAGGCCGATGGTAAAATTCACGCCTAGGTTCCTCTGGATCGCTGTTGCAGACGTCCTGCTGCTGTAGACCTCCCTGTTTTCCAGCTCGATCAGTCTCTCCTTAGTCTCAGCAGATGACTGTCTAACATCAGTCTGGTTCTGCTGGAGGTTTCTGCCTGTTAAAGGAAGTTCTTCCTCTCCACTGTAACTTGATAACTGCTGTTAAAAGTTTCACTCGTGTGGTTGAAGATTAGGGGATGGAAGTCTTATCAGTCTGATCCTGTCTTTACATCAGGTCTTTGTAAACACAGCACTGGCGTTCAGAAATGGCACCAGGTTTGGGTCTGATTTAGGGCTGGGCAATACGGGAAAAAGTTTATGATATATTTTTACATATTAGTCAATATTGATGTATATCATGATATAAAAAAATTACTTGTCAATCTTCAATGTTCCCTATTATTTTGAAATGAAATATAACAGTGTTTATTTGTAGCATGTCTTTTGCAATACAAAAAGCTACTGCATCTGTGAGGTCTTTGTGTCTTTTCAACATTTTCTACCAAAACACGGCAGAATGCCGACTATCAATAAGCATATCAACCATGTTTCATATCAATATCGAGGGAAATTAATTTTCGATGTATATCATTATCGTTTTATCGCCCAGCCCTAGTCTGATTCCCCCCCTTTCCAAAGAAGGTTATTGGAGTCCTGACTGAAGGTTTGAGGGATTTTCCTTCACTTCCTCTGCTTGGGTGACCGATTTAAAACCGTAAGTATATGATATTTGATATATACAAGGAGAACCGTGCATTTGAGTCGTGTATGTACGTGACATTGTGGTTATTATGAGCGAACTTTCTGATTCCAGACTCAGAAATTATAAAAACATTCTCCGTAAAAGCCTCAGTGAAAACAATCATTTTTAGTCCTCACACTGTAGCTTTAGAGTGGATTCAACACACTGAACTGTTTGGTGTAACGCAGACTTTAGTTCCATCCGGCCTCATGTTGACCTCGTCTGAACTTCTGAGGGTGAATAATATCAACCAGATTTTTAAATTATGAATTCAGGCACTAAAATTCATCTTCTATTTTACATTACAATCACCTGAGCTGTCAGTTTTGTTTGCATAGTAAGTCAAAAATACATCTACAGTGCACAAAAATATAAGTATAAAAATAACAACCCTATCTTCGGCGTCACTAAGAAATGTCCTTCAGTTTCGTATCCGAGTTTGGACTCGTTTCTCAGTTTCTTTGTTCTTCTTCTGACGTATCTTCAAGTTTATTTTCATTTACAGTCTCTTGAACCTGCTGAGGACGTCACTCCTGCAGGCTGCTGCTGCTGTGGTGGTGCTGGATGGCCCTCTGGTAGTCCTCAGAGGTGTTTATGTGGTCCGTGACTCCGGGGTGCTCGTAGCTGCGGTAGTAGTGGCCGCCCATCTGCTGGGCGTAGTACAGGAGCTGCCTGGCAAACAGGGGCTCCACCTGAAACACGCAGCGAGTCAGAGAGGTGAGTCAGACTCGTTTAAACCGTTAACTTTTTCCAGAGCAGATCGATTTGAAAGCTGTTTTAACCAGTTTCATGATCTGAAAAACAAAAATCTACAGTCTGAACGTTCACTGAGAAGCTCTGAATGAAGTCTGAGCAGCATGATTTTACCCTGACAGGACAGTTTCATAACTCTGAGAACTTCTGAATGGTTTGATGATTGTTGAGATTTGGCCCAGAAGATGTTCACTCGAAACTACACATGCCTACTTTAAGTGGGGCATTACGGGCGTGATGAACCGTCTGTTTTTACTACTCGTCTCTGTTCTAGCGTTGACTCAATGACCCCGTTCTCAGCCCAATCTGAACCTCCTGTATGAGTACTATTATTTTAATTCATAAAAGTCAATAATCCACAGCTTCACATGTTGAGTAAGTCAGGGAAATGAGAAGAAGCTGATGAGAAATGAGAATAAATGAGAGTAAAAATTAGAATTTTACACTTTCTCTCACACTTAACACCTTAACCACCATATTCTCTCAAAACAGGCAAAAAAAAAAAAAAGTTTAATATAGGAATACAAACTTTAAGATGTCGATTAAACACAGATTATAGGACAGGAAAAAAAAAAGAAAAAAGTTTTTAATCTCAGGGTTCTTTGGGTGCAAAAACTCAAAATTCAGCAAATGTATAAACCCAGATCGATAAACCCAGATTAAGGTCTCATTTCAAGATATTATGATCCCTAAACGAGACGCTCAAGTAAGAAAAATATTCTTGTTAAAGGTTCCTGAATTTGGACATTTGTCTTTTTTCAAAACTTGAAGGTTTGGTCCCCAACATGAGAGCGCTTTTTAAGTCCCTGTCTTTTGCTTCAGGTATTGTACTGGAAGGATCCTCTCATCCAAACCTGAATTAGCATGTGGTCTTCTTCAAAAATGAAAGTCAGGGGGCTGAATCTCTCTGAGACTCGATCAGAAACTGAAGTTCGACGTTATGACCATGAAAAAGTTCTCACACTTTCAAATCCTACTTTTCACTTTCCGGGCCTCACCTCAAACTTTGAGAGGACTCAACTTTCAACCTTTCAAAGTTAAAAACATGACTCTGAAGATTTGAAGAGGAGGGATAAGAATCACCTGAACCGTGAGGGTGCGCCTCTGTCTCTGCAGGTCCAAACACTCGTCCCCAAAGCTCAGCAGGACCTGGAAACGAGGCGGCGGCCGGCCGTGGAGTCCATAACTCTGGATCTCTGAGAATCGGGGAGGAGGGGAAGTTGAATCATTAATAATCAGAAGTTGGAGATTCAAATGATTTCAGGAGAATTTCTCTTTAAGAAATGTGACCTTTGGGGGAGATTGAATGGAAAGTCCTCCTCATACCACAAATGCAAATACTATTAGCTGTCAAGCCCTCACACAGCTGGCTCCTTCTGAGCGGCGTGTGGGTGGGGATAGTGTGGCTGTCAAGAAGTCATGTGACTGTTGCCTCATCATGAAATACGACTTTAAAAAGACAGTCTACCACAATCTGGAGCTGATATGAAGCTCTGAGAACTTTTGTTCTGAGAGAGGCTGACAGTAAATGACTAAAAAACTTCAGACTCATTAACACAAGCTGTGAGTTCAGATCTGATGATTTACTGTTAGACAGGCGGGCCACACTCTGCGCCCTAGAAGTTAAAAATAGAGCTTAATGTAGATTTTTACGATAAAAAAGACAAAGTTTAAGAAGCAGTAAAAGTTCATTTAGAAGATTTGTAGAGATCCTTAAAACGTCTTTTAATGATCTGGATTGAAAAATATTAAAACATTTACAGTATATTAAAGTTGTGGTTATATACTTGTATTGATGATAAAGGAAATATTGATCCTGTGCTAAAAATGCATAAGTTCATGGTTTCAGGTGTTGCAGAAACAGTAGCTACCTAGTTGTAGCATCTTTATCTGTTTTCATTCTACATTCCACTTCACTTCAAAATAAAAGCATGTTTTTACAATGAAGGGAATAAAACAAAATAAAAGCATCAAAATAGTCGTCTTCTTAAGTCACGTCTTGACATGAACAATGAAAAGAAGTTTTGTTTCTTGTTTTTTTTTACCTCTTTTGTTTCAAACTAAAGGGTTTCATTGAAGGGTCATATTAGTATTTTTAAAAGTGAATTTGTAGAGTTAAAGGTTCCGCCTGCACTTTCGGACCTACTTCTTGGTCATTTCTAATGCTTTCTGTGTCTTCTCTGCACCGTAGGTTTGTGCCAACAAAAACCTAGATATGAGGCCTGATGTTCACCTGCTTGAAAATCAAAAGGACCCCGACTTGAAGCCCTCTGATTGGTCCACTAGGTAACATCCTATTTTCTGCATTTCAAGATCGCTGCCTATAATAATCCTCCTCTCTTTTCTCTGCAACAGCTGTAGTACAATCAACCATAGACTGGAGATAAGACTAGAAGCAGCATTATCAGATCCACTGCATGTGGTCGAGTCAGTGCAGAAGTTTATGAGATAAATCATTGAGTCAAAAATAAACCCTTAGAGAAAGAAACTGTTAGCTGCGTCTGTCTGCCGTCATCTCACCTGTCAGGTAGTCCTGCGTGTGCAGGAGTTTACAGGGAACCTCCCTCTCCAGTTTGTTGGGTTTGTCTCCGTACTGGGACAGTCCTCCCTGCCAGTACACTCTGCTCTGACACAGCCTGCGGGCGTACAGTCCGTCTGGGCCCATCCACAGTAACACCCCCCTGTCCAGGTTGGACGGGGGACTCGGGGGACACTCGTCCGCCCTCCTCAGACTGTCCACAGGCAGGGGGATGACCTCACGACCGCCGGACTGCAGGAAGGGCTTCTCTTCAGGGGAACACGGAGTGATGTGGCAGCCCTCCGGACTGGCGACCGTCACCTCCCTCACCAGACTGTCCCGGATATATACGGACACGTGAAGGCGAAGGTCTGAGGGGAGAAGGTAAAGGTCAACGACGTGTTATTATCACATTTTTTAATGCGTAAATCACGAATGTTGAGCTGTACAGTCTGCTGTAGATTTATCTTCAGTATCATCCATGTTTATTCTCTGATTTTGAACTATCACAGCCCTGAATCAGGACAGACGTTATCTAACTATGTTTATTACGACCAATGTGCATGCGCTCGGCAACCGTGGCAAGGAAAAATGTCCCATAAGAGGAAGAAACCTTGAGCAGAACCAGACTCGTAGGTGGACAGCCATCTGCCTCAAACAGCTGTAAAGGGTTTTAATAACTGAGACCAAGTTTTGCATATAGAACGACTGAAAATGAGAAATTTCTCCATAACAGGCAGAAACCTTGAGCAGAACCAGACTCATTACTTGGAAGCTTTCCGCTGTGACTGGTGAGAAATGTTGGGACTACTACAATAACTGAAATAAATTTGATTTACCAGTAAAAAAAAAACACTTCATAGTAAATGGTAGTAAAGGAAAATTCCCTCTAAACAGGTAGAAACCCTGAGTGAAACCAGACACATAGGTGGTTAGCCATTAACCACAACAAACCAGAGTTTCAGATTAATTTTGACAGTTGAGACCAAACTTTTACACCGAATGAGCCGGTGCTTAGTTAGAATGAAAAGGACAAAGACAGTCTAAACTGCTCTGTAATAGGTAGAAACCTCAAACAGAACCTGGCTACTACCTGGCAGCCATCGACCACAACCAGTCAAAGAGGTTATGACTGTTGGCGAGGGAAGTTTTGTTCCAACTTTTGAAACCAAAGAAGCACCTGGTAACAGCAGAAGCAAATTAAAACTTGTTTTTATCAGGTAGAAACCTTGAGGGAAACCAGGAGGAGTGCAGCCGTCTGCCTTTAGCAGCAGGAAAAATTAAGACACTCATATTTGCGCAATTCAGAGTCTTTTAACACAAAATTGAACCCAAGTAGCTGGACTCATGTTCTTTAACATGTTTATTAGTTCAGCTCAGTAATTGGACGAGTGCAGTTTTTTCATATTAGTTAGAGTTTAATGTTGTTAAATGTTGTTTATTCATCTGGAGGATGACTGTGAAAAACTTGTCTCGTTAAAGTTGGTGGAAGGTTGTAGCATGAGACCTGAGAGAGTAATTAAACAAGGAGTTAATAAGTGATTACAACAATAACTGTATTGATCATAAGTATGTGACACTGCTTTTTGGGTTTTGGAGAATCAATGTTGTGAGGTTTTTGGTCAGTTTTGAAACCACTAAATGTTATTCTAGTTAAACGACGTCTATACACCATGTCTTAGTTTTAATAATAGCTCAAAAATGCTTTTAAAAATATATCTTTGTATTTAATTTTCTTGAAACAGGTCCAGCTATGTTCAAAGTTTACAGCGCCATTCCTCAGCGTTTATTAGATCTGCTGTATTTTATTGCTGACCAATAGGGGGCAGTAAATTACCAAAACTGGCCAACAGGTGAACAGCTACACCAGGTAGGTAGAGGGCTGTTTATATTTTTAAGATTAACCTTATTTTAAAAATGGACCCAATTGTAATCCACACTTTGGGATGAATCAGTCATTTAAAAATGTTTAAAAATCCACGTATGTTTTTTTTTCATGATATAAATCAAACAGTTAAATTATGTGAAACTACATTCGCTAACCTGGACTCTGCAGGTCGACACCGACACGACTGTAAAGTCTCACTTTTTATGCTTCTCTGTCGAGTTTCAGGGTGTGCAAGTACAAAAAAAAAAAAAAAAGTGAAATGAAAGTGTCGTCAACCTGAGAGCGCTTCTGCTGATCTGATGCTGGCGTCCAGAGAGAACGGTGACGGCTGACTGTCCGCAGGATTGTACGAGTAGATGGAGGCTCTGAGCTGGTATCCTGCACGCACAAACAGACAGACACACATCAACTTAACACTGCTGCACAAAGACACTGTGAAGGAATATGGACAGTTCTGTGTGAGTGATTATTACCGCACCATTGTCCATAGACGGGCCCTGCCACTGCAGGCTGCGGGGGGGACAGGGACACTGAGTGTAGGGCAGCTCAGGCAGGGAGGGGGGGTCCTGACAGTAGTCCCTCCAGCTGCACTCTGCTGTGGGCATGTACTGAGGCATCTGCAGACACAATTACTCATCATCAGATATATAATTATGGTAAAAAGTTAAATTAACACCTTAAATTAATAATATTGGAAAGGATTGATGTACGTGTGCAGGATCATTCATGCCTAAAAGCTCCTGTTTTCTCTGTTTCACATGAAGCTCTTCTCTCTCTCTCTTTCTCTTTCTCTCCTTTTCATTTTCCTGTGTATGAAAATCACCTGAGTTTGCAGGGCGGGGTAAGGGGGGTGGACCTGCACCGGGTAGCTCATTTGGCTCAGAGGGCTGTCCTCCTGTCGGGGTCCTGAATACAGCACATAAAAAAATATTTAACACACAACCACACAACTCAGCAGAAAAAAAGGGCCACATCTGTTGAGATCATACAGCGTGACCTTCATTGGTGGTTTGTCACTGCAGGAGTGAGGAGTCAGTGACCTTTGAACAATCAGCAAAGACATTTACAGAAAATTTCCAACTTTTTTTTTTCAGGGTTAAACCAAAAAGTTCACCCACAAACTTCAAGACCTTAAACCAAACATTTCTAAAGTCTGAACATGTGATGAAGGAGGAGGAGGTGTCTGAGGTTGAACCCACTTTTCTTGGCCCCCTCAGGGATGATCCGGTAGACTTTGTAAGGGTCTGAGATGTCCAGCTGGCTCCTCTCCACCAGCTCCTCGAAGTCGTTGCTCTTGTTAAGGGCGCAGCGGAGGCGGGTCTTCCAGGTTGGGGGGTCCGGCTTGTCGATACCCTCCCTAAACTTGCCTTTGAACAGCGCCCAGGCCTGCAGACAAACCACGGGGGAAATTTAACCCACGTGTGGAGTAGGCCTGCATGCAGAGGGATCTCCACTCTGTCCTGCATGTGGGCCTATTAGAGAGTCTGCACAAGTTTCTAACATGGCAGAAATCTTCATATGATTAAAACGATCAAACTGGGAGTCGTCGATTAACCGAGAATTTTTACGTGCAACAAAATCATTTCCAATAATGTAGATATTTTGCATTTTTCACGTCTTTTATGACAGGACTTTTACTCTTACATGGGGGCTTTGAAGAAATCGTCATGGCAGTCGTCGATTAACCGAGAATTTTCATGTACAACAGACTCATTTCCATAAATTTCTATGGATATTTTGCATTTTTTCTCTTCCTTTATGACAGAATTTTGCTTTTAGCAGGACTTATAGTCTTACTTGGGGACTTGAAAGAAATCGTCATAGGAGTCGTTGATTAACCGAGGATTTTCAGGTGCAACAATGTGGATATTTTGCATTTTTTCTCGTCTTTTATAACAGTATTTAACCTGTAGCAGGACGTTTAGTCTCACATGAGGACTTTGAAGAAATCTTCATGTGAGTCGTCGATTAACCGAGAATTTTTTTGTGCAAGAAAACCATTTCTATACATTCCCATGGATATTTTGCGTTTTTCTCGTCTTTTATGACAGAATTGTGTTTGTAGCAGGACTTAAAGTCTTACTTGGGGACTTTGAAGAAATCGTTTTTGCTTTAAATACGTTTTATTCAACAGTTGGAAACATTTTTAGTCGATAAAAAGAACAACTTAACTCTGACAAAAGCTGAAATAACCAAAAACATAATTAAAGTACACGAAAGAAAATGTTGCATCCGGATTTTGTGATCGATTTCTTGCAAGACAATAAAGATATTAAACACAAACGCAAACTTCTTAAAAAGTTTATGACTTTACAAGCAACTGTATCTTTTTCGTTTCACTTGAGAAACTTTTTTTTTTTTTATCATTTAATCGATTTTAATTTGAAAATCCACGAACACTGTTGTTGGTGGTGGTGGAGGAGGAGGGTGTTTTACCTTGAAAAGCGCGGCATCCTCATCCCGGTTGTAGTCCTGTTTCCCGGCGTGTTTCCATGGTATCCTGAAGATGCTCTTCTCGTCGTTCTCCCACACCAGCCCGGGATATTTCCCACAGTCCACCTGCTCGATCAGCCACTGTCTCAGCTTCCCGTTCCCGCTGCTCCCGGACCCTCCGTAATCCAGATCTGCGTTCATCTCTACGTCCACCGATAGTCCTGCTCAGAGTTTCTTTCAGGGGAGCTGATGTTGATGTTGTGAAAGTTTTTTGGTAGAAACTCTCCACGATTAGAAAAACTCTCTAAACCCACTGGTCTCCCACGCAGATGAAGGTGTGCGCCGGTGAAGCGCGTGGATCTGCTCTTACCTGTGAAAGTGGGTCCAGTTTAGAAATCAGTCAGAGCGAAAAACAAGAAGAAGAAGAAGAAGAAGCCCTCATCTTTACGGCGGGAGCGCTTAAATCCTCCACCAGAGAGCGAACAGAGGGGGGCGGGGTCAGAGAGCAGGGGATGATGCTGAAGAAGAGGAAGATGCACCTGCTCTCTCTCTCTCTCTCTCTCTCTCTCTCTCTCTCTCTCTCTCTCTCTCTCTCTCTCTCTCTCTCTCCTATGAAGCTTATCAGCGCACACACAGCGGCGCATCTCCAGTAAAGGCGCCTGACGGGGAAACCCTGCCGGCGTCAGTCAGAAGTGTCACACACCCGCACACGTGGAAAAAGTCAAGAGCCGAGCACGAAAACAATTCTGTGAAATGATAAAAGTTTGACGAAAAGGACTCTTCAGGGTGGTCCTGCTGCCTCAGAAGTGATGCGCATCGATTTTCCTTGTTATTGGAGGATTATGTGGAACAGATCTGATCGATGTTTTTACCACATCAAATCAGAGATGATCAGAAACCAACAAACAAGTATTGAGAAACGCCAATAACCCATAACTCAGAGTTGGGTTGGCAGACTGTAACTTGTTTTATTCAGTTCCAACAACCTAAAGAAGTTTAAAATAGTTTCTACATAAAATTGTCTCAAGCCAAAATCTGATTATTGATCGTTTTATTATGACATAATCGACATCTATAGGAGTCTCAAAGTCAAATATGGAAGTAAGCTGTGATATTTTCTTCAGAAACAAGGAGCGGTAAAAATAGATTTGTTCCCTTTTTTTGTCATTTAAAGCGTCTAAAACAATAAAACTTAACCTTTACAGAAGAAAATTACTAAGAATACAAAAAGCAGAACTAATGAATGATACTAACAGTGTCTTTAAAACTTCTCTTTCGGTGCATGATGGAAACTGTGCGTCACATCTTGTCCAGAAAGATCAAATATTTTGTAAATTTTTTATGTTTTATTTTAATTCTTCACCTCTTTTTGTGGTTGTAGACACACATAGTGAAATAAAAAGTACACAAACTCTTTAAAGTATTGATAAAAGTATTATCAAAGCATTTAAAGCTCCTGTGAGGAACTTTATGATTGTGTCCATTTTGGCGCCCCCTGTGGACAAACTGAGACTTTTTAACACTATAATATCTTGCTCATTTGAAATATAAAAAGATTATTTCAGCAGCCTACAGGTGTTCACTTCGTCAGACACCACCCCCCTGACAGCAGCTTCGACATTAAAAAAATCTGATTTTATATGTTTTATTTTTAACTTGATGGTTTTGTTTGTTTTTGTGGCTCAAAATGAGACATCAGGGTTTATTTCAGTCTGTTTCATCACGCTGAAAATCCTCATAGGAGCTTTCATTACTACAAGAGTTTGTTAAAAGTTTACTCAGTTGTTACCTAATATTAGGGTCAGATGAACTACGTTATAAAATCACATCAAACACAATAAAAAGTCAAAATAAATAAAGACAAAATGTTTTATTAAAAGAACAACAATCACTTCAAATGAGTCTAAACTTAAAGCTCCTGTGGGGACATTTAAACAGATTATGGAAAAGATTGAAGTTAACAGCAACGTATATTTATGACCTAAAATCAATTCATGGACAATCAGCAAAATAAAAAAAAACATGAAATTTTGTTTTGGTGATTTTTTAACCTTTAAAAAACTAGTGCATGTTTATTATTGATGAGTAAAACAAGTTGAGATATTTTTGACTGAAAAAACACAATTTATCGGACAAAATCATCGACAACATTAGTTATCACTTTGTCCACAGGGGGCGCCAGATTGATCAGGAAGCTCCCTATTAGAAGCTTTGAGGCGTAACATGAATATTTGTTCATAAAATAAGATGAAATGTTTGAAATTAAAACAAAAAGGACATTATAACACTACATTAAAGCACCGGGACAGTTTTACATTTCAGTATTGGTATTTTAATTTAATCTAACTTAAAATTTTTATGCATTAAATTCCCTAAAGACTCTAAAAATACTGATAATTTGTCTTTCAAAAATGTGTTTTCCCGGTAGTTTTTGGTTTAGGACTAACTTCCCCCAAACAGAAAATTCACCGACTGACTTGACTCTGACGTTAATGAAAATTAATCAAATGAAAATGCAAATTCAGATGTGTAATTTACCGAATATTCTGTGTATAGATAAACTGTAGATAGATTCTACACGCAGACGTTTCTATTATTGATCCTTTGAACTGACCGTGTTTTTGTATCTCACACAATCTTTAATACAAACATTCATAAAGGAATCAAACTGTATAGATAGATTGACTGGAAGTACAGATAGAGAGTCACACACTCATATTTCAAGTTGAGGACACAGCATAACAGAAGTAAAGGAGGTGGGGGGGGCAGTTTGCTGTGTGCGTCTTCACACTGAGGAGCGTATGTTCATCATGTTTCCTTGGTGTCAGGCTTGACTGCCCTTGCATGTTGTTTTGACAGTTAGAAGCAAAGACACGACATGAAAACGGGGGACGAGACAATGAGATAAAAATCCCCCCTCACATGA
The DNA here is from genome assembly GCA_962446985.1 of Xyrichtys novacula. Classification (NCBI taxonomy): domain Eukaryota; kingdom Metazoa; phylum Chordata; class Actinopteri; order Labriformes; family Labridae; genus Xyrichtys; species Xyrichtys novacula. The sequence continues at coordinate 36,273,652 of OY660870.1, forward strand.
CTGCGCTGCAGATAAAAGAGTCAACAAATCATTTTAGTACAAAAGAAAAGTTTTCTCTGCAGGATCGGTGACAGGGGGATGGGAATCGACAAAGTCCTCAGGTGTTCGAGTTCCTCAAAGCAGATCTAACTCTCTCTCTGTTTTCCTCAGGTGCTTCTGGTGTTCAGATCAGGACTGATGCTGGTCAGAGTCAAACTGCTGTTTTCAGATTTACGAGTTAGAAGGTTTTCCACCTCCTTTTCATCGTCCAACGAGGTCTTCCCGTATCGCTCCTTCCACCAGGTTCGATACTGAGAGAGAGAGACAAAGAGCAGAGGGAGGATGAAGAGGGAGTCAAAAGACTGTTTTAGTTTTCAGATAAAACTGTAGAGACTGTGGATTTAACAGTTTGTGTATCAACATTCAGAAACTGAGGAGACCAGTTTCTGAAGTTTTGAAAGTGAAATGTTGTGTCATCTTTGTCTGATGTAAGATTTCAACAACTCAACGTAACGTTTCATGTTTTTGTTTCATGATGCGACAATTTAACCTTCCTCCTGTGTTTGCTTTTACTACACACCCACCACGTTAAGGGTCAGTTTGAACAATTCTCTATCATCCAGTTTGGCTCTCATCTCTAGGTTACCTTGTTCGGCTTCATTATACATGAAAATATTGCTTGTGATAGTTTTGGTTGTGGTCCTCTGGGTCTTTCTTTGTCAGTATACCCCTCATACAGACATCTGTACTGAATTGATCTCACATGTCTGGACATGCCTGATGTTAAATCTCACATGAGTGTAAGAGGATCTGACTGTCAGTGTGTTTCCTGTCAGTGCACATATGATTTTGGTTTTTGTTCTGATGATCAGATATTAATCTAACCAGGTCAACAGCAACCCTAACACAACAAGTGCCATAATTTTAATAAGAGCAGTGGTTCTTTTGAGCATTTAAAAACGAAAACAGACCCTAACAGAGGAGGAGGGTTAAAATCAGGACTGCAGGAAAACCAGGTGTTCCTCCTCTCCTCCGCTCCACGATTTCCAAAAAGAAATCCAGTTCAGCTTATACGATATTTCCACTACAGAGTCAAGTCTTTTTTTTAATGTAGCATCACCTGAGGGTCTGAGGAACTTGATTCTGAGACTGTTGGGCTATTTGCTCACACATTCTCTCACAGAATGGTGAACCTTTGCTTGAATTTTCTCTTCTGAGAGACCCGCTTCTCTGGACCGCTCTTATTATACCCAGTCATGGTACTAATCTGTGGTACACCGGCCTAATTAGCAGAAGATGGAGCTCCACTCAACTTTTTCAGTTTTCTTGTCCCTGTTTTACGAAAAAAGGATGAGGGCCACAAGAAGAGAAAAAAAAAAAAAATTACAGGAGGGAGATTATTTTTAATTTCCATTTCAAGATTAAAGTCGAAAGTTTAAAAGTCGAAATTTCCACTTTATTCATGTCGACTTTAATATTGAAATTTCCACAATATTAAAGTCAGGTGAACTCAGTTATAAAAATCACATCAACAATAAAAAGTCAAAAGATATTTAAAAAATGCTTTAATAATCACTTCAAATGAGTCTAAACTTAAAGCTCCTGTGAGGAAATTTAAACTGATTATAAAATATATTAAAAGTTAACAGTGACGAATATTTAAGACCTAAAAAATGACAGTTTGTTTTTGTGATCTTTAAAAAACTAGTGCATGTTTATTATTGATGAGTAAAACAAGTTGAGATATTTTTGGCTGAAAAAACACAATTTATCGGACAAAATCATCGACAACATTAGTTATCACTTTGTCCACAGGGGGCGCCAGATTGATCAGGAAGTTCCTCTTAGAAACTTTCAGTCGTAACATGAATATTTGTTCATAAAATAAGATGAAATGTTTGAAATTAAGCCAACAAGAACATTAAAACACTACATGAAAGCACCGGGACAGTTTTACATTTTAGCACATAGTCGACTTTAATATTTAAATTTCCACTTTAATCTCAAAGTTTTGACTTTAATCTCTTTCCTGTCATTTTTTTCTCTCTTCATGTGGCCCTTATCTTCTATCATTCTGTCTCCACTTTTCAGAAAACAAAGAACTATTTTTAAGGTTCAGATGAAACTTCCATACCATTTCCACTGAAGATTAGACATTACAGTATCTTGATGTTTACTATTACCTACTACTGTACGGCTGCATCTCTCCACTCCTGTAAATCAGGTTATGATGCAGTGAGGGGATTTCAGCAGAAACACCAGATGTAAAAACTTTGATGGACCACAAAACACAGGAAGTTTGAAGATTTAATCTGCAATCAGAGACCTCGATTTATCAGAGCAGATCCTGTAGACTCTAAAGAGTCAATATTTGTGTTCCCCTCTTTCATAAAGACATGATCTGATTTCCTGTAGGCGTGCTAATAATATTGAAAACTTGATGCTTTGAATGACCGTCTCCCTGACTCTCACTCACCTCTGTCAGCTCTGTGTTCTCAAACTCCTCCAGCTGCCGCAGGAAGCCCAGGTTCGGTCCCGCGCACGGCCGAGCCGCCCTCACCGCCGCCAGAGAGTCCACCCAGCCTCGCCCTGTAACCGTCATCATGTAAGCCACCACCAGAGTCACGCTGCGGGACACACCTGCAACACTGAGAGCGAGCACACAGATCCACGGTGGAGTTTATAATATCAACCTCACATATTCAGAGGCTCTGCTTTAGAGTAAAAAGAAGTGAAACCTGGTATTTTCAAGATCTGTGGTTTGTCTTTTTTGATATAAGGAAGGATGAAAGGTGAGGTGATTTATAAAGATTGTCTGCTGGGTGACATTGATGTGGTTGAAAATGAGAAGTGACTTAATTGAATTTGAGGATTTCCAGTCAGTAATCACAGCGAGGCAAATACACGTCCTCATAAACAGAGATCAACTCAACTGAATATTCGTCCTCTTTCTCACAACATCCTCATTTGCAAAAGACAAAGAGTTTCATGTGGTGTTACTGTGTGGCAGGAAATCTTCAGCTCAACCACTGGGAGGATGATTAAGAGCAGGAAACACGTTAAAGGGGGCTCAGAAATATGACAAAGTGCTTTTTAACTGCAGAGATGATTTTAGGATTAAGTGAGTTTTTAGATACTTAAGTGATACTCAGTTATTTTCTCTCCTCTCACCAGTGGACGAGGCAGCCCTCTCCTTTCAGTCGGGACTCGTGGATAAACATGATGCTGTCTCTGAAGAACTGAATCCTGGAGGAGGAAAGACCACATTTACAGACTCATCTAGACCGTTTCCTGATAGACTCGGCTGATTTAAAAATGTAGAGATTAATATTGAGATTATTGAGGGTTTTTTTTATCAGATTAACACAGATTTTCAACTTTGTTTTTGTTGCTAAATTTAACCTTTTCTCCTCTTTCTACATTTTCCCTGACCCGCTGCAGATCTCACCTCTGTTTATCAGCCATTTACTCTCACAGAGGTCACACCGTGTTTAAAATATCTGCACATTTTTATGTGTTTAATTTCTGAAAATGCCTCCATGTTGTTATTGGCATTGAAACTTCATTAATTTAATCAATATTCAATGAAAGTTTGATCACCTCCCAACCTAAAGACACTGTAAAATGTTAATATTTGATTAATCTGACTGAGAGTCTGAGACCTCTTTCACATCACTTATTCTTTACTTACAGCACAGAGATTTGGCCCAACATTTAAAGGTGCAGTCTGTAGGATTTAGCATCATGAAGCAGAACAGACTTGATTTAAATAGAATATAAAATTCCTAAGCATGCCTAAATCACATGAATATGAGAATAAACCTTTAATTTCCACTGTGCATGAGCCTGAATTTAAATATGATTTAGATAATAAGAGAAATACGAACATTTCCATGACTGAATATGCACGTTAAAAAGAAAATTAACTTTTAGTTGATGTGTTTCAGAGGTGCAGCGTTTGCCGCCAAAAGACAGTCAGTCAGCTCGACTTCCTCTGCTCCTCCCTACTGAGTTTATTCACAGAGGCTGCGGCTTCGTTTCAGTCAAACCTCTGCAACGTATAATTAAAGAAACTGTCAAAGCATGTTTTCATGTTTAATTCCTACATTTAAAGTTGATTAATATAGAGACGATATCAACGATGAGGGATTCACTCAGATTTTTCTGGAGCATGCATGTCTGCAGATCAGCGTCTTTCATTGTAAGTTTGGAGGAGAAAATAAATGTGCATTATACACAATTATTTATAAATCCAGCCATTTATCATATTTTCTGAATATCACAGAGACTATTTTAAAACTTTCTACCTCACACTGAGAATTTTTCCTTTTCTTTTTATGCAGATATCGGACCTCTCCTGCAGACAAACTCTGCGTCTGTCTCTCTAAAGTCCATTTTCCTCTCCTTGTTCGTACTCACAGGTTTTGCTTGGAGTGGTCAGCAGCAGATATGCACAGGTACGTCATGTCCTGAAAGACAAAACAGGCAGTAATTTAGTCTAAACTAACTCAAACATGTCGTTACTCTGAGGATTTAACGAATACAGTTTTTAAAATGGAGTTTTTTTCATCCTGTCAGGTCATCCGTTCGAACACCGCCTTGAACACACTTCCTGTTTCTGCTTGGATGGGACTGCCCCTGAAACCTTGCCCCCTATGGCCCTGCTGATGTGGTAGGTCACGACTTAACGATGTTCAGTGTGTGTGTTCTTGTGTGTGTGTGTATTTCTGCACCTGGCAGCTGATGGTACATACAGTGGACAGAAACTAACTGGTCCAGTTATGACTGCGCCGCTGCGAAAACCCCTGAGCCCTCTGGGACACAGCGAGGCCTGGATGTTCTCCTCCTGGGCTCGTTTGCACGCCCACAAAACTTAAGTTTTGTAGTAGTGACAATAAATAAATAAACATGAATAATTCTGAGGAAAGATGCAGCACTAATACTGAGGAAATGTGTGTTATAGACAGAGAGAGAAATCTTGTGCAGCACCGAATTTCTTTGCAAAGGTCAAAAATGTGAATAAATGCTGAGATTAATAGTTTTCACTCATTTGCTTCGACTGTCATCGCCTGGTTATGTTTTGCAATATGTTAATTAGAAGCACATAACGTACGGTAAACAGCACTTGGACCTTAGAGATTTTGTGGTTGCAAATTTGACCCTCCTCTCTCAGGAACCATCAAGCTGTCTTCCAAGAAATCAATCAGTCAGCAGTTTGACTGTTAGGTATGCAAATAAAACCGTCCCATCTGGCTATTTGGGCCGACAGACCTGAGTCATCGTTACAACCACAGATCGCGGAGAGCAGTGTCATCCAATTTCAAGTGACAACAACCCTGCCATCAAGATAAAGCAGGCACGCCCGGGCCCCAATTTGAGCCCAAAACCTCTCCTAAAGTTTTGGTGGTTGACCAGTTTGGGTAGTGATACTGCAAAACAAGTTGCTGTTTCTCTTCTACGTTCAATGAAACAGAAGAGGAATGGATGGAGAAAGTGTACAGAAATCTGTGAGCTCTTTTCAGGCTCGCTTTCAACAAGAAAAGATGAAAGTTGTGAAAGCGGACACATAAGATCCAGATTTTCAAAAACCAGTCGAAGACGGAGCACAGAGGGCGATAAATTCAACATTGAAGGGCTCAGTGTGAACTGTTTGGACAGGGAAGAGTCTCAGCTTCATGAAACTTTTAATGTTCACTCTTACATCTGTTACCAAATGGAAATCAGTCGAGGTAAATTTGTACTTTCAATCCAGCAGGTTCTCACACGCTTTGACACGTACACATAAGTAAAACATCTTTTGCACCTTTTCACACTCAAATCTCAACATCTAAATTCGGCCATGAAACGCCAGAAACTTTTTTATGCAGTTGCACTTTCAAGACTTGATCGGGCGCAGACCGCCGAGCTCCTACCTCCCAGTGTAAATGTGCTGCATCTGCATCATCCCAGCTGCAGCCGCACAGGTTAAACGCAGCATTCAAATGTGCAGATTTGTCCACAATATTTAAAAATGCGAGTCATGAGAGGAGCAGATGAATTTCACATTATGACTGATACTAGACCTGAGGACTTTCCACGCCAAGAAAGAAGAACATCTGACTTTCACACCATTTGAAGTGGTCTGTTTGGTCAGCGTCGGATCAAAATGAATTTGGTCTTAAAGAAAATCACTTCAAAGATTTTCTTTGTCTTTTATTTATCCTCGAAAATCCAAACAGAAGCTGTCCGATATCTGATAAATGATTAAAGAGGGAATCGAAGAAGAAGGGAAGATGTTAGTTAGGATTACAGGTGAACCATTAGAAAACAACTATGATGTTAAAGTCAGTTTTGAGGCATAAAAACGATGAGAATTAGATTTTTTGTATTGAGGTAAAACTAAGAGAAGAAACAAAGACTAATTTGCTGATTAAGAATCAATCAAAGTATTAGTAGAAATCCCTGATAAGTTTTTTGGAGTATTGAACTTCTGCTGCATGTAGTGATCAGATCAGTGTTGGTGTCAGAGGTTGTAAAGGCTGATTTAGGACACACAGCAGACAGAGCTCACCTCCAGTACAGGTGCTGCTGTGTCATGAATGGACAGGATGTGGGTGATATTGTGCTTTGCCAGCAGCTCCCCATCGCGTGCATCTGCAGAGAAAGAGAGATGTCCTCATGTAAAGTCAAACCTAAATAAAGCTTTTTCTGCCCGACAATAACCTCTTCTAGCAAATGTGGCCTTAAAAGCTTCAAAGTTTAACTCCTGTTCTGAACTGAAAGAAAAACCGGAAAACCAGTGTTTCTAAAACAGTCCGACAGCTTGGCCAAAAGCAAGAAACTGTAATTCTTCTAATCAAATTTTAGTCTGCAAAAGGAAGCCAAAGGTTTTCTACCCTGGACAGATGTGCACTTTTTCTCTCATGCTTTGCAAGTTTGCAGGATGCCACCACGAGCTGTTCAAGAAAGAGCTGAGTCTCTACTAAACTAACCTCAATGTACAACTTCACTCAAGTTTAAAACCTGCAAAATGCAAATGAAACAAAAACTTTAAACACTTGAATAAACCTCTGAGAGTGCTGCACAGACAGAGGACACAATCTGCTTATGTAACTATCAATTCAAGTCAGTGACTTAAAGGTCATGGAGTAAGAAGAGGCCCAGAGTGTGTGTTGTCATGAAACAAATATTTATAAGAGGTGTGATGGTGTTGATGTGACATTAAAGATGGTAACAGTCTGTCCTTCAGCCACCGAGCACAAAAACAAGAGACACACCGAACTCTCTGAGACGAAATCAAAACGGTCATCAGGTTTATAGGAGCTGTTTAAATTCAGGCCATAAAAACAGAATTAATACTGTAATATAAAAACTTCACACAAGAGGAGAAGAAAGAAAGAAAGAAAGAAAGAGGCATTTAAAGAGGAGTATCAGAGCCATATGTTAAGGATAAAGAATATTCGTAACACTTTACTTGACGCCTATCTCTACAACGCACTTTAAATCTATGTATGATGTCTTATAGCACTGTATAACTACATTATAATCACGTTATAGCACTGTATAACTATAGTTATAAACACTCCTAAATGATCATAATGCTTTATAGCATAGGTCAGGGATTATAATGTGTTATAACTGTTAACAATGTGTTTATAATGTGTTTATAAATAGTTCATAGTTCATAAACTTGTATAACTATCATTATAAACACTCATTAATTATCATAATTCTTATGATTACTGCTATAAAGAGAGAGTTTATAACTCTAGTTATACAGTGCTATAACACGATTATAACGCATATATATATATATTTATGATGTGTTATAGAGATAGACGTCAAATAAAATGTTACCAAAATATTTTAGGAGTTTGGAAATAGAGTCATAATGTCACAAAAACAGTCGCAGAGTCATAAGAAATTAAAGTTAAGTCTTAAATAAAAAGTCATAACAGGCCGATTAGGAGAATAAAATCTTAATTTAGTGTTTTCATTATAGGAATAAAGTCAACTTGTTATCAGAGTTAATTCGTATTAAAACCATAGTCTAATATTACATGAATAAAGTCGTAGTTTTAGTGAATGATTGACCTGTTTGAAGCAGGAACATGGAGCCGCTTATTAAATTAGAATATTATTAAATTAAGATGAACCATCATCCTCGTTTTAAGGCACAGGATTGGCTGCTGATCAGGTGACCAAACTTGATCACAAACCTGCTTTTTTCTTTTAGCAGATCGACTTTATCTTTTTTCTTATTCTTACCTGTTTTATGTTTTTATTTTGGTCCTCATGGTCTCATTTTATGTTGCATGGTTCTTGTATTTTCTGGGTTCCTTATGACAAATGAAATTGACCTTCAATTCTGATTTAACTGAGCTTTATTTATTTGTCCTTATTTGTCTTCATAAACTTCTGTTTTTAAAAGTGCTCTCAAAATAAAGTGATCATTATTATTATTACTGTTATTTATCGTCATGAAGGAACAGATTTATTCTTTAAATTTTATTTTTTATTATTTCTTAATGTGGCCCTAACACTTTTACGTAAAATATGACACAATATTTTTTAGTCTGAGCTTTAAAGTCCATTACATATATCTTTCTGGAAAAACTACACAGGTCAAAATAAAATAAAATCAAATAATTAATTTTGAGTTAGAACGAGTTAAAGTGTTGTAGTCATCGTTACCTTGTCAGTTATGTTGAAATTATACAATCAAACGTGTAGAAATAGTTTAAATAGATAAAATTTCATGTATGAACTGGTTCAAACTAACCCTGTGAGAAATCTGAGACATTTTTAGATCAAAGTTTTCTTTTTTTTCTCAAATTCACACTTTTTCTCCCCGAATAAAAGCTTCGTCAGATTCGAGGGCGTGCAGGATGTGAGAAGCTCAAGGACGTTTTCTGTGCTGCCACGATTTCACGCGTGCACATGTTTTTCAAAGCCACCAGTTTTTGCATTTGCAGCAAAGTGATAAATAAGTGGAATATAGTCGTTCGTACTGGGGACACCCCCACACTGCGGGGCATCCCCTCCCACACAAACCCTCACATACTCCCAGCAGCTTTCCTTCAGCTGCTGAAACCTCCACAGACCTGAGAGGGATTAAAAAAACACAGTAATCTTTTTTTTAACTCCAGAATACGGTACTTGAGTAGTTCTGCTCCACGCTGTGACCTCTCTATAGAAACTGAGCTCAGTGTAGCATCTCACCACATGCCCCCTCTGCATGAGGAACCGAAACATGATCACTATTGTCCTGAAATTAAATAAATCCTTTACTTAGGTTACAGGTGGCGGGAGAGCTTACCTTTGAGGTTCCCAAGATACAGATCAGGCAGGACCTTAAGAGAGTTCAAAACCAGGTCACAAAGATGTAAGTAAGGTTTTTAAATGTTCCTCTTATATAGACGTTCAGAACTTTACCTTGTTGATTCCGTTCCCCATGTCAGCCGAGAGTCTAAAGAAACCTCTTCAAATTTTAGATGCACAGTCAAAAGTTTGTGTTATCCAGAAGTGTTCAGCCTTCTCCTCAGGAAAACAGTCGGTCAGTGGCTGTGAGAGCGACCCATCATTTTCAACCTAACCTGAGGTATCGTAAAGCCATCGACACGTTCACAGCTCATGTCCCTAGTGCTGCTTCATTCAGAATAGGCAGCCTGGGATGATGTAATGCGACCTTAACAGTAGAACACACTCCTTGGGTATTTATATTTAGACCTGGAGTGGGTCATGGGACTGTGGATAGGCACATACCAGCCAGACAAAGATGGTTGAGGGGGCAAAGGGCAGAGGAGAACAGATCCTGCAGTGAGGCACGCCGGGCTATCACTATCTGTGGAGGTATTACACCATAAAAGGAGCGCTTTTAAAACACCAACCAGAGACAATGGACTTCAACAATAAATCAGTATTATAATAAACCTTAAATTTAGTATTTGACTTTAAATATTTTAAGCATTTAAGGAAAAGTCCGGTTTATTTTCTGGGAACCATGAATCTGTCGGTATCAACACACTTTCATTCACAGTGTTTACCTCTTAAAGATGATTTTCAGAGTGCTGCTAAAGCTGAAGGAAATGTCAGGAGATAACCAAAACGAGCAGAGTTCATCCTCAGGGAAGCATGAATATCTTTTCCCAATTTAATGGTGATCAACCTGACAATAGTCACAGAAATTCATGCAACATGAACCTGCGAGTGGTTCTCAGGGGACGTGCCAGAGTGGGTCACTGAAATCTGAAGGTTTATCCTCTGGGAGTCATGAATGGGTTTAACAGTTTTTATCAGTGTATCAGGTTTTTCATGAAAACTTGTTGTTTGTTGCTACATGACTGAAATGTCAACAGATTCAATAATCTGACAAAAAAGACAAGAGATGACCAAGATCAGTAAAATATCTCCTCTGGGGACAATGAATGATTTACTGAAATGTCAAAGAAATCAACTAAATATTTCGTTTCGTGACAAACATATAAAGCTGTTTCTGTGCTAAAGAAAAAGTTAGAAAACTACCATCGTTAGTCAAGTGTATCCTCTGGGGACCAGGATTTCTTTCTTTACAAGTTATTACAGCTACAACTCGATGGTTGGGAATGTTTTTCTCCAAAGTTTCACCTGTTAAGGACGCTAAATCAAACATCAGGGGGTCACTAGAGTTGGTAAAGTTGATATACTATCAAAGAAAATGTCAGAGATCATTAAAGAAAGTAAGATTTACCTCTGGGGACCATGAGCATGTGAACCAGATACCAAATAAAATGGCAGAGTGTTAGACTGCACCACTAAAATGTGACCCCACAAACTTTAAGAGGAAATCACAAAGTTCAGTAGGATTTAGCTTCTGGGGACCATGAATGACTGACTCATATCTGTCTCTCCATAACAAAAATTTTACTCACAAAATAATTCACCTTAATCCTCTAGGAACCACGAATATCTGTGCCACAAAGACAAAAGAAATCTACTAAATAGAGAAGATCTGCCCTCTGGGAAGCATGAATTTCTGAACCAGCTTTATCTGTTCTTTAAAGATCTGGACCTGAAATATCTCCGTCTCTTCTATCAAGATATTTGATTTCTTAGAAAACGGGGGAACGTAACCGCTCACTTTAGAAGAAACGCTTAATTTAACGAACATTAATCATGACCTGCTACTTTCTAAGACCGAAGAATCCCCCCCGTTTATTTTAAATGATGTGTTGTCGTGTCTCAGTGGACATCCATCTACTTTAGTCACCGCATTTCCAGTAAATTCTGCTTCATCTGTAACACCGCTCTGGGGAGGCTGAGATATTTTTAGCGCGTCTTTGTTGTCTTGTCTTGTGTTCCTGTGTGCGGTTCATAGTGTGGCATCGCTCAGACGCTCTGACAGGCAGAAGATTGTGGAGGCGTTTACAAAAAGCTGCTTGTCTCTGAGAACTAGGTCTGAACAGCTCATCACATCCCGGGTAAACCCATTCATAAACAGGCGCATCACACCTTAACAAACAAGAGCCTTTTGGGGTTTGAAGGTGCAGAAAAAACACCTCTGCCACAGCTTTACAGTGTGAGTGTGTGGGAGGGGGAGGAATGAGTGTGGGCGGTGTGTGCTCATATTAAAGTTGTTTGTTTACCTTTCAAAGTAAAACTCTTTTTGCCACCTTCAAATATCATGACCCCTGAAGTAAAAATGATTGTTCCCCACCGGCAAAGTTAACCTCACCTTACAAAGTTACTCTCTTGGCTTTAGCTTTTTTTAAAGATTTCTTCTGGATGCCCAAAAATAGAGAAAAATTTTGTCTCTTTTTCTTGTTTCTTTTGAGCTAAAATCAGAAATCTCCATATTTACAGTTAACTCTATGATCATAAATGTATTTTCTTGGTGTTTTCGTATTTCTAACTTATTTATAAAGCCTCCATGTGGACAAGTATTACAAATGAGCTTTTTGCTATAAACACCAAGTGTGTTGCATCTGGAATTAAAGGGATACTAAAATTTATTTACGCCAGAATATCGAGAGATGAATGTTGCTCACCGCTTTCTTCTCTAGTTATACCAACTTCAGTAACGACCGCAGGATAGAAATACACAGCAGTCTACATCTTCACACTCAACCAAAACGCCACTCTGTAGCCACAAATAATGCTCAGAACAGCACCTAACTTCATCAACAGGACATATAGGGTCACAGACATAGTACTAGACACCAAACATCTTTTTAACTTTGCCTAATTTCTTTAGCAAAGAGACTAAACACAACTCACCTACTCTCTTCCAGCAGACGCTTGTTTGTACGGAGACCTCAGGCCAGTCCATTACAGACTACAGCGGGGTGACACAGCTCAAGGAAGAACATTTATGATCATTTCTTCATCATTTCCTTAAAATAAAAATCACCATATTAATCATTTCCTCTGCAGACGCGGTAGTTCTTCTGTCTCAGCGTCTCGGTCTGATTGTATTTCCATGAGGAAATGTCCATAAATGTTCTTCCTTGAGCTGCGGCACCCCGCTGTAGTCCGTAATGAACTGGCCTGAGGTCTCTCTACAAACAAGCGTCTGCTGGAAGAGAGTAGGTGAGTTGTGTTTAGTCTCTTTACTAAAGAAATGAGTCAAAGTTAAAAAGATGTTTGGTGTCTAGTACTATGTCTGTGACCCTATATGTCCTGTTGATGAAGTTAGGTGCTGTTCTGAACATTATTTGTGGCTATAGAGTGGCGTTTTGGTTGAGGTTTGTTTATGGCTCCTCAGACCGCTGTGTATTGCTATCCTGCGGTCGTTACTAAAGTTGGTATAACTAGAGAATGAAGCGGTCCGCAACATTTGTCTCTCGAGGGGGGGTCTAACTCGGTGTTACGGTGTTTGACCCTAAATTGATTTTGCGCCGGAATATCCCTTTAACACATATTTAAATGTTACAGCATCATGGTGTCCCTCAAGGCTCTGCACTTGGACTTCTCCCATTTGTCATCTACATGTTCCCCAGAGGACGGATCATCCGCCAACACAATCTCACTCTCTCCTACACAGATGACACACAGCTCTACCTCATCATGTATCATCCACCTATCCTTTGAGATCTGCAACCTGGGTCATCACTAGCTCCGCCCCCTCCTTCCACATCAACTTCTCCAATCAGTCAGCCGTCTTTCATAAGAAAAAAAATCTAGATTACGGCCATCAATCTCTCTACTGAAACCGTCATTCATGTTTCAAATCCCACATTGACTGAAAACTGGACCAAGAACTCAACACAACTCAACAACTTTCTCAGCGAGACGCCACAGTCAGTACAAGTCGGCAGGTCTCAACTCCTACAACGATGAGACAAACCACAGGAAGGAGGTTTTAAACGTGGAAGAGACAAAGAAAATTATCATGGACTTCAGAGGAGGCCACGCTGAACACCCCCCACTGAGGAGTGAGTGAGCAGCACCAAGTTCGTGGTGGTGCACATGAGTGAAAACCTTTCCTGGACAGCTAACTGCACATCACTCTACTTGATGGTGCGGTGCCTCTACTTCCTGTGCACCCTTTACCGAGGCGCCATTGAGAGCATCCTGACCATCTGTGTCACTGTGTGGTTTAAGAGCTCCACAGAGCAGAACAGGAAAACACAGCAGTGCATATAGTGGACTCTGAACCCCCTCTCAAGCCTTACTGGGCTCATAGTATTTACACTTCGACTCCACTGTTTACATCAATGCATCACTGCAGATTAGAACCACCACCTGCATTTAGGTCAGGTGTAGATCTGCACAACTGAATCATTTTTCTGCTCCTATATGTATGTGTAAGGGAGTATGTATATATAGACACACGTGGGTAGATGTCATAGCAGCCTTTCTGTGTCTCTGTGAACCTTAGGAGGATTCATCAGAGTAAAAACTGGTTTTAGTCCACAGTGATCCATAACACCAACCTGAGTGGAGGAGTTTGATCAGGTTGTGTCCTGGATGTGAGAGGTCAGCACTGCCTGGTAAGTGGGTTAGTTTGCGCTATCTCTTTAAATTTTAGGAGACTTAAAGCCGTCAGAGATCCTTGCAGCGCTGCAGGATTGGATTAGATTCCTTGACTGTTTAACCGGCTACACACGGAAGCAAAGTCTGAGTGAAGTCTGAGGCATGGCGGTGTGCTTACTCGGAAGTCGATTCCTGAAATGCAGAAGTTACTTAGGGACGGCCATGACAGCGATCCAGCCGTACTGGTAACTATAGGAGGTTTTCATGCTCGTGTGCACAAATATAGACAACAACCGCTTAATGCTGCTGCAAAGTAGGACTCGACTGCACCGCTTCTAGACACGCTTTAGTTACTGTTTAGAGATATGAACTTTTTCTGGAGGTTAGTTCTGCACAAATCCATAAGATGGCGCAGTATGCCAGACAATGCACAATGAAGCCTGTTGAATCATGCAGTCTGTGGTTAAAGTTGAGAGGCAGGCAGTCAAACGGCACCATAAATGTGTGGTATGGATATTAGTAGGCCTTGTAGTCGTAATGTTTTATGAGCTGTTACGAGAATATTAGCCATATATGCAAGAATGCTTATAACTTACTTTTTTAAAGGCGCATTGCATGTAAAAATAGGTATTATCTGATTTTGAAGCACAGTTGTTTAAGTGTTGTGGACTTTGTTTTGCTGTCACTGTCATTTTAGAGTCAGTCATGGTTGCATTTTTATTAATCAGTGTCTGTGTGTCTCCCTGCAGCTCTTCAGTGACCTCAGGCCGGCAGCACACTAATGGAGTGGACCTTTACTATGAGCGGACAGGTGGAGGTAAACATCCCCTCCTGCTGCTCCCAGGTGCCATAGGTAAAGATAACTCAAACACACCTCTGACAAAGATCTCCCACACACTTTACTTTATTTAATCTCTTTTTGAACCTTTTGTTGTTGTCTTCTGTCTCAGGAAGCACCCGCACTGATTTCGGCCCTCAGCTGAAGTCTCTGGATAAGGAGCGCTTCACTGTGGTTGGCTGGGATCCTCGTGGTTATGGCCGGTCCCGCCCCCCGGACAGAGACTTCCCCCTGGACTTTTTTGAGAGGGATGCGAAGGATGGTGTGGATCTAATGAAGGTATGTTACAAATGATCTCGTACATTTACTGTGATTTGAAATCCACTGTCTGCTTTAATCTCCTAATTTTGCATGATAAAACGAGGAAATTAACCTCTGTTCATCACTGTTTGGTGCATTTTAAACAACTATTTGTGTCTGAGACGTTTGGTATTTTCATTTTTATCTGCAGGCTCTGGGTTTCAGTAAGTTCTCTCTGCTGGGTTGGAGTGATGGAGGGATAACCGCTCTGATCGCAGCAGCAAAACACCCAAATCTGATCAACAAGCTGGTTGTTTGGGGAGCAAATGCTTTTATCACCCAGGAGGACCTTGACATTTATGAGGGTACTCCTCCTCTGATGGATTTCTGCCAGTGACATCTTGAACTTTTCAGTCAGTGCGTGGTGTAATCTCATGTAACTCTGAGTCCTTGTGTGCGCAAAGGGGTGCGAGATGTCTCCAAGTGGAGCGTGAAGATGAGGAAGCCACTGGAGGAGGTGTACGGAGCAGAAGCATTTGCTAGAAACTGGGGGGCCTGGGTGGATGGGATCACACAGTTTGCAGCAAAACCAGAGGGTACATTGTCAATATGTGACTTTATCTCTGTACTTATGAAAGAACTCACAGTGGAGTTGAGGCCATAGCCGTGTCATATACCTCACTTTAATATTATCAGAAGAGATGTGCATCCAGAGTTTAACCATTTCTTTAATTTCTTGACATCAGGGAGTATCTGCATTGAGCATCTGCCTCTGATCAGCTGTCCAACCCTCATCATCCATGGAGAAAAAGACCCTGTAGTGCCGACCCTCCACGCACACTTCATCAACAAACATGTCAAAGGATCAAAGTGAGGCCACACATACCATCTCAAATATACTCAATTTAAATTACCTTACACTATGAAATAACCTTAATGTCTTATTTTGACTCCAAATCTAGACTCCACCTGATGCCCGAGGCTAAACACAACCTCCACCTGAGGTACGCTGATGAATTCAACAAACTAGCGGAGGACTTTCTGGAGAGCTGAGTGATTTATAAACACTGTGAAACAATGTCTGATCATGATAGACGAAGAATGTAACCAGGAGAAATCAACACTATTTTTTTAACAAGTAATTTAGCCAGTTATATAACCTCTGTTTTTGTCGAGCTCCATCTTTATAAGCAATAATTGCAAAATATTTTCATTGTTTTTCAGTGATTAAACTTTTAGAAGAGAAAATGGTCAGCTTTGTTAATGTGCTGAAACAGCAAAATAGTGTTGTCGTGTACAGATTTTAGCAAGGCTAAAGGTGAATAAAAAGATGATTAAACTCCCCTCTATCAGCGGAGACATTAAAGAGTTAGTTAACTTCTGATATAATATCCTGAATTTCAGTTTTGCATTTCCTTCATTTCCACTTTTGATATGAAGTCTTCCTGAAAATTTAAGCCAATACTTTTAAACTTTTGCTCTCAAATCTTTCGTACAAATGATTAAAAAAAATCAAACACACTGCTATACATGCAATTTTAATAGAGACTTCGAGTTTGTTGGACTTAAAATAGTAAATAAAAGTCATTTTTGTCGCGATGATTCAACTGTTTCCGGTCCTGATCGATTGTTCCTCCCTGTGCCGCACTCACGTCTGAAAATCTGCAATCGATTGCTTCGGTCTTCCTCTGAACACGGAAGTAGCCGTTTCTGTTTACAGTGAGCTAGCACGAGCTCAGGTGGTTGCATGTTGGCGGTCACCGGAATTAAAACAAAATGACAGAAACTCAGAACGGATCAGAATTTGACCAAGTTTCGGTTCATAACTTCTCCGAGAAGATTCTGGAACAGGTGGTCCACTTTCACGTCATGAAGCTGAGCGGAGGGTTCTTCCTGTGGGTCGGTTCGGCTCCGGTTCTGTCCAATCTGGCGGTCTCGATGAGCAGCAAATATGTAAGTACACAAAGGAAATCGTGTTTTATTTAAATGTTGATATACAGACATTAATTTAAGGATAACGATCATTTCCGTCTTTATTTTTTGTCTCAAACTTTAAGAACAACAAAAAACCAACTAGAAACAACAACACCAAACAAAATAATACATATGTCCACCAAACAATTGTAAATGACAAAGATAAAATAACACAACATATGTATGTCAGGAACAGAATGGAGCAAAGAGCTCATCTAGTCCTGCCCCTTCAATGCAAATTAGAGACTTTAAAAAAAAAATCCATTTGTATAAATGACAAAGATCTGTATAAATACCTGTTAAATGCGGGCTTGGTGGGTGGGTGGATGAGGTTTTGCAGTTTGTATTTTATTTTGTATCCCTGATCCTCTCCTTCTTGTGTTCTGTAATGTACAGTGTTTACAGATAGTATTAAAACTTCAAAATCTAGTCTGTTAACCGCTGTAGCAAACGTGTCATGGATTGTGAGGCTGCATAATAATGAGAGAAGATGAATATTCGCTAAGTGATGATAAGAAAGTCAGAAATGACTCTGGATTTCTCTGCTATTGTTGCAGACGGACTGACTCTGCTCCACTTAAACTCTTTCTGTCTGCAGGATTCAATGCCTTTATCCACTTTAGTCTTGGGGGACCCGTCCAACACAGCTCCAAACTCCCTGGCACAGAGATTAGGTAATGATGTGTGTGAGTGTGTGCATGAAATAATGTGATTTATTACTGAGGCTTGTAGAGTATTAAATAAAAAATGAAGAGATCCAAGCGGCATTCATTAGTTTTTGTTGGTATATTGGTCTTTGACACATTTTCAGACTCATTTTGGCACATCATGTCAACAATTTGATATATACCCACCTAGTTTTTTAATTGTAGAGACTGTTGAGTTTCTCCTGTAAGCCGGTATCATGTACACATAATTCATACATTGACTTTTTGTCTGATAGTTAAAGATGGAAGCTTTTATTGTTGTTGTACTTTCATACAATGCAATTGTAGTTGCCTCCTTCTCTAAAACAACGTCCAACCCATTAAAAAATAAACATGAAAATCTGCAAATTTTCCAATCGGCTCATTTTAATAACTATCTTTTTAAGCTATTATCTGACAATACCCATATCAAGCCAGTAATATTTTGCAATCTTAATATTTTTGCCTTTTTTTAATCAGAAATTCTCTTAAAAAAACTAAAATTTCTTGCTGTTTTCTTTTAATTTTATGATGTTTTGTCACTGATTTGCCTCTGGCAGCTCACTTCAGTGATTTTATTCTCAAGAGAAACAGTGAAATGTTTCTCTGTTTTGTTTGAGTCCGCAGTAGCAGCCACAGATTGATTTTAAATCTCTCCTTACGAGCCACAAAGTGAAAACTCAAGTTTTACAGGAATAGAAGTGTTGATGATCCTCGCTTTGGTAGGTTTCAGATTTCAGCACAGCATCATAGCAGCTTCATGTCTCATATTTAATTAGAACCAGAGGCGTCTTGACGCTTTACAGAAAGCAGGAAAAGTGGCAGCGCTGTAACAGATGGTCTTGTTGCTTTTATGGGTCGTAAATATGCAATGACATTAATTTCAATTTGTTTTATAACCAACAAAAACTCAATACAGGGGCTTTTAAGTATAATTTAGGCTGCCTCAATTCACTTGTATAGATGATAACGATTATTGACATCATGTTAAAAAAGAGCAACCAGTGATACTGACTGTGAGATAACTGTAGCAGCCCCCTGAGACATGACTGGACACTTTTAAAAACTGACATTTCAAGATGTATTTTTCAGAGCTCCAGGTTTCTAACAAATGAAATATTTTTATTTTCTTTCCTTTCTTTTAACAGTTTTCATTCAGCTCAATATCTTACAATCTATTAGAAGTTGTATTACTTCAAAATAAAAGCATAGTTGTACAGTACAGCATATAGAGCAAGACAGAAAATATCAAAATAAAGCCAGAAATTTTCATTTTATGGGATGATGTGGTTCAGTGTGTTGCCCTGCTTCATTTTAAATCCTCCAAAAATAAAACAATAATACTATGAATGTAATATTTCGTGGCCAGGATAATTAATAATGATATAGAAGGATTAGAATTATTCACATTTAAAGTCTAAATTTATTCATTTTTTACTCTTTTGCAGCAAAAAAGACCAAAAAACAGGTTTTTGTGAGTTACAGTATTCCAATGACAGACTCGAACCTCGGTCTTCTGGTGGAGAACAGAATCAAGAAGGAGTTGGAGCTTCACCCTGAACACTTCTAAACTCTTCTGACATGTTTATTTTGTGTGTTTTTTTATTAAGAAGTAACTTTCAGACACTGTAACCGCACTCCCACACAAGAACCACACACGCTCACATCAAGTGTTGTTTTATTGACATAATAAATTAAGTGGTTTATTATCAAAACATGTAGGCCTATGGCTTTTTGTACAAATGCATCATATTAAAAAAATAACACTTAGAAAACAGCATTAGTGGTTGAGTTTTTCTTTCTTTTTTTGTCTCTCAGTGATTAACTGTTGAAAACGTACAAACTAGCAAACCATACAGTGAGTTTGAGATACGTGCTGAGTGGACTAAACATGGAGGACGTCTGAATCGGTGGATCGGGGTTCATGGGATGGTTTATCTATTCAATGTGCTTACACCCTATAAAAGTATACTCCATACGTTATGAATGAATGGCACATGTATACGCACCTTACATATTTTTTGCAGTCCTAAAGGATACTTAGTAAAGTGTATAAATGTACACTAACCACGACTAGGCCAGGGCTACGCAGACGACGCTGCTCTACGCTAATCTTCACAAACGTTTATTTCAAAAAACTGTAAAATATTGTGCTTTCTGGCTAGAGTTAACACATCCTAGGAGAAGGATTTACGACATTACCACAGTACAGAGGACGAGGAGTGAGAAGTTGGAGTGGAAATATTGGCTAATTAAGGAGGTATTTCAAGCAACAAAATTGCCCTTGGCAGCATGACAAAATAAATACTGGTTTTCTTAAATTACATTCTCTGTTTGTTAAAAGAACAGAGCCATCGTGATAAAGCCTTGAAAATGCTGAGACGCGTCATAAGACATACAGCGGTACACTCTAATGTCCGTTCGACTCTCAGATTTACTCTCACAGTCTGTATAGGCTACACATTTATCTGCCAAGGTCTCCGGCTGTTCCTCCACATCAGACCAACCATCATACACCCGCGCCAACAGCAGTGATGCTCCCTTTAAAAATCAGAGTCCTCTCCTCTGAGGATAAAGTGCCACATTGGACTTCTAGTAAAGAGGGACCACAACTGACGAGAAAAAACATGTAAAACTGTTTGTGCCCTTTCATGCAAAAAAAAAGAGAGAGTGGTAGTGGTTTAGCCAATCCCTGCATCTCCAATGTGTTGGCTGAAAATCACAAACACTTTGATTGTGTCTCTGACATTTAGTGCAAAATAACTTAGAAAGAGTTATAAGATGCGGTGAAATCCTCCCTCAACGAGTCAAAACTACGGACAGAAAACTCACAGAGCGAAGGTCAGCTCAGAGCTGCTCCTCTTTGCATCTCCACTTTCTCTTTTCCTGTGAATCATTCTCGACAGAGCGGACTGCAGCGCAGGACAATCACCACCACCCAACACTTTCGTTTTACTGAACGCACACCGACTTCAGACTTCGACAAAGTCCAGTACAATATTTTTTGGCAACTCCTGAATGGATCATAGTCACTAAAAACTACACAGATTTATTTCCGTCACCATCAAAGAGTTCATTTGGTTCATCCGAACATTTTCCCTTTAAAGGTTTTTTTTCCCCCAAAAGTTCAAAAACCAGTCAGTCATGTTAACACTTGAGCAATTAACAGCACAGTAGTAGACTATTGCTAAGATGCTCACACCCCATTGGCTATGGCACGATTTCCAATTATCTCCCCTCCGGTGGCGAGGGCGTACGAAGCAGGTACCGCTGCCAGAGCGGTGGCTGCTGCCACTGTGGCGCCCCCAGTGGCTGAGAGGTGTAACGGTGTGTCGTGGACTCGGGAGTAGTCCCCGTCAGTCTTGGCGAGAAGGAGGTGCTGCTCTCCTGGATGCAGCAGGGTCTGCCGGGTGAAGGTCTCCCCGTCGGCCAGGCTCTCGGGCAGAGGCTGTCCCCGCGGCTCGGGCAGCAGCAGCAGGCAGATGATGCACAGCAGCGTGCAGCAGGCGAAGATCACATGGTGCAGGAAGTAGCCCTTCTGGTTGTGGAGCTCCATGATGGGTGCAGTGAGCATGCCGAAGCCAGCGCTGGCCAGCACCAGACCCAGACCTCCTCCCCTAAAGAGGTAAGAGAAGGTAAGAGCTCCTGAGTGAGTTCACACTGATCCTTAAAAGTCTTAAATTCGATTTTTTAAACGATACGTGGTTTTAAAAAGTGTCTTTTTTTCCCCCTTTGAGGGAGCTTAAACTTTAGACTCAGACATGAGTAGATCATCACCATCTAGTTATCTTTATGTAATATTTAAATGAATCTTTTTGTGGATTTGTTTGTTTAAATGACAATTAAAAGCATTTATGGCACCTTTTATACAAAGGAAAGAATATTTGGCTTCAGAGATGAAAAAATATGAAGGTTGTTTGGTAGTGGAAAAAAAGATCATTAGGTTAAATAAGCAAACAAGTTTTCAAACTGTGGGTAAAAATATGCCACACCTGTGTTAATTGCCATTTATTTATATGCATAAACTCAACTAATTAATCGTTTGGGGGGTATTGAAAAAACACAGAAGCCTATTGCATCCACTCAAGAAAAATAATTATGCTGCTTTTCTTAATTAATGAGTTTATTTTCTCAGAATTATGACGAAAAATTTCTTAGAAATATTTTTTTTTTTGCCCAAGAAAACAGGACAAACAATTTTTATCCAGAATTTTTCTCTTAATTCTGAGATAATTTTCTTGTAAAGTCGGAAAACCTGATTTTTTTATTGTTTTATTATTATTATTATTATTTTTTCATTATTTTTATTGCTTTAATTATTATGATGATTAAAGTTATTATATAATATTATGATATACATGTAAATCATTAGTGTAGGAGAAGGAGTGGGACTAGATCAGTCTCGACTTCTTCCCACTCGTTTTTAAACATGGATAACTTTTTATCACTTGTTATTGTATTCTTTACTTTTTTATTTTTCATTTTATTTTTTACATGTTCAAAAATAAACTTTGATCAATCAATTAAAAAAGGATATATCTTTTAAGAAAAATATCTTTTTTAGAAAAACAGAGCGATTTGTAACCTGCAGAAAATTTTTCACAATTTTGAGATAATTATCTTGCTAATTTAGAAGAAAAGTGACAATTTTTCTTCTCTTAAAAGGTCATAAAAACTCTTAAAATTGATTTCTGAAACCCTGCTAAAGCACGTTTTAAAGAGAAGTAAATCGAGATACTGAAATAGTACACCTCTTTTATTTCAGAATCGGGCAGCTGCGTCTCGAACTTTTAAAACCTGAGAACTTTTAAAACATGTCCATTGTGCTGAGTGATCGAGCAGGTGTAAACTCTTCTGTCAGCGACATTATTGTGTGAACACCTCTAAAGACAGAGAGTCTGACAGTGAAGAGTCAATCAATCCAACATCACCCAAACAGCAGACTGTCCTTTTTAACACCTTCAGTCAAAGCTTGTCGTAAAAACAGACTTTCAAAGCAAACTGTGACCTCTGCAGGGATTAGGTTCACAGTTATATGACAGTCAAAACTTCACCACAAGGGGGTGCCAAAGTAACATGAGACCAACAGCTGTAATACCCCACAACATGGACTGTAGTATCTTTTTCTGCACACAATCATGTCGTTGTTGATTTTGCCTCTGTGTGCTTCATCAGCAGCTGCATGTGTGAGCGTAATAAAACGGGTGACAGCTCCCCTAAGTGTTGTTCTGTGTGTTTATGACCATCCAGGCTCACCTGATGACAGTAGGAGTGATTTCAGCACAAAAGAAGATGCTGAGCTGGCTCACTGCATGAGACGAGAACATGCCGATGATGGAGAAAGCCACTGAGAATTTCCTGTTCAGAGTGTCCCGCAGGACTGAGCAGAGGAGGAGGAGGAAGAGAGGAGGAGAGGAGGTTAGTGGACCAGAAACCCCCACCACAAAGCACAAACAGCTAATTTAACAAAAAGCCAAGGGCAAACTAGAAAACGTCTCAAAAATCACACAACATATAATTTAAAACCATTTAAGAATCTGTACCTGTGTCATGACGAAGGCTGTACTTCCCAATCACTGGATCCCATCAGCGAGCAGGGGAGCATAAAGAGGAGAACATGTCATTAGTAAGCACAAAGGGTGGCACAGTGCTGACTCAAGACAGGCTGAATGAGAAACAGCCTTGAGGAGAACTCAGAGCCGTTTATCACTGAAGCCTGAAATAATGACTTCTGTGCTGCATATGTAGGTCAAAAGAGGGAGAACGGGGGAAGCTGCTGTCAGACTGAGACTTGCAGACTGTGCCGTTTTAATGAACCGGAGATGGCATGGGAAATGTGCAAATGCGACTCAATTCACCGCCGAGTTTCAACCTTCTCTTTCGTAACGCTCGGACGAGAATTTCATAACCTTCTGACGAACGTTTCATCTTAAGTATTTGTTCAGTCAAATCTCTGCACAGCAGGTCTGTCAGATCAGAGACTTAATATGCAGGTTACATAAGCGGATTTTGGGGTTTTCTCGCCTTTTAATAACAAATAATGTGATTTTGCTGCAAATCTGCAAGAGCACAACAGTAATGTCAGACACGGTGTCTTTTTTTAGCTCAGAGATGCGAACGCTGGCATGCTTGGCGAACTGTCTTGATACCTACATTTGTAATGAAGCTCTGCTCGCTAATAAAAGTGACAGTGTTACATAAGGTAAGCTTTACAGTAATGTCAGTAAACTCCTGCTGCTCATGGAATCATCTGGAAGATTTGCTGCTGCATTCTTACATGCACTGTACCACAGAACGATACGAGAGGGCTAACAGGAAATACTGCAGGTAAAGTCAAGGTGATAAACTCAATGACGGGGTAATTTCAGGACATTTTCAGGAACTCTGTGCACATCTGAAAAGGACTGAAAACGATCTACTGAAGGTGATTTGATTACGAAATACCTCAAATATGTAAGTTGTTGAAATGCTTCGGATGCAAGTGGACTTAATTCACAGCATTCATGTGTATGTTTTAGGGCTGGGCGATATGGCCCCAAATCAATATCACGATATATTGATCAGTTCACCTCGATAACGATAAATGTACGATAACTACTCTACAAGCTGCTCACCCCCTCCCACATTTGTCTACTTCAGTTGTAAAACTGAATTGAGGAAGAAGAAGCAGCTGACTGCTAGCGAGTTGGCCGCAGCAGCCCTCTGAGAGATGATTTGGTAGTTTTGAAACTGCAGTTTGAGATTTATTGTAAATCCAGAAACAACATTCGAGCCTGTGCCTCTCGGGGTTACTTAAAATCTGGCAGAAACAGTCCTTCAAAATAAAAGCACAGTTGCGTGGCACAAAGATGCCTTATAGCGAGGTAGAAAAAAACGGTCAAAATCCAGACTCATTTAATCTCGATTCTGAGTTTCTGACACTTTTTACTTAAAGTTTCAATAATAATAGTAATAATAATAACAAAAAATAGTTAATTATTTTTATTATTACTTTAATGTTAAATAATAACATTTAAAAAATTATAATAATAAATAAAAGTAAATTGTTATTATTGCTTAAAGGTTTAATAATAATTAAAATTATTATAATAAGTAATAGTAAATCATTACACTTTTTATTACTTAAAGTTTAATAATAATAATAATAGTTATTATTATTAATATTATTATAAATAAAAGTAATTATTATTTTTACTTCGAGGTTGAACTCCAGAGAGGTGTCCAAAGCTTTGGTTACTCACAGTTGAGGAGTCCCAGCTGAAGCAGCGACGCCAAAGCTGTTATGATCATGAAGGTGAGCAGTCCTCCACGCCGACCCATCAACCCCACAGCGGGGCAAAGAGCCAGGCAGGTCGCCACGGCGATGCCAGCCATGGTGTAGTAATCAGCGTGGCACATAGCGGTGGGCTGGGCCTCGGGGTCCATCATACTGCGGGCGAAGCAGTGGTGGATCCCATAACCGGTCAGCCTGCAACGAGGAGAGTAATGAGGGAGGTTGTACCTGTGTGTGTGTGTGTGTGTGTGTGTGTGTGTCTCATCTTTACACTCACATACTCATCTTTATACCTCTCTGGGGACGCCTCATGTCTTATTCATGCTCTCTTTACACAATCTCAGCTTTGATTACCTAATGATCTTTACGAGCCCATCAACAACCGTGGTGACACACTTACGAGTTGACGCACAGCACCACGATGTTCTTCCACAGGTTCCTGGTGCTCATCATCTTCACGATGCAGGTCCTCTGGGGTTTCTTGTGCAGCTCCTGCTCCAGCTCTGCGAGGAAACACGAAGAGCACAGACCTTCGGACCTTTCCTTTCAGGAGGTAATGAGAGACCGGCCGCTCAAGGACCTTTTAGCTCTGACAAGATAATGTACCATGGCGCCTAAAAATAGACGGAGGACATCCCTTTGTCCGGTCTCATCATTTATCCGTCTGTTCGGCCGCTGGCAGGGACTCAACGAATCAATCACAGATGAAAGGAGACTGTCACGTAAATAAAGACTGACGGTAAAAGATCAACTTTTTAACTGTTTTAATCATTATTGCCAAGATAAATCAGATTAAACCTCCTCAAGGTGTTAATTTTCATCTTTTATTTTAATCTAACCTCTTTATCGGGTAAACAAGCAAAGGGAAACATGATATTTTGCTTTATGATGCTTTGGCTCTGTTAGGATTAGGGCTGCACGATACATTGATTTTAAATCATAATTGTATTATTTGATTATGATGATGTTATGATGCTGCATAGTCTGTCTGAAGGCGATTTCAACCCGTCCACACGGAAACGAATTCAAAAGTTTTTTGTCGTATCGGCGTTTTATCTACATGGAAACGGCTGCATCTATCGAAGCGGTGTGACACACAGCGTAACTCTAAGATGACGCCTGCACGTGTCCGACCAAAACAACCTTTATACACATGCTCTGTACTCTTCTTCTGTCTTTTTTGCACTTACTCGGCAGCGTTACAGCGCCACTCACTGACTTGGCATATGCACTACATCGTTTTCAGTGGTTTCGTTTTGAGAGCTGATAGAAAAACTTATTTTTAAAGTGAAGTTTGGTGAAGTTGTCACTGAATAAAAAGTCAAAAATCGAGTTTTTTTTTGGCAGCCCTACAGCTAAACCATAAAAGTAAAAACCGAACACTGAAGGCTGACGTTTAGCTGATTGCAATTGAATGTCATCATGTGGAGAGAGTTAAAAAACAAACTCTTTGACTCTTGGCGTGTGAATTAGCGCCTTCATGATCATTGCATGTTCATTTCATCATATGGCGAGAAGCAGATGGAGCAGATTCTCATCCCAGGTCGTGTCACACCTGCGCTCTGTCGCAGCATCTGCTGTTTTATTCACCTCCACAGAATCACGTCTGTCAGGTGTCGTACAGGATTAAAAAGTCTTCATGTGGCGTGGAGAACTTCACCTGTGTCACATGACCGCAGAAGCCAATCAGATCTTAGGGAGAAGTTGCACATTATTGCACACTGTTGCACACCGGCAGCCCCCCCTACAACACTCCTGCTGTTCTTCAGAGCAGGAGAGTTTTCAGGGAGGCAGAGAACATCAGCGCTGATAAAACAGAGACAGAGTGTTCTGCCAAGAGCAAATCTCAGATATTTTTATTACACTTCAGTCTTTTCTTATCAAAACACTTTCTATCGGAGGATTTGATCGACTTGTTTTTGCAGAGAGAGCTGAAGTTTACGTGGCTTTTAAAAACAGTGAGAACTATCCTCTGTATTTATGATGTCCTGATGTTTGTTTCAGGTTACAGCTTTACTTCAGGGTGGCATTTGCATCAGCATAAAGGTCACTACTAGGCCCGACCGATATGGATTTTTTGGGGGCGATGCCGATACCGATTATGAAGGGGGGAAAAAATCAGGTTACCGATTAATCGGCCGATTTTTAATTTTTTTAATGAAGTTATAAAAAAAATATATATATGCTGTAGATATCTACAGTGTACTATATACAGTAGATATACTGTAGGCTACTGCTCTTCATGCCAAAAGGAAGACCAACTGATCAAACTCGGACCAGAAAAGCGTTTTGAACTACGCCGGTCCGGTCTCAGTCGCAGACATGCAGCTGCCTCAGTCAGAGAAGTATCTCGATCTCTAATGTGTACTGTTGTTTATTCTACCGTTACTGCCACGGCTAACAGTGTAGCAAAGCTAATAGCAGGTGGCTAACTCTAACTTTAGCTTCATATCCCATGGTGCTTCACCGTTAACTGACCGAGACCAAAACTGAAACTTGTTGACTTATTGTGTATTTCTCAAACTGGTTTATTTCCCGTTGAGGCGGACCGCTCTCCTGCCTGCTTCAGATCCGTCACTCTGCTGTGCTGTGAGGTACTTAGTGGATGAAGATTGTCATGAGGTCGCTGCGCCATCTACTGGATAAGTTGGGGAACTTTTCAAATGGCGGAACGCTTTCGAAGTGAAACCGAATCTTATTCTTTGTATTTTATTTCTGAAAATATCTGCGAAAATCGACAGAAGAGAGAAGTTGTGGCCTATTACTGATGAGTCTTAAACGGGCTAAAATTGGCTGGTGTAATTGGCTCGCTAATAAATTGATCGGTCCCTAGTCACTGTGTTTGACGCTCATATATGGAGGGCGAGTGAGATTAATTGAACAAATCAGGTAAGAGGATTTAATTCTGAAAGGAGGAGCATTTTCGAGATTTCAGACGTTTAATGTCCCTCCTAAAATGGTCACCTGCGAGGACTCCACTCGGCTCTGTTGTCATGTCAACCTGGTTCCTCCTGGCGATGCGCAGCATCATGGCTTTCGATCTCCTGTAGTGCTGGGTGGCCAGCAACCAGCGCAACGACTCGGGAAAAATCCTGCAGGGAGCGAGAGAGAAAGGAGAAGAAGGGAAGGATGTGTGGAGAGAAGACAAAGAAAGATTGTAAAAAGATTTGTCAAAACAAGAAGAAAACAGACAGAAGAGGGGAAAGACGAACAAAAGAAGAAAGGCTCTATTGTTTGTAAGTGGAGGCTCAGCTGTGGAGTTCAGTGCGTACAGTACAAGCCATCGCCTGGCTCAGCGCGGGAAGACTCTGCCCCCTCTCCAAAACTCCCCCCACTGTGGAATTCCTGCGAGGGTGGGACTCACCAGACGTAAGGAAGCATCAGAACGAAAGGGCTGATGATGACGATCTGCAGGACCTGCCAGTCATCCCGCTCGGGCCAATTACGGCACAAGGCGGCCACCCCTGGCATCAGAAGCTGCCCGCCCACCGTCAGAAAACTGGCCACCATGGTCATGGAGAAACGCCAGCCCGGCAAACAAAGCTCGATCCCTGAATAAAGACGCAGAGAAGAGAGAGAGGAGAGCGAGAGTTAGAGCAGCATCACAAATGGATCGGAGTGAATTATGCATCAGCTGGATGTCGGTGTGTGTGTGGACACGTCTGTGGATGTGATTACCATCATACACTTTACAGCCGCCCTAATGATGTGTGTGTTTGTTTAGTGGTCCAGTTCCCTCTCTGAATGATTGAGGCCTCTATTACTGATCGTCCCCCTGAGATCAGCGAGTTTAACACCAACACACGTCTTTATGAAGTTAGGTCGGACCGCATGTCGAGGCTTTTGAGACGGACGAGAGTTTCTGGGCTCCTGCTTCCTCCCCTACAGCCTGAAACGTGGTACAGTCCAGATGGCCTGGCCCATATGGCAAGGTCTTTTTGAAGGTGACCATTGTTGGGGGATGAGGAGGGAGCAGGAGAGGGAGGGAGGGAGGGAGGGGGAGACTCACAAACCTGGCCTCATGTGGTATCAGGAGAGAGAGAGGGGGGAAAGTAAGAGGAGATGGGCAGAATACAAATTACTTTCCCCCTTAGAGGACAAAAAATAGCCCCTCCATTCAGTCGTGGTATCAGCGCAGGAGAGATACTGAAGGAGGCCGAGAAAGGCGGAGGGAACGCAAAGAAAGAAAGAGAGAGAGAGAGAGAGAGAGGGATGACAAAGATAAGAGTGATTCGGTTTGTACACACACGGCTGAGAAAGACAAAATGAAGGTATTAGTGGAAATCCCTCCATCTCTGCAGCAGCAGACGGACACTTTTACACTTAATGTCTCCTAAAACCTTCCCTGCAGGAACCAAGACAGATAAAGGAAATTGCGCTGACCTGTAATCCTCAACCTGCCTGTCTGCCTTTCTCTCTGAAGAGCGTATCGAGACTTTGAGCGGACTAACAGCAGAAACACAACAGTGAGACAGAGCTCTGTTTTGGTCACAATCTGACAACACGGCAGATGAACCCGTCTCAAAGTTACTTGCACATTCATATCTGTCATATATCTGTTGGTTCCCCGTCAAACAGGCAGGAACTGAGAAATCACAGCGTAATGGTGTGATAGTTACTAGAAATCCAAGATGGAGGAAGAATCAGAATCTGGCACCGCTGCCTGACCCCAGTGTCCTCTCTAAAGCCTGAGCACTGGACCTTTACGGACTCTAATAGGTTCAGGTGTGCAGGGCATGAGTCTGTGAGGGTTTGAGATGGGAGATAGATGAGGACTGGGAGTCTCATGTTGACGGACAATAGATGTACCACTAAAAGAATAGATGTCGTGTTGGTGCAGATTTGAAATCGGTGCATGCACAAATCTCTGTGCACAAGTTACAGATCTATAAGAAGTCATACCCTATATGGATTTATTATCTATGCATGCAAATCACCAATTCCTCTGCAAGAAACCTGCACAGATTTAATGTTCCACATGCACACGGCTTCTTCTTTTTCCTTGACCTGACACCTGCAGGGCGACAGATTCACACACGTGACGGTCGGACGGCCTTGGCTAGATTCTTATCTGGAACGATACGACATGATACGAATTAGTCTTGGACTTGAGTTCTGCACCGTCTCCACAAATTCATCCTAAATCTAAAAAAGCTCGAGAGCGTACAGACGGTGTCAGTGCGTCTGTTTTTATCACATATCCTGCTGAATCCAACTAAACAGAAGTGCTTTTGAGTCATGAGTGGAGAAAAGAACCTTTATTGGATATAATCGATTATCATATTTTAACACTTGAGTGTATTAAAAGTTGTAGAGATCTTTTAGCTGAACTGTTTTAGTGCAGAATAAAAAAGAAAGTGGATAAAAAAACTGAAATGTTGATAGAGGAACTCTGCGTGTCCACGGGCTCGTTTTCACCTCCAGCTTCATGTGCCTCATATTATCCTCTCAGTTTGACCATCAGCTCGACTTGTATTCAGTTTATGAAAAGTTAAACCGTCTGTTTGGTTTCTCAGCAGGAGAAGATCTAGAGCAGGAGGTAGAGTTATACTAAAACCTTCTTAAAAACATGTTTCATCAAAAATCATCCATCTCTTTTGATTTTGATTGAGTGTTCATGTGACATAGAGAGCCTGTTTCTAACATTAATGTCTATATTATTGAATGACTGACTGTTGTAACTGAATCAGAGTAAATGCCAAAGATAACTTGTTATTCAAGTGCAGTAGATCTCAGTATAAGGAGCTTTATTTACTGTTTTTAGTTCATTTCCACTGCTGCTGCCTCCCTGTGGGTCTGATCTGGCAATCTGCACAGTTTCCTTGGTACCCATTTACACTGCAGCAGTCAATAGGCATGGATTAGACACAGTCAGACACACACACACACACACACACACACACCCGTACACTCTTTATAAATCAACTGTACCTTGGCTTTGGTAATGCTTCTCTAAAGCTGCCTCACAAAAACAAAAACCACTCCCCAACTCTCCTGGGAGGTTTCTGATCCCACTGACTCTACTGGGATGACACACACACAGACACACACACTCACACACGCACACACACACACACACACACACACACACACACACACACACACACACACACACACTGGCAGGGACCTTTTGTTCCAGCTGAGTGGGAGAATGGCTCTCCTTGTGCTGATTATCTCACTGCCCCCCTGTGGGCTGATCCCCCCTCCGCCCCTCCTGCCCACTCTTCCCTCCCTGCTCATCAGGGCTGAAGTGGCTCCCTCACCCTTTGTAAAGCCACCATCCCCCACCCTCCTCCTCCTCCTGGTCCTCTGCCGTCTTTACAGCTGAAAGCTGAAGACAGTTGCAGAGTAGAAAACAAAAACTATAATGGAAGAAAGGGACGAGGAGACAAAGAGAAAGCCACAAAACGCCGCTGATCTGATGACCAGAGTAATCTTTGATGACAAACGGCTGACACCACCACCACACACTCGCTCTGTTGTCTGCTGCTCCCCTGCTAACCTTGCCTGAGGCGTGAGAGCAGAGTGCAGAGACGATCGTATCTCTAACAGCGTGAGTTCAGAGCCAGAACTACAGTCTGGACATGCGGCGTGTGCAGGGAGGCTGCAGCTGGTGGTCCATGTGACAGATCCAGGTTTTCAGAGAGGACAAAACGTCACGCAGGAACAATGAGACCTGCAGAAAAATCAACTTACACCAATTTTACATGACTGTTTGATCTGCATTATAGTCAAAGTCTCACAGCTAATTTGATTGGAGGAAGTTTTGCAGCATTTTCAGAAATCAACAGTTTTTTTGAAGTAACTGATAATGAAAGGAGATAAATTTACACACAGGAATAACGGCTCATATGTTCACAGTCACTGTTGATGTTCACCGTCTCACACCGACAGTCAAACTGATGATGACTAATCATTGAGAAGAAGGAAATAAAAGATCCACAGGGAGAAGTTCAGGCCCTGACTCACACCCCTCTGCAGATATCTCACCACCTCAAAGAGGTTTCCAGTCAGGCCGAGCGTCCTCTCATGATACTCCGATAGAACAATGAAACGCTTGTTTCCAAACACACACACACACACACACACACACACACACACTGGGTTTAGATTTAGTTTTGGTGATTTTTTACACATAACCTTTTCAGCATCGAGTCACAAGTTTGTCCAAGTCATGGAAAGTTTCTGACGGAGCGTAGAGACAACTTTAAAGTTTCTAGTCTCAGGTCAGCTCTGCAGTGTCTGCTCAGGAGAAGTAGTTAATTCAGAACATTAACACAAACAGTTAAGATTAGTCCATTCGACTGGACTGCCATTCTCGTTTTAAGCTAGGGTGACCATACGTGGTCTTTAACCCCGACATGTCCTCTTTTTGAGGGCTGTCTGGTCTTGTCCGGGGGAGTTTATAAAAACCTTCAAATGTCGGAGGTTTTGTTTTGAAGTTTTAAGTTTGTGTAGCGTGGACTACCTGAGTTAGAAGTGTGTAAAAAACACTCGACCCAACCCGAAAACCCTCAGAATTTTGTGTGCCACTCCGCACTAGTAGTTTCCTCTTTTTGGGATTCAGAATATGGTCATCCTAGTATTGGTCCAACTGAAATCATTTGAACTCCTAATAGTCAGGATAATGCAACAGGGGTTAGATTTTCTGTGGCCTAAATGTTCTGCGCTTGCTCCAGAGTTTACACATCGGGCTTTGAGGTGGAAGTTAAATATCATCGCTAGGAAAACAGGAAGTAAACAAACCTCAACAGACAAAGAAAGGACATAAAAAAAGACACAGAACTGTAAAAGCGATGATGCTTTTGTCGTGCAACATACATCCTGTAAGCCTGTTACTGACGCATTTTGTAGATAACTTTGATACCCAATAGATCGATAAGAGATGATCCAGTGGGGCATGTCGCCACCTGCTGTAGTGGAGGCGAACATGTTTCTGTCAGTTATTAGATTTTTTCCTTGTTTCCAGTTCAATCGACTTCACTCTGTTTGTAAATGTACTGAACTGAATACAGAGCAGCCGTATGTCATTAGCTCGCCAACTTGGTGCATGTGCAATACTTATAAACAACAATTGCTGTGTGCGCATGGATGACGTCTTGCATAACTTTTGTTTTTGCCGTGCACGAGAACAAAGTTATAAAAAGCATCTATTTTCATTGACTTGAAACTGTTTTATGGGAATAAAAGGCCAAAAATCATTAAAAACATGCCGACATGTGTGTAAAAGCAGACCTCAGAGGAAGTTTGATTCCTGCCTCCTTTGGATGGAGATATAAACCCCCATCTAGAGTAAGAGTAACTTGGTTCTTTGTTCAATCAATGGACCTGACATGCGTCTGCAGATTAGGTTTCTCTTGGACCCTGTTAAGGTCATAAAACATGATGACTTCCTGTTGCTCACTTCCCTTCTTCTTACCAAACCTCCCTTCACACATTTATCCTGTTCAACTTCAAACCCAGCGTGAAAACTGTGGATGCCAAAGCTAGTTTGGGTCCAACTGAGGTGTTAATTGTACTACTGTACCATCACAGTAAATCAGCACCAGAGAAACCCGCGGACGCTCAGAGTCAGTCAGTCGAGCTTATCGGAGAAAAGGACGGTCAGAGCTTCGTGTTTCTGCGAATCATCCTTCTGTTTTTTCTTGTTTCCTTCTGCGTTTGGACGGACAGTTTTCAGCTAACGTTGATAAACTGCCGTACATTACTGCTGCGGCTCTGTGAGGACTTTCTGCCTCTCCCTGTCCGATACTGTAAACTGAATACCTCTGAGGTTCGGACCGCTTTAGGTGGATGACTCCATAAAGAGGCGGGGGAGGAAAACAGATACAGCGCTTGACAAGGGCACAGCGTGACAGGGCAGTACTTTTCCTCCAGCTGAGTCAGCAGGAGTCATCCCCTCGTCTCATAAACACACACACACACACACACACACACTCAAACACTCATATTGGCTGCTTTCGTTCTTTATCACAGAGTCTCAGCGGAACAGAAACAGAGTAGGAAATGTATCCATATTAACCTCGTCTCCTTGGTGTAAAACTACCGCTGTCTGCAGCTTCATCCCTCAGGGTCCACGCAAACTTCATTCTCTGAAAATCTGTCTTTTGAGTATCAACAGCAAACTCCCTGAAGGCCTTGAAAAGTGTCTCTTTTTAGCTCCAGTCAGCTGGGATTCACGCCAGGCACAATGGATCCAAGTGTTGACACAATTTGCAGGAACCAAAATACAAAAACTTTTGTGTCAACTTTTTGGAAAAACTCCCGCAGCATGATACGCTCCCCCGCTGTGCGCCGTTCCAGCCCGAAAAACTGCTCTGGAGTCGGTCTTTTCTGTCGAAATCAAGTCAAATATGTGCGTGAACAATAAAAGCTGACTGGAACGAGTTATAGGAGAATTATGAGTAAAATAAAAGTCAGTAAAAACAAGTCCAGACTTGAATGTTTTATCTCGTAAGTTTCAGGTTGAGTTTTTGGTAGTTTTTGGCCATTAAGTTCACAGAAGCTTGAAGTTCAAAATGTTCCTGATGGAAAAACTCGAGTCTTGAATGTTTCTGACTTTTGATGTCACAGGTCAAGTTTTTGGACATTCAGAGCTCTACTAAGAAACGACCAAGATCACTAAAACGTTCACCGGCCAGTCAAGTCAGTTGTTGTTTTATTCTAACGAGGAATTACTTTCAACTACTCTGACTGACTACTCCGTTTGTCGGTTGTTTTGGTGCATGACGTAATGGATGAGCATGGTTGTTTTTCTCAGAAGTCTTACAGCTCCCCACAAATACGAGTGCAGTAAGTGGTTAGTCCTTTCCAGACCACCATTCCCTAAATCGCACCTGCTCAAGTTCTCGACACGCCCCCAAACACACTCACACATGGCGCATCACGCTCATGTACGCCAGAGCCGAGACTGACAGAGAAACAGAGTGGCCAACTTAACAACTTTGTCGCTAGATTTAGAGACTTTTCAGTCCCCGCTGAGCCACTTCTTTTCAAAAGTGCCCAGTGTAGGATGATCATACGTCCTCTTTTACCCAAGCATGTCCTCTTTTATGGGGGGCTGTCCGGCCTTGTCCGAGGGAGTTTATAAAATCCTTCAAATGTCCAGGGTTTGTACGAAGAGCTTGTGTCACGTGGACTTACGGAGTTAGAGATCAGTTAGAGTTTGGAGACTTTGACATGAAAGCAGGTATCGCTGTTCTTGCTCGTTTCTCTGAGGAGATCTGGCAACACTCTGGATGATCCAGGAGATCCCCCAACAGTAACGACCTGAAAGCGCTCTCGTCGTCTACTGTAGTGGACACGTACAAACAGACAGTCAAAGTGACTAATTATGCCGTAACTGTGTGAGTAAACTTACTGACTCGTCTTCTGCAAAGACACCAAAGTGCTTCTGTTGCTGTGAACTCCAAACCAAAACCTTCTCCACTCAAACCGGTCTAGACTTTCAGGTCCCTGATTGGTGGAAACTTGACCTCTTTTAGCTCGGCGAATAATTACCACAAGGTTAGTGAACTTGTAGGTTACAACAAAACTTGTTAAATACATCTGTGAGGTTACAAGAGGGCCTTTCAAAGAACTATATGATGAATCGGGTAAAATTTGACAGATAAACATGCTTATTTTCTTCAGGTTATCAATATTTCACCTTTAAGAGATGGTCAGTCCCGGTATAATTTGACAGCCTTGAGGATTACAAAGACCGTGTCTGGTTTCTGCAGTTATTTAATAAGCCCTCAAACTCATATGTCTCTTACACTAAAACTGGATTTCCTCCTCGGGCAGCGAAGGTTTCTCAAACAGCACCATCTCACCAACAAGAGCTGTTTTTGTTCCTGTAACCGCGGGCTATTTTCAGTCCGAACACCAAATCCTCTTCTGTAAAGTCAAAGTTCATGTCTTCACAGCTCCAAACACGCAATTCCTCCACCGCCGAGTTTAATACAGTTCTGAGCGTAATTTGTTGAGGAAGTATTGAGCTCACGGATCAATAGCAGAGAAGTGGATCATGCTGCAGTTTCAGAGGTTTAAGAAGTTCCTTTTTCTGCCATGACTTTGAGCTGTCATTGGAATTCATTAACTTTGACTGCAGTAAATCTGAGCCGACAGGAGGGGCGGACCGGCTACTCCAAAGGTTTGTGTTTCAGCACTTTTACGGCCGCACAAGAATTATGTCGACACGATCGCATTTTCAGAGCAGATTTAGGCGAAGGAGGAGGCAGCGTCACTGACTGTATATTTTCCTCGATTGTAGAGAAAACAAGAAGGAAGCTGCAGAGAAAGAAAGAGAAGCTGGTCCTCTACGGCTCCCGGAGGACGGCCCCGAGTGAGGTACTACATTACAAACTAATAAGCCTGTGCAGAATCGCAAATATGTGCACAACACACACGTGCAAACACACATATCAAGACGTTTAAATTAGCAAAGCAAAGCCTCTGCTGACATCTCCAGTGGAGTTTATTATGCGCTGCGTGCTGCAGAGAGATAACCAAATGATGGGAGATTTTAAATGAGCCTCAAGAAAATGAGAAAGTGAGGGTAATAAAATGGTCGTGTGAGAAAAACAGAGAGAGAGAGAGAAGGAAAGAGGAGGAGGAGGAGGAGGAGGAGGAGGGGATGAATGGGGCAGAGGAGAGTGGAGGGAAAATGGAAAAGGCCAGAGAGCCTCTGGATTTAGAAACAGACATTCAGCGCTGCATTTAAAGAGACAGAGGGAAGAGAGAGAGAGAGAGAGAGAGAGAGAGAGAGAGAGAGAGAGAGAGAGAGAGAGAGAGAGAGAGAGAGAGAGAGAGAGAGAGAGAGAGAGAGAGAGAGAGAGAGAGAGAGAGAGAGAGAGAGAGGGAGAGAGAGAGAGAGAGAAGGAGAGAGGAGGAGGAGGAGGAGGAGGAGGAGGGGATGAATGGGGCAGAGACATTCAGCGCTGCATTTAAAGAGACAGAGGGAAGAGAGAGAGAGAGAGAGAGAGAGGGGGAGGGAGGGAGAGAGAGACAGAGAGGGAGAGAGAGAGAGAGAGAGAGAGAGAGAGAGAGAGAGAGAGAGAGAGAGAGAGAGAGAGGGAGAGAGAGAGAGAGAGAGAGAGAGGAGAGAGAGAGAGAGAGAGTGTTTTTGTGAGGGGAGAAGCACGACACTGCAGTCCAACCACAGCACATATATATATACATATACACTAACTGTGCAATCATCCATGATACATTAGAGTTGCAGGAAGGATGCAGGTTCAGTCTGATGGGCTCCCTGCTGCAGCAGACCCCACAGTAATGATGCCTCTGCTGTGTTTAAACCTTTCATGACAGGCTGCTGATTATTTTAGTTTTCTGCACATTAGAGCTGAAGTGTGACAATGACCCTGATGTTACAGCGCTCCCATTATGACTGTAAGGTGTAAAAACACCGCCTTAGTTGTCTGGATTTAGTGTAACACAGCAGGATAATGAGGATTTCTCACAGCGTTGAGGAGGATGGTGTGTTTCTGTCCGCTGAAGATGAAACAAGCTGGTGAAGTACGAACACGACAAACACTGACAGGGCAAGAAAAATATCGAGGAGTGCAGAGAACGGTCATTTCCTGGTCTTATAAATGTCAGTGGAGAGTGAACTTCAACTTTACGACTAAACTGTTACTGAAGCGCAGCCAACGCTCTTGATTCATGCGCTCTCACTGGATCTCATTCAGGAAACGTCAGTAAATCTGTGGTGTACTTCTGCTGCTCTCTGTACCAGTCCGAGTCGCTGCGTGAGCTTCATTTTAACCTAGCTACCACGGTGTGTGATGGATGACAGCAGAGCGCTCATGGAGAAGCAGCGACACTCACATCTGTTTGAACAGATTGTGATGTGACCTCCAAACGAACGCCAGTGTTGACATAGACATGATATACGTAGACGCCTCAAAGCCTGATGCTGACTATTGGAGCTCACATGTCAGCGCAGGTAGGAATGCCCAACCATATTGATAATAACTCTCTGAATCTCTGCCTGATTTTCACACTGTTTGGTTTGTTACGAAGGCGGGGATGTCGCCATAATACAGGAAACTGTCACACATTCAGAAACAAACCAAACTATTTTAAAATCCTATTTGTGAAATGTAATCCTACGTGATCTAGTTTCAATACTGCGTTGGTTTTTTTAACCATAGAGAGCAATAACACGGGCGTTGTTGCTCGTTCTCCACTGACCCCGTTTGGCTCTTGAGCGAGTGGGGAGACCCATCCAATATGGTGGGCACACTGGATTACGCCCCAGCACATAATGAGGCGTCTACGCATATAATGTCTATGATTGTAGCTACCAGATGTGTTCGGGCTAACAGATGGGCTCGGGGCCGGTGCCTATTGATGACGTCACGCAATACGATTGGCGGGAAGTTGGTTTGGATGACGTAGAAGATTGTGGTTAGTCCAGACATTACGGAAGTGGTTTTTACTGGATCAGGTTTCATGGGATAGTGGTCTTTTGGAGAAAACATGGACGAATTTTACGAAGCAATCTAAGGGGACTAACGATAGCTCAACTACCACCTCCTTAAGGTCGCCAAAGGAAATGTGGAATAAAAGCAAAACTATCTGTTGATAAACGGAGATCCTGCATACTTCTTTTTGTCTTTTTCCTCGGAAAAGTTAACATACACAATTAAAACCATCTAAAAATTATAGTTAAGTAATTTGTAATTCTCTGTTTTATATGGAGAGAAAATTTCAAGGTCAATTGAATGAACAAACAGAAATAAAGAAAATGGTGAGGGCTTTTTAACCGAGCACATTTGACTTATTCAATGGAGCGCAATGTAGTTTGTCTGTGTGGACTTGCCGTAGTGTGACATCTTCAATAGACGCTGGGCCCCGAGCCGATATGAAGCTGTTTGAAACATCCCACCTTAAATTCATAACCCTAATTACGTTTAAATCATGTGTTTCATAAATAAAGTAATAATATGAATTAAAACTGAGACTTCATATTTATGTGTATTAAACACTTATTTACACCACAACTACGTCAGTCAGAAGCAGGAGAAGATTTCGTTATAACCTGATAAAAGATCAGAGCTGCTAGAATATCGATGAACACCAGAGTATGCACCGATTTCCTCAAATTTGTTCTGCCCACCTTTCATGAATAAGACCAGCTGTGAGACTTAAGTTCTCAGACTGTGTGTAAAATGAGGATAAAGTGTCTTTGCAAACTCACACACACTTAATTGAAGTCTAAGAAGATGGCTTAATGGATGTACCTCCTAGATTTGAACTGAAAAAGCAGAAACCGTCGTCCGTGAAATATGAAATAAAATCACTCTTGGTTCCCTTTCTTGGTCTCTTAGGATCTCTACGTAGTTTTTAATATTGGCAGATTGAAAATAGTGACACCAGCTTCCTCGCAACAAATTAAATCTGCAGGTCGACTGTTTTTTTCATTTTCATTTTGAATCCATTGTGCATCCACTACAGACGCAACAAAAGGCACCTCTGCCAAAATACTCACAAACCCAAAGAAAGCAGGTACAATCGTGAAAGTCCGATCTGTGCGTTTCCTCTCAGCTGCACCTTCGAGAGAGTCTCGGCGTTCATGTTGGTGTTTTATTGTTATGAATGGGTCGTCTATTATCTGCTGTAATAACGTGAGAGTTCAGTTCAAAGCTGGTCGTTGTGTAGCAGCGAGCCGCCTGTTCCTCCGACTGTATTCATCCGCACAGACTCACACTCGACACCTTTTTGTTGCACTTCAAAGTGCAGGCACACAATCTGTTCACACAAAACACAAACCACACAACATACACACGCAGAGCGCCACTTATCCCATCAGTGCCAAAACACTGAGCACACAAGCTGGAGAAATGAATCAAAACGGGCTCCGACTGCCGGTATTTTTCTTCGGCAAACAGGCCGTAATAACAGGAAGTGTGCGAGCGAGACGGTTTCTGTGTGTGACAGGAATAAACAAACGAGGGAACTGTTCGCCGGAGTCATGAGAGTGTAGAAGTAAGATTAATATGGAGGGAAGTATGTGGACTTTAGATGAAAACTAAAGACCTGTAATTTGATCTGATATGCCTGAAATGCTGCTTAATAAAACCGATTTAGTCTTTATTAAACATCAAATTAACGTAACAAGTAACAAGTAGATGTGCAACCCTCCAAATAATTAAATTACCGGGTCACTTTGTGTTCGATAAACTCATCTTTCGAGGTAGCAGACGGGTCTGTTTGATTTGTTTGCGGACATTCGCTATGTTTAAGTGTTATTCTGCAACTAATGCATAGTCTTTTTAGCAGTAATGTGCGTTTCTGTCGCTGTCAGCGGCTTAATTTTGGTGCAGTCATGGAGCTTTTTTAAATTGCATGTTTTTTCGTTCGTTTAGGCGCACCGACTGTTGTCAAGCCGCCAGTGTCCTCCTGCTCTCTGCAGCGTCGTCGTGCTTTCGAACACCACATTCCCACTCCCAGACGGCTCCACTGACAAGCCAACCAACAGGTAAGATGCATTTTATGTTAAACGTCATTAAAATATCACAAAAACACTTAAAGTTTGAGCTACTACTAGGGCTGGGCGATATGTCCTCAAATCAATATCACGATATATTGATCAGTTCACCTCGATAATGATAAATGGACAATAACTCCTCCACAAGCTGCTCACCCCCTCCCACATTAACTTCGTCTACTTCAGCCGCTACAACTTTCTCTCCGTCCTCCATCTTCTCACCCGTCTCTGACGTAGGACAGCATCTCAAAGGGACATGAGACCATAGCCGACCTACACACATCCAAAACCAACTTTGATTTATTGATTTTGAAACAAAATGTACCAATATGGACAAAATGACATCAGATATTGTCGTAAATTTCTGTATCAGTAAATTTTCGGTTTATCACTCAGCCCTAATATAAAGTTCAGAAAGATGAAGGTCTGGATTTTAAATAACTGAGTTATTTTCATTGAAGTTTCATATTCACATTACCAGTTTTACCCAAAAGCTCGACTTCGGTTATTGTCGTAAATTTCGGTCTCTGTAAATTTTTGGTTTATCGCCCAGCCCTATCCTACCACCTACAAACTAAAGATACTGTACAGCTGAAGTGAGAGAGTCTCCTCACAGATGACTTGGATTATCATGAAAACAAGATAAAGAAGTATTTAGAGTAAACATGTTGACCTATCACAGGATTAAGACAAACAAATAGAGACCTTTTTCTGGTGTCATTCACCTAAATGTTGATTTATCCTCGATAAAACAAATTAAAATCAGATAAACTCAGAGAAAAGAGTTTGATTACTTGTATAATTTATGATATTTATCATCAAACTGCTTAATAAGATGCTGTAGAAGCAGTTTAATTCAGTGTGTTAATCTCCATCTATTCTCCCGTTAACAGCTCTGTCTGCTCTCTGTACCCGTGATCTAAGACGGTTATAAATCCCATCCCACTCTCACATTTACAACCTCCCAGGATTTAAATAACCACAAATCACATCTCTATCTGTGTTCTGTTTGCCCTCGCATAAATCACACTTTAAATCCTCTCTCGGCAGACGGCTCAGAGGCGTCCATTTTGTTTGTTTGTTTTTAGAAGCAGTTCATCAGAGATTTATCAGGAGGCCCCCCGCTGAGAGGGACAAAAACCCCCAGCTCCGAGTCTGCCCTCGGTTCACGCTTAATGTTAGGACTAATCTGCTGAAAGAGAGGAAGAGAGGGGGGACGGAGGAATGCAGGAGAGGGTGAGGGCGATCTTGGGAAAGTACGATAGCTTAGCGATCTGAGGACCACCTCTGCTCTGGGCTGTTTTTCAGGCTTACAGACGAGACATGAGGAAGAGAGAGGGAGTTGTTGACGGGGTCAAAACTTATCAGGGTCATCTCAGGAGCTTTTTGTCCTCGGAGGCCACCATCCTTTTACAGATAGGAGGGGTGAGCAAAGGAGCATTTCGATCTAGACTGTAAGATATCACCAAATATTCTCATTTTTACCTGCTGAACCTTAAACTTTTTGCTCATCCTGTCCAAACTAAGAGACTTTGAGACATTTGATCTCAAAAACTTCCCTCTTCAGGTTTAGATTTCATGATAGAAAGTTCAGAAAGATGAAGTCACTTTAACAGTTTTACCCAAAAGCTCGACTTGCGGCTCTTTGCTGAGAGACATTTCCACCAAAATAACCTCAGAAAAACCAAAAATAGTTTGGGATTTGGGGATTTCGAGTGATAAACGTTTGCTTGTGTTGGGATGGAGACAAAAATATGACTCAAAAGTTTTGTGAGGAAACACAAAAGTAGGTCAGCAGCGTGACCACATTTTAAAACCCCCTAAAACCAGCATCTGTACACTTTTCATGCACACGCACGCTTATGCGATTATGCAAACAGTGAGGGCATCTTCATCAGGGTGGGGGTCTGTTATCTCAACACTATCCTGCAACAGAAAACGCTAAAACACTTTAATTTTAACTATGGGCTCTGAAAACTCTGATTATATTATGA
The DNA here is from genome assembly GCA_962446985.1 of Xyrichtys novacula. Classification (NCBI taxonomy): domain Eukaryota; kingdom Metazoa; phylum Chordata; class Actinopteri; order Labriformes; family Labridae; genus Xyrichtys; species Xyrichtys novacula. The sequence continues at coordinate 36,316,046 of OY660870.1, forward strand.
GCGTTTCTTTAATTTGGAGGCAATCAGGAGGTTCATAGCTTGAAACTGTGATAGTAATTGTGAATGGTTTTAAATCAACACAACAGAGGAGAGAAAACAAAGCCAAGAATGGGGAATCAGCAGCAGCAGGAGGAGCAAAAAGCAAACATGCGTATGAGGTCAGGTGGAAGCGTGTACTTACTGAGCACGTAGAGGGAGAGAGCGAGGCCCGCCAAGCAGAAACCCTCAAAGAAGCGCAAGGTGCTGAACATGGTGACGTTTACAGAGAAGGCAACACTCAGACCAAACACCAGCATGAACAGAACCGACAGAATCAAGACCGGGTGCCGACCAAACCTTCGAGGCAGAGAGACAAGCAAAGAGAGAGAGAGAGAGAGAGAGAGAGAGAGAGAGAGAGTGTCAAACTGAGGAGTGAAGCTTTGGATGAGCGGACGAATGAAAGATGTCGTCACGGTCTTTATGTCCCCCCCTGACTCTGTGGACTTCCTGGTCTTCTAAGAGAAGGGGGGGTGTTTGTGGGTCAGTAGGTCAGGTCAGAGCTGCAGCATGCACAGGCCATGAATTTCTTTACATTGTTGTCATGGTTACAGATCTCAAACACAATGCAGGGTGCTATTTTCCCACGCTGCCGCCGCCGCTGCTGCTCAGGTGGCGTGACCGCAGCGAATGTAACGGTCAGCGGTGTGTTTTAAAGGGTCAGTTCACCCAATTAGATCGAACAATATTATCCAAATCAGCAAATCAATTAGACTGGGTTTGATTTGAGATATCAAAAGTGTGACTTGATCGATTAGACAGGAACTTTTTAAGGTCCTGATCACCGAGGGACACTTCTGATTGGACCAGAGAGGAAAATGTCCATGACGAATCCAGGCACTACTTGTATGTTTGTGGATTTTCAGCTCTCGGTGATGGAGTTCATCTTCTTTTTTTTCCTCTTCTCTCCTCAGTCATCAGATTATTTTGCTTTTAAGCATCAAACCTGATGTTCAGCTGTTCCCTCTTCATATCCGTCACTGATCAGCTCTGATGGCCTGATGTTGACGTCTGTGCTATTAATAGTTCCTGTAAAACTGACTCCATCTAACATGACTGCTGAACGCTCCTTCAGTTTGATGGTGACGTCTGACAACAACACATTTAGTTCAAATCAAATAAAACATTTAGGTTTCTGATCAGTTAAAAGTTTGGTGCAGCAAGAATTTGGAGCTGCAGGTTTTTGTATTTTTGCACTTTAGTTGAGAAGAACTCGTTTTGTTTCAGGTGAACTTTTCCTTCATTTACAAATTCAACAAGAGGAACAGAAATAAATGTGAAGTTTTCTTGGCACAATTAGTTTAAAAAGCAAACTACTTGAATTATCTCTTTAGGGCTGCACGATTAATTGATTTTAAATCAGATTATTTAGTTTCCACACACACCGGTGTAAACAAACATGGCGTTTGTAAAAGAAGGCGATAATTTCGTGGTTAAATAGGACAAGAGCGAGTCAGTCGTGTTGAATTGGTACGACTTCACAGTTTCAGATGAAGAGTAAACCACTCCCTGCTGTAAAGTCTGTCTGAAGGCGGTATCAACCCGTCACCATGGAAACAAATTCAGGAGGAAACGCTTAGGTTTTTTTGTTGTATCAGCGTTTTGGGTGACTGTAAACGGTACTTTTTGAAAACAGGTCAGAGAGTGAATAAATAAAACAACGACCATTTCATCTCTGTGTGGATGTCAGGAAATGATCATGTGACACACAGCGTAACTCTTTTATGGCGCCTTCGTGTGTGTCCGACCGAAACAACCTTTATACGCAAGCTCTGTACTCTTTTGTGCATTTCCTGTGCATCGTTACATATATAAATGTGGACGTCATTTTTAACGTCTAAAAGAGGTCCAATAATGACGTCTAAATCTTGGATACATTTTGCACATTTTCCGTCGTCTAGAGTTGGTCTTCAGATGACGTCCAAATTCTAAACGTCAGAGTGACGTTTAAAAAAGGGTCCAATTTGGACGCACTGACGCCTCGATGTGGTCTTTGACGGACCGACCCAATACTGACTTGATCTGCACGTCTCTTCGACGCCTGATGTTTTGCCAAAATCGTGCTGCCTGAGTTTAGTTAAATGTTGGACGCACCAATCTGAAGAAAATGAGATCTGAAAACCTTCAAAATCAAACTTCATCTGTTTGCATCATTAATTTTACACCGATCAGAGAAAATCTGATGGTTTTTTATGCATTCATGATTAAGAGACAACAGAGGCAGCTTACCAGTCAGCCATGACACCCATCACCAGGTAGCCGAATATGGAGCCCACAAGCAGAGAAAACTTGGCGATGTGCACCTTCCAGGCTGAATCACACACCAGGTTCCACTAAAAAGAGACACAAAGAGAGCGAGGGAAACCATTGAGAAAGTTTTCAGAGAGGTGAGATAAATCAGAAACAAACAGCAGCAGCAGCAGCAGCTGAGCAGAAACAAGCCCGTCAAAGTCTTCCACCCTCTGACTCATGGTTTTTGATAATTCATGAAGGTTGATGAGTGTGCAAACATGCCACCGACGCTTCTGAAATATTCAAATGTGCAGGCGTGTGCGTGAGAGGAAAAGAGCAGCGCGTGAGTGAGTGTGAATGTGGGGGTGTGTCTATAATAACAGAAATCAATAGCTTTCCACTCTTTCCTCCGAGCACACGGGTCAGTGAACACACCGCTGCAGCTCTCAGCTTCTGAAAGTAAGCCAAGGACACATGTGGAGGCGCTGTGTGTGTGTATACTCCACACTCGTGCACACAACCCCGAGATTCGTCCACTCGAGCTCAGCAGAGCGATTCAGGGTGAGATTAAGAGAAGTGTTGTGTTTAAGCGTGATTTAGAGAAGTCCCTGCAGAGGTACAGACTGTGCAGAAGAGCAGAGAGGAGGTGATTATTGGGCATGAATGATGGCTTTGGTTATTAAACGGCTGGAGAACTCGGTCAGAGTGCGTTTATTATGTATGGGCTATTAGCACTGAGAAAACCAATATCAGTCATGCACAAGAGGCCGAGTTTTCAGGGCGTTTAACCACGAGACACACAGGTGGGCAGATTTGACATACAACTGTTTTTGTTTGAGAGATTTTTACCAAAATAGTCCAATTTTTTACCTTCAAATGGCAGGATTAAGATTTAGGAACTTTGCCCATGAACACTGCAGGAACAAGGGTCTAAATACGGTCCAAGGACAGCAGATCGACCTTCTTCAGAGTCCCTGTTCAGAGGGAATCTTTAGGGACCTGAGGCGAAGTCATTTGCATTAAAACAGGTCCTTACTTTACATACACAATACAAGTGCATGTGTGCAAATACACATTTACACACAGTAGAGAGGAGGATGGACCGTTCATGATCAGTCTGCATCACCTGATGTTACTTTACTATAACTCATGGGCGACAGCAGCTCAGGAGGTAGAGCGGTCATCCAGTAACTAGAGGGTTGCTGGTTCAATCCCCCCCTATCCGAGTCTGTTTGTTGTGTCCTTGGGCAAGACACTTAACCCACTTTGCTCCCAGTGTGTGTCCTCCACTGGTGTATGACTGTGAGTGTTGTGTGGTGGTGGTCGGAGAGGCCACCTGCCACAAACTGGCAGCCACGTTTCAGTCACTCAGCTGTGACTACTAAGGTAGTTCACCACCACCAAGGTGTGACTGTAAAGTAAAGCGCTATATGAAATCTGATGCATTATTCATAGTTCTAACTCAGTTTAGAGGAGTTTTTTGTATATCAGGAGATGCTCTCAGGTGTTGAATTTGGACATTTACCAAACTACTGTCTCTGTGTCGTTGTCCTGATCTGTAGACTCTTAATGAGTCTGATAACGGGAGTTCCTGGATCTAAATTAGTCCTTGTTCTTTTAGTTGAAATAATACCACTTTTTCAAAGCCTGCGTTTGGGTTAAATTTGTACATCACATATGTAGGTCAGAGCACATTCGTGTTGTAAGAGATGTTAGATAACTCAGTGAAACTCCTGGTTTTCTGCAGGACTCAAACTCAGGACTAAACTTGTGTCTCTTTTGGTTCTCGTCCACGGACCTCGGTCAGAGTACGCTGCTCGACCTTCACCTTTTCCCCTTTCCACGGCCACGTATAGTCGGAAAATGATCGATCTGCTCTGAAAATATTGTCTTTGTCGATATCGAATTCTTATTTCTCTTTGTGTGTCGGTGTGTAACCATGAGAGTTTACTCAGTTTGAGTCAGTGTGTGATTCTCTGACATGGAGACGCATAAAAAGCTGAATTACACACAGACATATGCACACAGACTGCACATCCTACAGCTGCAGAGGTTTAGTCATCTGCTGCTACACAAACACACACACACGCATATCGAGGTCAGTGGGTAACTTGTCAATCAGCTGTGTTGGAGTATGAGGCTCTGGCAGTGATGATGATGATGATGAAGAAGATGCGGGCTGGTGAGGAGGACGATGGTGATGATGGTGATGATGAATAAACAGAGAGATATAACACTGTGGCTCTTTCTGGAGCTCACTCGTTACCTTGGTAACCACATTCTGACTAAGTCCCGTCAGCAGCTCGAGCCTCCACTCCTTACAGGCGCACAGCAGACCGCTGCCGTCGCCGTATCCCTCCCCGCCGGTGCTGTTGTCGGCGGGCTGCTGCAGCGCGGTGACGGTGACCGGCAGGGACGTGACGGTCCAGTTGCTGTGATTCGCCAGAGGTTGCACGCACGTGCCATTTGGCTGCGCCAGGAGGAAATAATCCGAAAACTGGCTGAAGCCGATGAACAATGCCGGTATCCAGGTCAGAACCACGAGCTGCTTCTGATGTCTCCCGAAGCCCCCCAGAGACGGCAGAACCGAGCCGTCGATGTGCGGTAGCAGCCGGGGCACCGGGTGCTCCAGCGGGGTGAAGCCGTTCTCGGGCGGGTGGTCCTGCGCCTCCGGCCGGCCGCCTGCCATCACGGCCCGGCCACAAAGAGAGCAGCTGGGCGCAACAGCGGGTGAAGCAAAGCCCCCGCTCTGTTGCCGTCCGCGAGCTCTGCGTTAAGCCCTCTGACACAAAGAAAGCCCACGGCGCAGATAAATCCTGCGTGTGTACCCAACAAAAGCCCGATCCAAAAATAAGCGGTCTCCACTCCGTGCAGCGAGCGCGCAGAGGCACCGAATCACCGAGCAGACGTCCTCATAGCGAGGGGGCTCGAAGCGACCAGGGGATGTCCGAGGAGGGGGGCTGTGTCAGGAGGAGAGGCTCCCGGGGGCTGCTGCTGCTGCTGCTGGTGGAGGTGGTGGTGGTGGTGGCGGACTCGGACAGGCAGACATGCTCACCAACATGAGGTTTGTATTCCATGAGTTCAGCTCCTACAGCGGGATCCATCCATGTGGAGCTGAACTGGGCCAGGCCTGCTGGTGCTGTACGAGCGCGAGAAGGAGCCGCATCCACACAAGGATCCTCTAAACATCTGCTGGTCCTTCATCCACGAGCGCCACAGGTCTCATACCTGTACAGACCGTGACCTCCTGGAGGTGCGCATCACTCCGCTCCTCAAACCCGGCGCACCTGAGCGCTCCCTCTCATCCTGGTCCACTTTGCTGGTGGTGTTTGGTTCGGAGACGAGGTGGAAAACGCTGCTCGGTGTGTCGCCGTCTAGTCAATGGGACACGGTGCCAAAGCGGGGCTTGGAGCAGAGATGGGGGGGAGACCAAGCCCCGCCCTCCCTCGGTCGCGCTATGCGCTGCGATTGGAGGTTCTTCAAAGGACGACTGCACCACTGACGGGCATCTGCAGGCAACAATGATCCCCTTTGTGCAGCCTCTGCCCTCCACACTGAATGTTAACCCTGTTATTATTCATCCACTCACGTTTTCATCGGTTTGAGTTGATTTATGATGGAGAGATAAAGAGTAAGTCTCTCCTCCAGGTTGTTTTTTCTCTCTCCTCTCAGCTCGTTGGTGCGTTTGCGTGAACGTCCCACGGAGGCTGTTTTGCGTCATGCGTTTTTTTTTTCATAGCCTTCATATAAATAGGCTGTATGAGTTTCCGCCGCTCTGAGAGCAGACAATAGAAGGACGTCAGAGATTTGGGATGATGTGCAGCCTGTCAACCAGCCGCGAGGGGGCGTCAAACGCTCACTGTACGCGTCCTTGGAGCGCTGTGACATATTTAACTACATTATCTCCATAATGATAACACGGAGCGTAAACAAGAGTTTACACACATGCTGCTGCTCCATCAGGGGGTGGGGGTGAGGTGGAGATAAACACACACACACACACACACACACACACACTCACACACACATGTTGGAGGTGTTGATGTGTGTGCAGCTGATCTCAGAGTGTGAGTGACCTTGAGATTCAAGTGAGTGACAGATTTTCCCTCAGCGGCACAGAGGCCCACTGCAGCCGAGGCATGAGTGTGTGTGTGTGTGTGTGTGTGTGTGTGTGTGTGTGTGTGTGTGTGTGAGTGTGTGTGTGTGTGTGTATTTAAACACCTGATATCAGCCTAACAGTTTTGCTCTGACTGACTGGTACACGGCTGGTATTCAGGGTGCGGCTGATGGTGTAACAGGGAGGTGACAGCTTGCGCTCATGTCTCACCTTCCTCTTCCTCACCCCACCCTGCTGCTCCTCCTCCTCTTCCTCCTCCTCCTGAGAGACTTATTAAGGTTTAACATCAGGGAGGAGGCCGTGTGAGTGTGTGTCTGTGTGTCATCTGTTACTGTCTGCCAACCACACCCAACTTATAAGACATACCAGAGCTAGCTGAGGCACAGAATACCTTCCCACAACCCCCCGACACACACCTACACACACACAGACAGACATGTACGCACACCTCGTATAGACCAACAGTTGAGAAAGACCCAAAAAAAAAAGTCTCTTTCTCGTTTATCGACATTATTAAAGAGCTTTCATTCACTTCTCCTTCCTCTTTTTTTACCTGCACGTCTATTTTCAGCAGGTTACATTCAGTATTGAAGCTCAGATTGAGCTAAATGTCACGTGTTTGACATTTTTAGAAAAGGTAAAGTGCAGCAAGCAGGATTCATTTCAGACTAATAGGTCAGTGCAGTTAAGAGGAAGGGGCAACTCCTGTGAAGAGGCAAAGGATGCAGATTAAAAGGACATCCTCTGTGTGTGCGTCTATGTGTGCGTGTCCTCTTTATAAGTGTTTTTGTTAATGCACTAAAACCTGAACAGGATTAGGATTCCTAACGTGTCCCTGACCTCGGGTTAAGACTCTTGTCTTTGCAGCCGTCCCCCGGGGAAAGTCCTGCATTCATGCAACCTGTTCTTCCACAGTGACCGTCCTGACCTCTCGATATGTCACCTGACATGTTTTTCCACTGACACAATGAGACACTTATCTGTTCAATCTAAATTAGAGACTGGATGGTATCAAATTACCAACTTAAATCACAGAATCGGTTGGAGTAGCTTTCTAAAATAGTGCTGGATCAACTTTAGTGCATAATTCCAGTTTTAACTAACTCCAGAAATGTTGTTTTTTAGTCAAGGAGGAATCTACGGAGCCCAGGAGGTGACATTAACTTTATTACAGGTGCGATTTAACCGTTCTTAATAAACAAAATCACCTTCTGCAAGTCTTGCCAACCGTAAAGTCACTGTGCTGTAGCCCTTTAATGCCTAAAACCACAAATTATGGCCAGAGAATTCAATTTTTTGGAGCTGAAATGTTGATTTTATTTACTACTGAAAACCAAAAAAATCTAAATGTCCTTAAAATTTAACAAACATATTTATGTATCTTGTTTGATACTTTAGATGTTTTTGGAAACTGATAAACTACAAGAGGATATTTATCATTTATCAGACTGTATTCAGGTGTTTTTTTTTTAGTAATTTGTTGATCGTATTGATTTGATAGGAGTATATAAAAGTATCTATCAAATATGATACAAAAGTTAATAAAGAGTTAAGGATCCTGATGAGGCGTCTCCTACTCAAAACAATACCAAATGTGGCTAAACTTTAAAATATCTCTTTGTGAGTCAAACCTAAATGAAGGAAAATGTTGATAATATGCTCTCTGTCCATGACACTGTCCTTCTTCTCTCACAAATGAGGCACACAGAGGATTATTTACAAAAATGTATGTGCAAAATACAAATAAAACACACGTTGGAGGTACTAAATCGCATGAGCAATATGATAAAACGCAAGTGTGAGATACTAAATTGCATGTGCAAATTTAAAAAAAAAATAAAAGTTCATGTCCCGGTATCTGGATTCTGAAATCCTCTGAGGTTGAAAACTTGTGGATCACCTTATTCAAGTGCAGAGATCTTCATTTTGTTGGTTTGTAGGACAATGAGAGGGACTGAAAGTGATATAGGAGCAGATAAAGAGAGAAGTAAAACGGTCTCAGAAAACTACCCTGAGGAACGCCGTATTTAGTGTCATAAAACACTCAAACAGAATCGTTAACGGTTTTAAAGAACCTGTTTTGTGTGTTTCCACCGACATGCTGTTACAACCCCGTTCAGCTGCTCAGAGACTCACAAACTCAGTTACATCACAGACGAGTCCTTTAGGACTGATACCTGCTCCGCTGACAGGCCTGGAGTAAAAGATTCCTCTGTAAAAGAGGAGGAGGAGGAGGTGGAGCGGCATCATTATGTGAGTCCAGTGACCCACATTCGCTCAGGTGTCATGTGACAGCTCTGTTACAGCCCCTCCCCTCCCTCCCTTCCGTTTACCCCTCCTCCCCTACCTGGCTCTGTCTCCTCACCCCCCTGGAGGCATATCAGTGTCACCCTGCTGCACAGGTACACCTCTGTCACAGGATCAGGGAGCTGCAGCTATCCGTCTGCTTTCTTCTCCGGCTCCTATAAATAAACGCGTTCTTACATGAACTGTTTAGGTGCAGCTCGCTCAAAAACACTTATACAACATAACAGACGAGAACATGGAGATGCAAACTCATGGCAGCGCTCCTCTGAGTCTCTCTGTCTCTGCACAGTCACCTCTTTCACCTTTGATGCAAAACCCCTCAGGCGAGGACTGAACCCTGTGAGTCTCTCTTATCCTCCCTTTTACACTCACACACACACACACACACACACACACCTGCTCAGGTGTAAAGACAACAGTTACACTCTCTCCTCCTCTCTGATTCACTGTCTACTCTTCAAAATTCACAGCTGTTGAACCTGCTCGGATTAAAGTCCTGACCCGTCCCTCTCTGTGACCGTATATATGTGTGTGTGTGTGTGTGTTTGCTGGTGTGTGTTTTTTGGTTTCTGGTTGCTTCATACTCGGCTCCACCCAAACCTCCACCGCCGACTATCAGAACATTTAAAGCGTGTGCAAATAATGTCTGTATAAAGAAAACAAATCCAAATGACGTTCCCCACACTTATATAAGATATTAAACGACATAAATGAGTCAGTCATGACTAACCTGCCGGTGGAGGATGCTCAGTGTCTTTCCTAATCCGAGGGTCTTATTGATTATTTAGTACGTTCTCCTCTTTTTATTTATTAAAAGTGAAATAAACATTTATTTTAGTTCCTGTGAGAGAAATGGATCAGCAAAAACAAAACAACTTTGTCCTAACATCAGGGTTTGATGCTGTATTCATGGGTGCAATCAAATTTCCAGATTTCCAAATTTCTGTAAAACTTTCACCTGGATTTCTCAGGTTCTTTATCCTGCCATCACTTGAGGAGAACATCTGCACAGAGTCAGGGTGAGCTGATTCGAGACGGCAGCAGAGAAGTAAGGTGAGGTGTTCAAGAAGTCGAAAAAGATGTAAAAATTAAGACTAAATAAAAAGGTTAAAGTGGCACGACCCAAAATAAACTTCAGACACACCCAACCCCCATGCCAGTCCCTGCAGGTGGTGGACCCACATGTTGGCTCATCTATGATGTTATTTTGCGCTAAACCTGAACCGCCAACATGGACCCGCACTGCCACCACACACTTGACGTTCAGCTCTTTTAAAGTGGGGCTCAGAGCAAGGTGACTCTTGTGCCTCCTTGCCTCTCTTGGTCTGGACCCTTACCACAGACCTCACGAGCTCTAGCTGCTGGAAGTTTAAAGCTCACCTCGACTCCAAATCTTTGTCCATTACTTGGTTGCATAAACCTATCTAGTCTGGCGGCTGCGATCAGTCGCCTCTTCAGAAACCTCAGGGCCACTTCACTGAGACAACATCTTTGTGTCATCGAGTTTATGGTCATCCTTTAGAGTCCCACTCTGATTATTTGTGAAGTCTTCTCAGTGGTCTTAAATTGTGATTATGAAGTTTTTCACCAGAATCACGTTACCTGTGTTATTTTCAAGGACTTTTCTTCTGCAGAGCTCCAGTAGCTCATTAGCAATTCACCTCTGAGTCGTGGGCGGAGACAGCGCTGCTCTGCACACTCCTCTTCATGTTAGCTTGTAGCCTAACATTGTCTGTGTAGTAGAATTAGCAGGTAACATAGGAGTTATTCAGCTCTGGGACACTAATATCTTTGGGGACATGATGAGAGTTAATATCATAATTAGCTTTCTGACGAGTGTTGCAATCCGCACGTGCATGTTCCACGATCGTCCTCTCTACTTCTCCGAGTCTGGCCTGCTTAGTGGGACTCTGGGGGTGGAGCTTGGATTTGTGATGTAGGAAATCAGAGATTCACAGCGATTTGAATGTAAAAATACAAGTTTGCACCTATTTTTTTAATGATTTGTCCTCTAGCATCAGAAAAATGAACATATGAACATGTAGACAACAAGAAAAACATGATTTTCATTGGAGTAGGTCTTTAAACGGTGGGTTTGGAGTTTATTCCAGCTCCCAAAGTCCACATATAGAAGTGTCCTTGGGCAAGATACTGATACTCAAACTGCCTCCTGCCAGAAGTGTGTGAATGAATGTATATGAATGGGGTTAGTTAACACTAATAGATACTTTAGCATCCTCTATTATCAGTGCATGAATGTGTGTGTGTGGATGCATGTTGTAAAAGAGTCTCGAGAAGTCAGAAGTCCAGGAAAGCCTTATATAAGTCATTTAACATTTGCAGCATCTTAATAAAAAAATCACACGCCTAGAATCGGAGTCCCTCGTAAAAATAAAATTGGATGTTAGGCTGTCGTTTTGTCCTACTCCTGGAAGACGCTAACGTTTGTGAGTACGAGGCTAAAGGGGTGTGACAGCGCGTCTCTTTTAACAGTCGAGGATGAGTTACTCTCTCTCTGATCCCTGATTTACTTCAAAACTTCTGGGATTCGCCAGATTCCCGCCATTAACTGCTGTATCATCATTACCCGAGCCGGTTAGGCGGTGACGCGGTCTTAGGTAAAGCTGGCGAGATTTTAATGGGACCGATTAAAAGGGTGTACAATGAACTAAGAAGGAGCTAATTATACGGGCAGATTCAGTACAGATCTCTAATTTAGTTTCAATCGTCCTTTTTCCTTTATTGGCGTGCACGTTTGTGGTCAGCTCAGCTTCATAATCATCAATCAGACAATACTTCAAAGTAAATCACCTGTCAATCCATGTTTTTCTTTTTATTTATGGACATAATTACCTTGACATCTGTGACTTGCTTTGACGTTCCTCTTCTCTGCAGGTGTAGGCATGGATGTTTGGTCCACATGCCAACAGCCTCGAGGGCACTGAGTGCAGAGATGACACCGCGGGGGCCGCGCCCTTTTCCCTAATGCATAACCGGCTCAGCTTTTCCTTTAACTGTGTGAAATCTTCCATCAAGTTTGTAGTAAGAAGATTGACAGAGTGAGCGTGTGAACTATAACAGCTATGTCTGGGGTTTTGGTCTTCTTGTCTGCAGGAGTCGTCACTCATCACTCGAGAGAAAAAAAATGACCTTCACAGATGAGACTGATTTAAATAAGGTGATTTTTTTAGTGCTTGGTTTTCTGTGTTACCCTTGGATACAGAGAACAATGCCAGGGCGAGCAGACACGCCCTAAATTTACAGTAATTATCATCCGCTTCACATATGAATACTTTCCCTGAAAACTTTCCCCTCACACACACACACACACACACTCACTCACACAAACACAAACACACACACCTGTATTCACAGTGACGATGCCAAAGATCTGACAAGATGAGACAACCTTCAGACGAGGAAGAAGTAAGCAAAACAATTAAAAACACTCCTCCTCCTCCTCCTCCTCCTCCTCCTCCTCCTCCTCCTCCTCGTCCTCCTCCTCCTCCTCCTCATCCTCCTCCTCCTCCTCCTCCTCCTCCTCTTGTCGGAGCCAAAGCAGATGAGCTGCCTGTACACGCTCATGTGGTCTGAGTCAGCATAACACTCTTATACACCCGTCTGTGTGTGTGTGTGTGAGGGAGGGGGTTTCACTTGATAGTAGGATTAATAGAAAAAAAACACACAGCACTCCTCCCTTCATTCCAGCAAATGAAAGGTGTGTTCGGGGTGTGGAGCGAGGAGGTTCCCTCGGCTCACCTGTGGGGCAGAGCCAGGTGACTGCAGGGCGTCGAGTTAAACTCTGAACGGCTCAAAGACAAGTACATGTTACATTTTGTACTTTTTTCCTGCAGATCCTTTGATTCTTTCATGTGGATTTACAGTCACAGCTAATGAAGCATCGCCTACATGTACCAGGATGCATTGCAAGCTTGCAGCTAAAACGGTTCAAAGTGTGTCTGTTTGCAAAGATGCAGGAATATCCCAGTAAAGGTGTCATGATCACCTGATTCATAACAGAGACTTGACTATATTATCACAGTTGGCACACTGAGTCGAACCCGTCCCATTAATCAACCTACATAGTTTCTGCTTCTTCAACAATCATTGCATTAACTGTGACTGTTTATCTCTGTTCATGATCAGGTGTCAAGCAGACATGAGTTCAACATTTGGTATGCATCAGGGGTTCGACTAGAAGCAGGATCAGCGACTGTGGAGATCAGTTTGAGGTTAACTCTTAGTTCACTTCTTACAGGGTTGAATCATAATAATAATAATGCATCAGATTTCATAGAGCGCTTTATCAGAGACCCTCAAAGCGCTTTACATCGGATACATCATTCATTCGCTCACACAGTCACACTTTGGTGGTGGTAAACTACCTCAGTAGTCACAGCTGGGGCGGACTGACGGAAAAGTGGCTGCCATTCTGCGCCTACGGCCTCTCCGACCACCACCACCACACAACACCCACAGTCATACACAAGTTGAGGACACACACTGGGAGGGAGGTGGGTTAAGTGTCTTGCCCAAGGACACAACGGACAGACTTGGGATAGGGGTGATTTGAACCGCCAACCTTCCAGTTATTGGACAACCACTCTACCTCCTGAGCTACTGCCGCCCATCAAGGTAGTTCAATATCAGAAAGAAAAGTTGTTGAGGCCTGTTGATTCGATATGAAGTTTTTTTTTTGGCCTAATGCTTTGAATTATTATTATAATTATTGCAGGACTGCAGCTGGAGTATTGAACCTTTAAATGTCCAAAATGCTACAGGAATAAATCAGACCAATAAGGAGAGCAAACTAAAGCTCTTCCAGTCAGATCCAGACCCCGTTTATATGAACCCTGTTATTTTTTAAAGCTGAGACATAAACCATCGTTTGTACCCATAGTTTAGACGCAAATGGAGAATTCGCCCCTGACATGATGCTTTCTATAAACTCCAACCAGAGAGTAGATTTTGGAAAACTCTGTTTGCAAGTTCGCATGTAAACAGAGGTAAACAGAGATTTGGGTAGCCGATGGCAGATTTTGCTCCAGAAAGAAGGAAGTGAAATTCTGATTGGCCAACATGGGCTTGAGCTTCTCGCTACACTGCCACCTACAGGTTTGATATGCTCTTGACGGTATTTATACACAGGTTAGTGTAAACGAAAACTTTTCTGAAAACATAGTGGTCTGTACGCAGGGGTTTCTTTCAGGCACGTGTAAATGTAGTCCTGATGATCCATGAGCTTGTTTCTTTCAGTCTAAATTATTAGTTCAACCTCTTCACAACCTTCCTCTATCATTAACTGTTCTAACTTGGTAAGACATGACGCCCTGCTGATAATCATGTCTGTGATTGGTCAGTTTATCGGTCTGTAAATGAGCTTCATGGGACTGTTAGGTACAAAGTGAGTGGATCCAGATAATGAAAAAATACACAGGTATGTTGAACACAGAGATCACAACAACAGCTGCAGGTGTTTTTCACACTTTACCCGACCTGAACAGACACTCTGAAAAACAGTTGTGCATGTGAACAGCTGTGAAGGAGACCTTAACTGATCTCCATGAGGCTCCATGTGAACTGCTGCCACTTCTGTTCTGTAGAAACTATTCAGTGTTGAAAAGTTTAAGTTAAATTTGAAGAACTTTGGCTCCAAAAATCACATTTTGTGAATAATCAGTTTTGAGACTTTTTACACAGTAGAGATGCTGCGGTCGATCCAAAGTGAGTGTGGCAGGAGCTCGGTGAGAACCGGAGGGCCATCTGTTCGAGGCCTGGTGGGCATAAGTGTGTTATTGAGCTGGTAGCTTTGGGGTACAAGTTCAGATCCTTGCCTAGGTTCAATGATTATATATATTGAATGACGCTATCAGATTAGGAGGATATGACTGATCGTTTATGTTCCTTGATTTTCTGTTTTCTTCCAAAGCCGTTAAATTCACTTTAGTAAGACTTTTTAAGAGGATCATATTTGCAGCTCTATCTCCAGGAAGCATCACATGCTTACAGCCTCACCTTGTATTTAACTGTTTATTTAAATGATAATGAAACTTACCAGAAAAAAAAACTCCAATAATCCACAGAAAGAAAAACAATGACTCAGATTCATCGCGTGTGACTTTAAAGAGACGACTGCAGAGTTATATTTCATGTCTCAAACTGCTGCTGCAGGGGCAGATTTATTCACTGATTTATTCATTTATGCTACATCTGTGTGTTAAAACACTCATCTTACACACCTACGGGACAAATCAACCCAGAAAATAGGTACTAATTGTTCTGCACGAGTGCCTTAGGAGTAAGGAGAGACTTTCTCGGGACGATATTTAAGTGTATTTTTGCACCTTTTCTATAACAGGGATAATGCGGTCGGACCACATGCCTTTTAAGCACGCAGCCATGAGTGATGGCCTCTTTCTTTGCTACTCAGATTGTCTAATCTGAAGGACTACTGAGGGTTCGAGGAGTTAGAGTTAACTTTTTTTAATGCGTTCTCTTGCTGCTGCAGAGTTCTGTCTGCAGACTTTTGGAAACACACAATGAAAAGAAAGTAAAACGGCTCAAAAACAGGTCGGTGTCAGGAGCTGAAGTGATAATTAGAGAACCTCATTTACTGTTTTTGTTGTTTCAGAGCCAATAAAAACACCATCTGAGGAGTTTTGGACAGTTTCCCTGTTGTTTTACTCGAGTATACATAAATACAGCCTCTGCACATACAAGCTGTCAGACTCCTTGTAGATGTTAAACTTCAAAAGCCATTAAAAAGTGCAAGTCTTATCATGCTTCCAGTATCAGGAATGAAAGGAGATGAGAAAGGGTGGGAACTCCAGGACTACGCCCCGCATACACACCCTGAAATTATCCATCTCATTCATGCAGGCGGAGGACAAAGATGTCGTACATGTTCAAACCGTAAACGTGTTCAATGCAAAGATGAAGCACTGACAGAGTAAAGTGTCCTGCATGTGTGCATTTAAAGCATATTTAACCTCAGACCACGCTCCTGCAGAGTTTAGGTCAGAGGTCAAGTTTAGCGCTCCATCATTTCCTGACACCAGCGCTGCAAACTAGGACACGGCAAAGTGCAGCTTTTAAAAAAGAAGAAGAGCGGCGCAGGAATGCTGTTTTGGCCATAGGTGTGTTATCCTGCGAGGTGATGTGCAGGCAAAGGCGTGTTCGTGAATGTCGTTCGCCACGGGGAATAACATGATGGCAACTCAAGGAGGGACTTTTTTTTCTCCTGAGAGAAAATCTCTGATGAATCATTCGCTGGTTTGAAGCATTAAGACTGACTCGATACAAAAACGGCAGAAACAGTGAGTGGAGCTGCTGCGTCCCCCCGGTCATACCCCCGAAATACGGATCAAGATTCTTTCACACCCACTCATTTACACCAAGTCTGCAATTACGCTCGCTCTAAATGGAAAACAGCTGTCCATGCCGTCATAAATCACATACAGCAAACAAACACTGATTCATACTCTCAGTGCTGCTTCTCCGTCTTGTTCTCGGAGTCCTACATGCTCATACACATAACTCACAATCTCACACACTCGCAGACGAACGTGAAATTCCTCAGGAGCTGCAGAGTTTTATTGGTGACAAAGAAGAGAGAGAGTGTCCTTACGCTGAAGGGTTAGAAATGGTAAACTACAGTATGTGATTTCTGCTGTGCGTTGATGTGATTATGTAAGCTTCTTCAGACGAGGTCAGAATGAAATCCTGGCTGATTGCAAAGTGTGGGTGAGCCAAGTCAAACTTGTAAAGTGTGAGACATGATCAGTCTTGACTCAAACGCAGTCAGTTCAACATTTCTGTCAACTTTTTTCTGTCTCTCCTCCAATCCTCCAATCCTCGCTCTTCTTTCTTTGCAGGGAGAGGAGGCCGCTGTTGGAGAAGATCTTCTCCCAGTCAGAAAGTTGGCGGTTCGATCCCACTTCTGTACTCGCATCCTCGAGTAAAACAGTGAACTTGAAATCAGCAACTATTGTTAGCGCTTTGAGTGGTCAGCGGCATATCAGCACGAAACCATTGTGGTTGAAAAAAAAAACACAAGACAACAGCCTGAGGCTAATCAGGCAGCTCTGTGGGGCTCCATGTTGGCATAGCAACAGATTGAGCAAAAAGCTAACATGCCGCAAAAGCTTTAATTATACCGGCGAAACATTTGATATGTGCGGAAAACCTGAAGAGACATGGATGAAGAAAAAAAAGTTGTCTCTGGAGTTATTGGTCTGTGTATTACTCTCATGTCAGTTCAATAAAAATATTGAAATGTACGCACCTGTGGGAAAGGTTCACTGAATTCTATTTTGAACTCATTTTCTGTCCACCTTGTCCCTTTGCATGCAAAAAATGTCCTCATTCAGGACGTCCCTTGACCGTAGGAATTCTTTCAACTCTTCCTCCGTGAGTCGTGTTTTTTAAGAAAACAGTGCCTGCGCTGTAAAACTGATTTAATATCTTTTTATCTGATGCCAATCTAATAAAAGGTGCGACTAACCTTTCCCACAGGTGCGTGCGTTTCATAGTTTGGATTGGCGCAATACGGAAAAAATACACTGATCTGTAATCTTTGTACTTATAAGAGCATGCAAAAGAGAAAAGCCTGTTTTATTGTTTCTCCTTCATGTCCCTGAAGATATGTCCTGACAGGTGTGTGCAAAAATACCTGGATGGTTTTGATGAATAATAACGCAGCATGCATACCGAGTACAGCAGAAAGGACCGTTGGGTAATTTTTCCATAATAAATAAAAAACTGATAATTAAAATTCACATATCAACAGGGTCACAAAGTTGAACATCAGCTCATTAAGTTTGGCAATGGTAGCTGTTTCCTTCAGATACTGTTTTTTTTTAAATACTCTTACAGAATAATACTGTAATTGATGTATCAGCATTAGGGTCAAAGTTCAGGCTAACGTTCTGTTAAATTTGCATGTCTCATCCAGGGTAGACAAATGATCTGCTCTGAACGGTTATCAGGGTGTTTAGTCGACTATCTATTTCAGCCTTTATTTTAAAGATGGCTGACAAAGTTCATCAATTAAATATCAAACTGTTTCAGCTCTTTGACAAGTGTCTCTTTTCTTCTAGTTCTGTTTTTAACTTCACTTTGCATCACCATCATTATCTGATTGGCTAGATTGGTTAACTGTTGACTTCAGTGCAGAAAAAACAATATTGGTCAACAGAACATAAGCGTCAGACAAGCGCAGTAGTGATGAAATCTGCAAAATCAGTCATTTTAAAAGATGTAGACAGAAGTATAGGGATTGTTTATGTAATCAAGTTCTTACTAGCTAATTAGCCTTTTATTGAAGATGATGAAATGTCATCATGGAGGCAGGTATTCAGTCATAAACTAAATGAAACTAAAAGGATATTTGCATGTGATGACAGGAGGATTGAGGGCAGAGCTTGTGTGCGTCTCATAGTTCACACTCCTCGTTTGATTCTGATGTCTGAGATGGTTTCATACGTGACGACTCGGTGAATTTCTCAGCTGTCTGTGTGAGATTTTTCTCTGCGCCTGCTGCTTTAAAGCTGCTGTAAAGAGTCAGATTAGCTGTGGGCAAGAAAAGACTGCTGTGATTATTAGAAATCTAGTGTCAGTGAAGAATTCATGTGTTCCACTGTAGCCCCTCCCCATGGTAAATGACATTTCTAAACAGTCTAGGTTAAATTATGTGGACAACAGTTAATAGAAATACCACATGAAAAATTATATTGCGCAAAATTCAAGATCATAAAATATCTTGGAATAAAACAAGTCAGACACCAAATTTTTGCGTTTTTTGTCCAACTTTGATCTTTCTTGACTTGGAAGCTCATTTTTCCGCCACATGCTCCATCAGGAGGTCTTCTGATTCGGTATGAAACCAGAGTGGGCGTGTCAAGTCCCACCTAGGCCTGCCTACAACTACACTGCTACTTTTATTAACATTATTATCACTTCAAAATATACTTAAGTCATGACTTAAATCCATTATTTTATGATACTTATTTTTAAATGATCTGTTTAGACTAAATTTGAATGTGTTTTTTTTTGGAAATGCCTATTTTTACTTGGTGGTTTTGCTACTTTAGCTTTACCTTTTCACATTCATACACATTAATGCATGCATTATTAAGTCGTCACAAGAGCAATTGGCAGAGCTACGCCCATTATCATGTATCTTAGTATGGCTGCACTGATGTAGTACCGCTTACTATGATTGCACTCATATTACCTATCAGGTGAACGTCTCTCAGGTTGTATTTATGGAGGCGTGACTCCTCACTAGTCCATACAACGACACTTTTTAATGAATAAGCGTCAAATTCAGGGTGATGAATTACACTCTAATCCAGAACACGCTGCAAAGACACCTCTGTTATTTTAATACTACTCCTGGAATAAAACATAAAGCTCAGTCTACAATAAACATTAAGCGCAAACACAACTGGGATGTGTCTGCATAAAACATAAATCAGTTATCAGTCGGTGTTGTTCCTCGACGTTTATTTTCCATTTATCCTATTTGAAGTGTTTTCAAACAGCGATCATCGATTTCTGAGCTCTTGTCATTTAAGAACACCTGTCAGACCGGTTTTTCCTGTGAGTCACACCCTTTGGCTGGAGGCGAGGGTTTAAGAAGTGTGTGTATACATGTGTGTGTATGTGTGTGTGTGTGTGTGTTTTCTTCACAGAGGAGATGGTGAATGGGAAGGGCAAGTTGGGTCAAGGTTGGAGTTTCAAAAGATGCACCTCTGCTGGGTTTTGTTTAATTCTTCCACTGAGATGCATCAACAGCAGCAGTTTGTCTCTGTCAGAAAATTAATACTGAATCTGACACACAGCCAGCTGAGAAGAACGACAGAGAGTGTGGTCTTTATCTAGTTGCATGGCTTCAGCGGAAAAGTATCAGTCCCAACTCCAAGGACATATTTCTCTTCTCCCATGCTCATTAAAAAGAAACAGATATTATCCTGTAAGCATTCACACCAAGTGATTATCAATAAATGATGATTCACATACTTATATAATGATAAAATACATGTGATAGCATACACAAACAATTTTTCTTTCAGTCTCCGAGCTCTTTCACATTTAAATCTGTTATTTCTGAGGGCAGTTAGTGATGCAGGCTGCAGATGGTACACGAGTAAAGAAAGAGAAGCAAAAACTGCATCGATAAGCATCTTGCAAAAGCAAACAAATTTTGCAAATTGTCCACAGAGGAGGTTTTGACATTTTCAAAATAGAATAAAATTCATCCTGGTGCTTTTTTATGATATCCAAAAGCAAACAAGGCCACCAGGATCAAGATCGGACATTTGCATTTGGTTGTTTTTAATACCCGAAACTGGCATGAGGGGGTAGGTGTCAAGCTGAGAAGCTCAAGAAACAGCTGTTTGTATAATTTCCAGATGAGATATTCATACCAAATGATAGATTTGTGCTTCAAAAGTGAGCAGGATGAGAATTTTTCAATAGACATAACTTAAATATGTAGTAGACCAAGATAAAGTTTATTTTTTGCATGTATGAGTGATGCTTTCTGTCTGATCAAATATATATTATTGTAAAAATAAAATAAAGTAAAAACATTTCAGTGCTGCTGTGCAAAGTGCACTGAGCATTCAAAGCGCAGGTAGTTGTGGAGCAAAACATTGTCGCAAAAAAGGACATATCCTTCAGGAGCAGAGAAAAGAAAGAGGACAAAGGGGAAGAAGAGAAAAAAACGCCAAGATAAAGGTATGTTTGCATGTCATGGACTGTTAATCAAAGAGATTTGTGGAGGCGTGTGAATGATCAACAATCAATATTATTGGCAGAAATAGAGGGCCCCAAAATCTAATTTTGCTTAGGGCCCCATTGAGGGTTGGGCTGGCTCTGAATGTCCCCATGATACCCTGAATAAACAACACTTTTCCATGCTATCAACCAGGTCCCCACTGTGTTAAATGTCCTCATATTGCATGGTGTCCTCAGACTCCACACTAGTTTGCATGTAGTCCTCATAAAGATAGAAGAACAAGCGCACACACACACTCACTCTGCCCTCAGCTGAGTTTGGAGGGGAGTGTCACTGACAGAGAGAGAGAAAACTTTTGGCTCAGCAGGTTCAGGGAGAGACAGAGAGGTGTGGTCTCCCTTCTCCAAAACCGATCCTCCCCTGCAGTCTGGTGGCAGTCTGCAGAAGAGGGTCGGAGGGTCCGGGGCGCTCAGGTGGACACTGACGGACGAGTTTGCATGCTGCTGCGCCTCTCTTCCGCGCCGCTGACTTTCTCCCGGTAGTTTCCCACGGTGTTGCTGTGGCTGCCGTTTCCGCGTCAGGATGAGTCTGTACGGGTCTCAGAAGGCTCTCAACATGAGCGGGACTGTCATCAGGTCCGGGTCCAGAGGCGACCTAACCGGAGGCATGACCCAGCAGTACGCGCGGAGCGAGGTCATACGCGGAAGCGGTAATGGATTCGATCCCTACATGGAAGGATACAACACCTACACCTTCTCCAAGTCCTCCATGGGCGGCATGGGAAGCGGCGGTGGCGGTATGGTGATGAGCGGCGGCGGCGGCGGCGGTGGTGGAGGCGGTATGATGATGAGCGGCGGTGGAGGCGGCGGAGGCGCGATGATGATGAGCGGCGGAGGCGGCATGATGAGCGGTGGAGGCGGAATGAGGTACGACTCCATGATCGTTACACCTATTTAACCTTTGACCCCTCTGGCTGACACCTGTTACCTCTCTACAGTCGATCCAGGAACTTCTTGTCATGAAATATTAATCCTGACAGATGATCATATCCCAGCATTCACTCGCTCCTCCTGCACACCCTGAGCACACACACACAGATCTGACATTTGCAGTTCAAACAGATAATTTGCTAAAATAAATATTTCCAGGAAGCATAATTACAGAAAAATAATCCTCCTCCTCAAACTCTAGACTTTAAAGTTGGACTTTACTCTTGTTGTTCTCTCTTAACTCCTCTCTCCATGTCTTCAGTTTACTTAAAACAGACCTGGTGTGTGTTTGCCAAGGGAGTAACCTCATTATCTGACTCTAATGTTACATAATTAAGAAGTGGCAGTGACAATAGAGGAGGATTACACTCTTAGATGTGTCTCAGTGTTGAATTGAAGCTGCTGCTGTGTCTGTTTCTGGTGTTTCACAGCAGCTTCCCTCCCTGGAGAGAAACACCGAGTGTGATTTATCGCTCACACTGAACTGTTAAGTTCCCTCTGCTGCAACAGTTTAACACACAGTAACCCCAGAAACGTCTGTGTGTCATTTTTAGACCATCCACACTGTCACCCACAGGAGAAACATGTCGCTGTGGGGACAGAGGGGCCTGATATGGACTCCTACATACTTTATATGAGGTCAAAGGTGATGGTTTAATTCTGAGTTTCACCAAAACAACCAAACTGTGGCGGTTTTTAAAGAGAAAGCCAATTCTAGATGCTTGAAAAGACGCCCTTCACTTATAGCCAGCTGATGTGACCTTCATCAGGTAAATGCAAACTATGCAGCTCACTTTGAGATGCGAAATAGTGCCAATAAACCCAGCAGGGGGCGCTCCAGATTTAAAGTGTGCAGCACTTTCAGCACTGTCTCCAATTTATGTCAAAACCATGCACCTACAGAGAGAGAGACTGCAGTTTCAGGACTGCAATTCTGGGCCCACATCTACACATGGTTAGACGTAAAATATAGTTAATTTAAGACCCTAGAAAAGGTCACTGTTGGACCTTAAAAACAAGCTGTTGGTCACCAAGTCGTCAGGGTTTGACCTGCTGAATACTAAAACTGTGACTGATAAATACGACAAATGCAGCCCTCGCTAATCCCAGAAATGAGGTCTTGAATCTGCAGACTCTGGGCCTGCAAGACTATGCAACTACATGAGATTCATTGACAGAATGGATCTCGATTTAGTCTTAAAAAACCCAAATCGTCCGCTCTCTCTACTCATTACAAACATGCTGTTACCCTCCACTTTGTTCTTATTCCAAATCTTGGACAGTAAAACTGGCGCAGAGGTAAATCGCTGCACTTTTCCCCCTCTCTCAGTTGAGGTGTGTTAGTTTTAAAGAAGGTTATTATAAGACACATTCTGCACATACTGTATCTGAAGTGATTAGTGACAAGAGTTACGCCTGAAGGCATGAAGCGCTTTGTGAAGAAACAGCGTCTTTATTGTTCGCTTGTCAAGTGAAAACCATTCATCAAAAATATCGTGTTTATTTACAGATAGAGTCACGGGCTGGCACGTCGATCTCACTTTTACTTTCTCTCCAGTTTTGTTCGTATCAGCTGTGAAGAGACTTTTGAAGCTTCATGCATCAAAATGGGTTCTTTATGCATGAATCACATCTGTTTGACCGTCTAACCTAACCGCCTCGTTCTCACGTTCTGATTGGTCCAAGATACAAAACCCTCTTTATCAATGATCCCTTTGTTAGAGCTGTTTAAAGCGCTTCACTGGAACCAGCGAACACACATATGGGAACTAAAGAAAGGACTTCTGTTATTTTACTACAACCAGATTCTGAATTTATTCAAAGTCAGCTCACAAATGCACTTTGCAAGAAACTACACCTTAAAAAAACACAAATATGAATCAATAACAACACTGAAATTCTTAAATGTCTTGTTTTTATGCCTGCAGACACACATGAAAATAACAAAACCAATTATCTCACAATAGAAACCAAAGTTAAGACCGGCTCAGAGCCTCCTTTTCATGTTTGTGGGGCCAAGTTTGCAAAAATAAAATCCTTTGCAAGTCAAATTTAAATAAAAATTAAACAACCGCTCACAATTCTAGATTTTGCATCATTTTATCACCTTCTGAGACACAAAATAAACTCTGCCATGTCTGTTTTTATTCATCTGAAAAACCTTAGATAAGAAGTTTTCAGCTTCAAAATCAAACCTAGGATGTTTCTCACAGCCCTCAATCAAAACAAACTTTAGGAGTTTGATGTTGTGATACTTAAGGATTTAAAAGTTTATTCGGTGAGCAGATAGAGAACAAAAACAACCAGCATACCTGTAATATTTCCCTGGACACACCTTTCTAAATTGATGCAGCTCAGAGTCGTAACAAAGAGCTTTAAGTTGATGAGTTTCCTCTGCTGCCCCCTGCAGTGCCTCCAACCTCGGCTCCATCCACCAGAGAGCCATGATCCTGCAGGGTCAGTGCCAGGACTACCTGAAGAGAGCTGAGTTTGCCCTCCAGGTAAGGAGTCACAGTCTGTTTGGTCGCTCTGCTTATTGACTCATGTTTCCTGGAGAGGTGTGCAAATAAAGGCCTGAGTGTCAGAGTTCGTTCTGCAAAACAAAAACTCATCCAGCTTCAGAAAAATTACAGATGAAAACTGAGTAAGTGGAGGAGTTCGCTCTTATGTGATTCAGGCTGACAAAGTATTTCTTTACCTCTCTGTTGGAGCTGGATTTTTTTGAGTCGTATTTTAACTCTAAATGAATCCAGCGACGGCTGCACGTCGTTAGAGTGAGCTCTGCAAACATTTACATAACATCGCACACATGCATCTCCTCAGCGTTTTGTTGAGCAACGACTAGTGAATTACATGTTTGCTGTACAGTTTGACACGAGAGCAAAAAAACAGGCCATCATTTTTTTTTTATGCTGGAATGTCGTCTGTGTGATTTATTAGTTTGTTTACCAGCGACCCAACCTCACGACAGTTTTGAAATGCTAAATGTCTTCTCTGTGACCTCCTTTTTCCCGGGATCTGGAGGTTTTCTGCATGTCAAGACAAATCTACTTTAGAGTCAGTTCGACAGAAAAACCCAGAGTGTTTTTAACCACGTGAAAAAACATGCAGAGGAAATCCTTACCACCTCCAGTTTCAAGATTTAAAACTTTAAACTTTTAGAGCTTCTTTTGTAATCTTTGCGGATGTTGTGTTCGTGCAGCAGGGCGGTAACGCAGGTGACGCGGAGCGCTACATGGCGATGGCCAAGGAGACCATTGAGCAGCTGAAGAGCTGCGCCTTCGACCTGAGGCAGATGGGACAACCCAACGACAACGTGGTCAGGACGTAAGGAAGACCCCTCTCACCGTTTACAACTTCTACATTTTACATTCGTTGACATACAGAATAGAGTTTGAAAATGTCCTCTTTCTCTTCCCGTACCCTCCTCAGTCTGGAGATGTGCAAAGACCAGCTGAAGGGCGTCCACATGGCCATCTCAGGCACCATGACCAGGAGGAGGAGCAACAGAGGGAGCGCTAGTGGCTGGGAGGAGCCTTCGAGGAGCTTCCAGGACGCCATGGGCTGGATTTCACAACAAAAGGTTCGAGGCCAACACACACACACACACACACACACACACACACAAACACACACTTGGAGAGCTCTGCAGTGCTTCTTCTTGCAGGGTTATGCAGAGCTGCAGGGTTTATGAAGTCCTCAGAAAAATCTCGAGAGTCGGTGTGATTCAAATCTTCATCTTTTACCTCCATCGGGATCCTGTCACCATCGCTGATACACAGCAGATGTAAACGTCAATTAAACTTAAATAATATAGATTTTTTTTGTGTGTTTTTATTTTAGGATTTGATTTAAAAGGGGTCCTGAATATAAGGACATTTTAATCTCACTGTATCAAGAAGAAACAAAGCGGTAGATTTATACAATATGAGACATTTGAAAGAATAGATTCACACCCTTTCTGCTGTTATCGTACCATGCATGTTTGTTAGTGATGCCAAATAGTTGCACAAAGACAAATCTGTTAGCCTGAGTGCATGGTGCAAAAATAGTTTTCTCCAAATCTGTAAATCTGGTGAGTTTCTCCTTCAGTAGAGTCAGAAGAGCCTCATCGTCCTAATATGCAGCAATTCCCTTTAAGAGTGAGGATGTTTAGATCAGACTTCAGTGCAGGAATGACTATTTTAATCCCTAAATCATAAATGTTTTACAGCTTGATTTTACTCTCATGTCTCTGATTTTATTTTTGCATCAGTTTTCTGAAAAACAGAAACGTGCATGAGTACAAAGATGTGAATTTTTTATGTTTCCTGCTCTATAAAGCCCTTTGTGAGGCCATTTTTAAATGTCATTCAACCCAAAAGCTTCATTAAAGTTGGCCTTTTCGATTCAGAGAAAGGATTAAACTGTAAGTGAAGAGACTGACGGATCTCATTAGAGCTGAACTCTGTGCCCACAAAGTGAAGTTCAGGCATGAAAGCATTCCTCTGCTGTGAGCTGTCAGGGACTCTGGTAGAAATCACTGCTATTATCTCTGACATTAGGGACAATGAACCAGAAATTAAAAGGAGAACACACAAGAAGACACAAACAGGACTGAGAGGAAACAGTAAAAGAGGGCTCGGTTCGTCTTTAGTTCTCAGCGTCATTTTCTTGCGGTAGATTCCTGAGATGTTTTCTGCAAGTTTCCTCCGTCGACTTGTTGCTCTGCCTCCACCTGCTGGTGCAAACCTGATCCTCGTCTCCTCTACAGCTGCTCCGAGTGTTTTAAGATTAAAACTCACTCCTGTGTGTCTGTTCGGTGTTTCAGCGCCTGATTGAAACCGCGTCCTGGGGCGACGATCCTGCAGCCATCGATCAGCAGCTCATCAGCCACCAGAGGTTTCACAGCTCCATCCAGAGGAGCCCTGAGGTGGACCGGGCCAGAGATGACCTGGTGGGTTGATAACACACACTGATGGGAAAATTCACAACCACTCGAGCAAACATTTCAGGATATTTGAGCTTCCTGTTTTTGTCCCGCAGATGAAAAAAGGCGACAAAGGGAATCTCCACGCTCTGGACCAAGAATGGGACAGTCTCCAGGTACGCAAAGAGATAAAAACTGAACTTTACCTCCATGATATTTTACTTCCCATGTACTTAAATTTCCTGTTTTTGTTCCCCGTGTTAGAAATTGTCATTCGGGCGGACCCAGCAGCTGCAGGACCTGCAGCAGATCATCCAGGAGATGTCCAGAGAGATCATGTGGGTGAACGACAGAGAGGAGGAGGAGCTGGTGTTCGATTGGGGAGAGAAAAACATCGACACGTACATCCCCAAGAAGCAGGAGAGCTACTCGGTCAGTGAATGCTCCATAAATCTGATCTGATTATAATATTTTGGAGTTTGATTCGTGCTGATTATCATTCTTGGCAATCCTGTGAGTCTAAATTACTCTGATTCCTCTTTGTGAAGTTAATCTGCATCTCATCCGGGAGTAATCATCCGTGATAGATTTGATTTTGGCAGCTGCAGTCACTCATCCTCTGAAAGCGAAGCTGCAGAGCTCCTCTTTCTGAACCTCTTCTTCCTCTCCGACAGAAACTGATGAGCGCCCTGGAGGACAAAGAGAAGGACCTGAACAAACTGAAGGGCAAAGTGGACACCCTCCTGAAGAACAACCATCCAGCTGCAGACAAGATCGAGGTGCGGGTTCATCCAATCATCACGCCGAAGTATCATTATAAGTGTGTTTTGAGGGTCAGACCTGTGTGTGAATCTGTGTGTGTGTGATTTCAGGCCTACAAGGACACTCTGCAGACTCAGTGGAGCTGGCTCCTTCAAATCACCAAATGCATCGACACTCACCTGAAGGAGAACGCGGCTTTCAGCCAGGTAACAGGAGCTTCTCAGATCATCCAAATATAATCTCCAAAGTACAGTCCAAACTCTGTGTCTCCAAGACTTCATCCAAAACATGAAACATCTGTCGACAGTTCTTCAAAGAGGCCAATGACACGTACAACGCCCTGCAGAAGGAGCACGAGACGGTGCGTAAGAAGTTCATCTGTGACAAGGACACGTCTCTGGAGGACCTGCTGGAGCTCCTCAGGGGACTCGAGGTACATCAGCTTCTTACGGCGAGGCTTAAACCTTCAGCCTGTTATTATTATTTGTTAGGTTAGATCTTTATATGTAATAATTGTCTACATTGGTAATTTTGCTGTTTTGTCCAACGTCAGAGGGAGAGGGAGAAGATCATGGAAAACAAGAGGCAGGTTCAGCATCTGGTCAGCAGGTCAAAGAGCATCGTGAGGCTGAAACCCAGAAACTCTGAAGAGAAGAGCAGCAGCCCGGTCATCGTCAAGGCGCTGTGTGACTTCAAACAAGACCAGGTAGGACTTCTGATGACCTTCATTCAGCCTCGTAAATAAAACACAGCTGACTCTTACATGTGCAGACATCTGCAATTAAATGAGTGCAAATTCAGGATTGATTGATTGATTGATAAACTCACTTCCGTCTGGCTCCACAGAAAATAATCTGTAAGGGGGACGAGGCGATCCTGAAGGACAACAGTCAGCGCAGTAAGTGGAACGTCACCGGCCCTGGAGGACTGGACATGATGGTTCCCTCTGTGTGCCTCATCGTACCTCCTCCAAATCCGATCAGCGTCAGTTTGGCCAACAAGTAAGAAAACACCAAGACGATATAAAAAGACGATCAATATGTTTGATATGTTTTAAAGAGTTGTCTATGTGTGATTTAAAGGAACGAGCAGTACTACGAGGCCATCCTGTCCATCTGGAATCAGCTCTACATCAACGTCAAGAGTCTGGTCGCCTGGCAGTACTGTCTCCTGGATATCAAGCACATCAACTCCCTCACCATCTCCATGGTAACCCTAAATTTCAAAATAATGCTGCGTTCAAGTTACCTCAGAAGTCAGATGTTGGAGCTGAAAATGACGTCACACCTGAGTTCCCAGCAATTCAGTTACCAAGTACCGAAAGTCATTTTAGCGCTTGCCCTGTCTGAATATAAGGCAAGCACTAAAATAATTTTCGTAGATGTAGCCATCTTGTTTCCGCCTCTGATTTTGCCTTTTTCCGACTTGGTAACAGAAACCGCACGTCATTTTCAGCTCCGACATCTCACTTCCGAGAAAGCTCCTGTGAGGAACTTTTAGCTATAGCCAAATGGTGTGTTCCAGTTGTACTTGAAAGTCGGGATTTCTGAGCTCTGGGTCAGAACTTTCAATCGGAACGACTCCCAAGGCCACATTTCCGGCTTGGCGGTGCTGGTTGTAAACAGCTACCTTCCTCGCCTTTGCGTTTCCTCTTCATCCACCATGTTTGCAGGTTGCAGAAGGACGGCATATTTGTCCAGAGGTTGTTCATATCAGACAAGGAGAATATTTTGTAGATTGAGCCATCTTGGTTCTACTTCCGTTTTTGGCCGTTGGCTACTGTTTTCCGACTTTGTAACTGAAACGCTGATAACTTTTGTGTGACGTCATTTCCACTTCCGACTTCCGAGGTAAATGGAACGCACCAAAAGTAATCCTTTCTGTTTTACACAACATCATTCTGCAGATAACAGCTGCTCTGACACTGGAGAGCCCACATATCGAAGTGAAATGTTTGGACTGAGTCTTGTCTGCTCTCTGAGCTCTTTGATAGATGATGTGTGTGTGTGTTTCTGTGTCCAGTTGGCCAAGATGCGTCCTGAGGAGTACCGCCAGCTCATCAAGAGTCTGGAGACTCACTTTGAGGAGTTCAAGGTGAGCTGCGTAGGCTCCCAGATGTTTGGAGACGAGGACAAGAGGAACATGGAGGAACAATTCAACGGAGCCCAGAACCACTATGAGACCCTGGTGGTGCAGCTGCCGACGTACAGTCAGTATTCCTTTTTGTTGTGTTTGCATGAAAATAACCTCAACCAACACAGGGCTCTGGACATGTAGAGCCAAAGGGTTTTCTTCATGACACATTTTCTTCACTCTTCCACTCTCAGTTATTCAGGAGGATTCAGCAGGATCCGCTCAGGCAGTCGATCTGCAGCAACAAGAGCTGCTCCAGCAACAGGAGATGATGCGCCAACAGGAGCTGCTGCGCCAACAGGAGCTGCTTTTACTACGACAGCAAGAAGCGGAAGCGGAGGCCAGGAGGCGGGAGGAGGAGGCCAGGAGGCTGGAGGAAGAACGGCGTTTAGCAGAGCTGAAAAGACAGGAAGAGAAGAGAGCAGAGGCGGCGAGGAGAGAGGCCGCAAAGAAAGAGGCGTCTAGGAAAGAGCAGACGATTAGGAAGGAGTCTGCGAAGGGGGTATCGGCACTGCCGGGGAAGAAGAAGGTGGTGACGCAGACCACTGTGTCATCTTCCCACAGCTTGTCTGACCTGCACGCGCTCAGACTGAGGCTTGACGGTGCTGAGGACACGCTGAGTCAGCATGTGCATATCTGCCTGGGAGACGAGGGGGTGCATGACTGCGGCCTCAAGATCTCACAGCTGGAGGTAGACGCAAGAACCCAGACATAAAAACACATCTTTAAAAAACACAGTTATAAACCACAATAACCATGTGTGTCCATGATTCCTTCAGACGGTGCAGAGGGAGGTGGACTCGATGCGCGAGGAGTTCTTGCGTCTCAGAGATCGAATCACGAAGGAGCTGGAGGGCATGAATGATTCCGATAAGGCCCAGTTCCTCCGCAGTGAGATTGGAGTCATCAACCAAAGACTGGGAGGTCTGGAGAGCAGCTCCTCAGCTTATCTACAGCGGTATGTGTGCCGCAAAAAAAACACTCTTTTAAAAAAAATCTTTAAAAACAAATATGAAGGTGAAACTGACTGGAAGCTTCATGTCAGTTTGTAATTGAAAACTCTTTAAGGGCGCCAATAATCAATGTTTATTTTTGAATTGATTTCCACATTAGACAAATTTCTTTCTTAGTTTAACTTTAAACGGAGCAAACCAATGTGACAAACTGAAATCACTGTTAACATAAATGTATTGATCTCCTCTTTCTGTCAGGCTGCGGGCTCTAAGGGACATGCTGGAGAGCGTGGCTCGAGCTGAAGACATTGTGAAAGTTTATGAGGCGAGACTTACAGAGAAAGAGACCACCTCTCTGACTCCCAGTGAAGTGGAGGAGTATATTCTGGCCCTGAGGGTATTTTTTTACTGTTCTTCATCTGCAGAAAAATCCTTGACATGTGTTTCTGGAATAAAAAGCCTCATAAGATTCTGAGTCCATCGTCTCTTTAACTGTCCTTTTCATTCGAGCCGTATTTTCTTTGTGTGTCTGATTTATAGAACATGAAATCAGACCTGGACATGAAGAAAGATGTTCTGAGTGCCATGGAGTCGGAGCTGTCCAAGGCAAGTCACTGGAACGGCCAGGTGGGGGCGCCCTTCCACAGGTGCGACATGATGCTGTCCAAATACACCGAGCAGGTGAACCTGCTGTCGGACCGCTGGAGACGAATCCTTGGACAGATTGACACCAGGTATGACCCTCTATCTATGCCGGCGAGGTAATTCTTAAAACTGCAGTTCCTCTAGTGTCCACTTGAGGCCGGCAGCAAAAGCTATTGGAGTCACATACACACTCATTCATACGGGCCGATCTTTTCAGCAAAAATAAACATGTTTACGACTTGGTTCAAAATACAGTTTTGGTCTCAAACAGGCTCAACCCGGCCTTAGACGTTTCTGGGTGATTCTCGTGAGGCTACATTTATATTTTGCACATTTAATGGGTGAATTGCAATCTACTGCCATTTGTTGTCGAGGGGGAGATCCACCTAGAGTTACATTTCATGAGGCCGAAAATTTCAGTGCATATCCATAAAAGTGATGCTTAGGAGAGTTGCTCCATTCTTCCCTTCTCAGGGTCCAAGATCTGCAGATGTACCAACCTCAGCTGAACCACTACACACAAACCAGCACCTCCCTGAGCGACTGGATTGATGCAACAAAGAGAAAACAAGACACCCTGCAGGCCACCAAGATAGAGAACGTCCAAGTTCTGCAGGACCAACTCAACAACGTGAAGGTCTCATGCTCCGCCCTTTACTGTGACATCATCTAACCCACCCTGGGTGCTTGTTTGGAGACCGTGTCCATGTGTTCAACCATCAGAGCCCTGATGTTACCTGACCTTATATCTCTATGTGTTTTTAAGGCTCTGAACGGAGAAATCAAATCCAAGAGAGGGACTGTGGACAGCGTGCTGAAGGACAATGATGCCTGTGTGGTTTCTATCAGGGTAAGGAGACCCACAGTGATTTTACAGACTCCAAACCTACAAAAAAAACAATGTTTTTTTATGGATTATAATTTTTTTTATTGTTTTACAGGATTACGAAACAGACCTGAACTCCTACACCTCTGGTTTGGAGACTCTGCTTAACATCCCGATCAAGAGGACAATGTTGAAGTCGCCAACCATGGATCTCAATCTGGAGGTGATGTCTTGATTCTTCGTTTTTATTCTAATTTTATTTCTTAACCTTAAGGACAAGATTGATCAGGGAAACATCTGAGATTCAGTGACGTTAAGTGAAGTTATCCTGAGTAAATCATGACGGTGCTGTTTTTATCTTTCAGGCGACACAGCTGCAGACGCGTTACATGGAGCTGCTAACTCAGTCTGCTGACTACTACAAATTCCTGGGAGAACTGCTCAAAAACATGGAGGATCTCAAGGTACCGATCCTGTATTTTTGGTGTTTGACATCTATGATGGTTCTGCCCATGAGAGCTGAGAGTCATTACATTCATAGTTTTTGTGATATTTATTGGAATTCTGACTTTTGCTCTAAAAACAAGTTTTTACTAGATCTGAAATACGAGTTATGGGGCTCACCAAAGGAATAAAGCTTTAAACTGAACTCCTGCATCCCGCCTGCCCCCATGGTGGAGGTAATGGTTAACCTCCATTCCATAAAGACTTATGGAAGTACATGGGCAGGAATGAAACCATTGTTTGAAACGGTTATGACGTATGGCGAGCATAAATAAGCCTTAAGGGATAAAAGCTGTCAAAAAGCAGCGTAGCAGGTGCCAGTTTCACTTAGTGGATGACTATGGCCTTTGTGCACAGGTTATATTCCTCATACTAGGCAGGTGGTCAGGGTTTGAACCCAAGCTGTGGCCTTTTACCATCATTACCCAGTCTCTCTCCCAGTTCTCTGCTTTATCCACAGTCCCAGGTAACAAAGCCCCACGGGAAAATAAAATTGCATGGCCTGTACAAAGGCTATAGTCATCAAGTGGGGCCCTGGTTTGATTCCAATCTGTGGCCCCTTTCCCAAAGCCACTCCCCACTTTCTCTCCCTCTGGTTTCTTGCTCTACCCACGTTCCTATCCTCTCTAAATAATGGCACTAGTCAGAAATTGTAATTTACAAACACAAAAGTGCTGCTGCCAGACTTGCCTTCCTCACCACGTCTTCAGCATGTCTTTGGAGTAGATTGGTCTCTTTATCTCTCCTTTTTTGCATTTTTATATCGGTATATTGGTTGCACTGCAAATGCAAATTCAGATGACAAAAGTGTCCCCCGAAATAAGTTGCACTTCCTCTATACTGATCATTGCTTTGTCTTCTTGTAAACACAGATGCGTAACACCAGGATTGACCTGTTAGAAGAAGAGCTCCGTCTGCTGAAAGACGACATGCAAGATCAAAATGCCAAGAACAAATCTTTGCAGGAAGCCCTCGGTCGCATGCAGCTTGAGCTGTCTGACTCTAAAGATCAGCTAGCATCTATGGAAGAGGTGAAAGCAGTTGCAGCGCTCCAGGTGTCTGCCAGCAAGGATAGCCTGGGCAACACCCAGGGCAAGCTGGCAGACCTCACCGAACAGGTGGATCGTCTCACCTACCTGCTGGAGGAAGAAAAGAGGAAGAAGAGGCTGGCAGAGGAACGCTACACCCAGCAGCAAGAGGAGTACGAGTCTGTGCTGAGGAAGAGGCAGAAAGAGCTGGAGACGGTTAGCTGGACCAAGGTGGAGTTAGAGAAGAGTGTTGCAAATAAGGAGCAGGAGATTGAACAGTTGCGGCGGCAGCTGGCTGATGAGGCAGCGAGAGTGAAGGAGCTACAGAGGGAGATTTCAAAGGTAAGGAGCCAATGCAGTACGGAGATCAATAACTTAAAACTCAACTTCGAATCCCAGATCCAAGTTAGCCGGACAGACGTGCAGAGGCTGGCAGCCCAGAAGGATGAGAATTCAGCCGAGCTCCAACTGCAGTATGACAAAGTTGAGGCAGAGAGGAGGGAACTGGAGGATGAGCTGAGGAGGCTGAGGCTGTCCCTGAACCAAGCTGAGGAGCAAAGGAAGAGGGCAGAGGAAGAAGCTCAGAGTCAGCGAGCCGTCATTACAGAGGATGGACGCAGGAGGAGAGAGCTGGAGAGTAAGGTGGAGGCGCTGATGAGGCAGAGAGACGATGAGAGCAGCCAGTTTGAGAGTGAGCTGGCTGAAGCCATGAAACGCCTGCAAGACAAGACTGAAGAGCTGGCTTATGTCTCACACAGTCTGGAAGAGGAGACACGCAGGAGGAAGACTATAGAGGAAGGACAGGCTGTTCTTGAACAGTCCTTGTCCCAGATGCATTCAAAGCTAGGCAATGCATCGATGACCATGACTCAGCTTCGTGAGAGCAAGGATGAGCTTGAGAAGTTGCGTTTGGAGTTAGAGAGGGAAAGCAGAGAGAGGAGCAGAGTAGAGCAGAACATGAGCAGGCTGCAGGGACGTATGAAGGACCTGCAAGGTGTGAGAGATGGGCTCGAGAGCCAGTTGGAGGGCCTGAGGGAGGCTAACCAAGAGGAAGTTGCCAGAAGAAAGCAGTTAGAAACAGAGCTTGAGACGACCACCACAACGATGACTGAGTACAACCGCACCATCAACACGCTACGCCAGAGCCAAGAAAACGCCAGCTTGTCAGGGAAGAAAGTTGAAGAAGACCGTCTTCGTTTACAAGGAGAGCTGGAGGAAAGCTTGAAACAGAACAAGACCTCCGAAGAGCGTATGACACAGCTTAGTGCCGAGCTGAAGGCCCTGCAGCAACAACTCCTCCAGGAGCAGGCCAGAGTCAAAGAGGCTAACCTCAAGAACGAGAGTCTCTATAAAACCATAGAGGAGAGGAATAAGGTGCTGAATGAGAGCTCTGTTGAGCTCCAAAGACTGAAAGAGCTGACAGAAAGCCAGACCAAAGAGAGGCTGAGGCTGGAGGAGGAGATGAGGACAGCCAAACATGACAAAGAGGAACTCCTGAGATCCAAACAGGGGCACGATGAAGAGCTCTCCTCCCAGATCACTTCCCTTCAGCTGCAGCTCCAGACCAGTGAACGCAGTAATTTAGATTACCGCAACCTGGTCTCAGAGCTCTCCTCGGAGAGGGAGAAACTCAAGCTGGAGGCCGAGCAAATACAAAAGCAGGTTACAGAGGTACATGGAAGTTTGGCTCTTAGTCCTGGAATGGTCTCATCTTTCCAAATCAGAGTCCTAAGTTGGATCAATCAAGTAGCTATCACTGTCTGTAGGCAAACACATGCTTGCATGCTGGAACACTTCTTGTAGAAGTCTTCCACTTGGAAACTCTGATTTGAACACATACCTGTGTATGTGTTTAAATAGACCTGCACGCAAATGCCTCTCTGCTCGCCGTCTCGCTTAAGCTGTGCTGTTTGCATGATTTTTTTTTGCTGTTTTCTTTAGCTCTGAATGATTTTGAATGCCAATGATGTTGTTTGATTATTGTTTGTCACGTTTTAGTTCTATCATAGTTGTCTGTAAAATATATTTTGCAAACATGTGAATACAGCATGAATGCAGGCCTGAAAAGACGACTGCCAAAATCTTCATCGCTCAAGTCTTCGATGCAGTTTAAAACCCTTCTGTTGTGATCGGCATTTACCATTGGGCATCGGATATTTGTGCTGTTTCCCATATTTGCAGAATATAGATAAAAACTTTTTAAGGTGACGAAACTAGTGAAACTAGTTGGTTTTAGTTGTAGTGACTGTTGACAGTGTAGCGTCTGGAAGGTTTGTCTGTCTGCAGGATTGGGAAGGTTGAATTCACAATAAACATCAACAGCCTTTTAGTGGTTTTAAGTAAAACTAGCTCACGTAACACACAAAAGAACTATTGAAATCAAGACAGGTAACAGTAAAGGCTATTAAAAGGGGTCCAAGAGAAAAATGTAATAAAGTTTAATGGGGTACTCACACCAAGCACGAATAAAATCATCTACTCGCTTGATTAGTGCAAATCTAGATGCGTGAATGAATAATATTTACTCATTTGCGCGTTAACAGTCATTTCAACGGTAATCCCTGCCAATTTAACCGGTGGGATGAAGTGATAGACAAAGGGTTTTTTACAATTTACCAGGTAATCCGGCTTCCTCACTCAATTTCCTCCAGATTCTGTGATTGAAGAAAAGGTATCTTACAATTCGGGGCACCCACACACCGACTCGACCAGTTTGTCCTCCATTTTAGACACCTGTGAACAACCGTCTGTTTTCACACGTCACCCGGCAACCTTCGTGCTGATTGGTCATCGTGATGCAATTTGAGACATTTTCAGCTTCTGTCCAATTTCGCGCCATTTGCACCTCCTGAGTCACACGAATGATTTTACTCGCGCTTGGTGTGTGGAGACAGTTAAAGCTCCAGGAAGGGTATTAAGTCATACCAATGTTGCTCAGGTAACATCTCTGAAATCCAACACTGATACATTTCCGACAATTAAACTTTATAGGTAAAGTCTCAGATAGTGGAATGGGTGGAAGGGTGGCTAGGATTGCTCACTGAAGGCTGCCTGCAGTGTCTGCAGACATTATTTGTGATACAATGGGAGCACAAGTGTCGGCAAATTTCAAAATGCCATCAATCTTTCTCCCTGTAGTCTCTGGTGTTTTACCTATTTACTTTTACTTCCCAGTCTTGTAAGACATGTTGATTTTATGTTTTTCTGAAGTCGTTTGTAATATATTGTTCAACAGATGCAGTTGATCTTAATTATAACATGTCTGTTTCTTTTCATATGTGAATTTTGTAACTGCTTTGGTCTAATTTTACAAGATTTCTCAACTTATTTTTGAGTAAACTAACTTTTTGTTATCTATGCTCTCTCTCCACTCTTCTCCCTCTTTTTTCTGCAGATAACAGCCAACATGCAATCAATCCAATCCAAGTACAACGACGTTGTGTCTGAGAGAGATGATCTGTTGCGGAGACTGCAAATGTCAGAAAATGACAAAGACCGCATCAAAAGGCTAGAGGAAGAACTCAATCGCATTAAGCTCTCACTAGAGTCCGAGCTTCGCAATAAGCAACGCCTGCAGGAAGAGATTGAGAGGTTGAAGAGGGATTTAGCTCACTGGAAAGACCAGTTTGAAAGTAAGCAGGACCTGATCAAGCAATATGACACAGACAAGGACCGTCTGGAGAGAGAAAAGAATTCACTGAAAAGCGAGATAGAAAGGCTGATGAGAGAACTCAGGGAGCTTGAAGAAATGTACAAAGGTAAGCTGGCAGCAATCCAGAAAGAACTAAAAGAGATGACATCTCTCAGGCTAAGCATGGAGGCTGAGCTGAAGAAAGCTAAAGAGGCTCCAGCCTTGGATGCCTCCAGTGTGATTTTTGATGGAGTCCGCAAGAAAGTCACTGCAGACCAGTTACTTGACTGCGGTGTTTTGGACAAACCAACATTTAGCCAGCTCGCAAAGGGGCACAAGACTGTCCCCGAGGTGGCTGCTGACAAAAAAATCAACCTGAAAGGTACAGGACCTATAGCTGGGGTGGTAGTTGAAGGTCAGAAAGGTCCAGGGTCTGGAAATGGTCTCCAATTCAAGATGACATTTGACGAAGCAAAGAAAGATGATCTTTTGCCACCGGATAGTGTTGATCTGCTTCTTGATGCTCAGGCTGCCACAGGTCACATCATTGACCCCAGAACTAATGAGAAATACACAGTTGAAGAGGCGTGTGATCAAGGTGTGGTTGATGAAAAGGACAGAAAGAGGCTGTTGGCAGCAGAAGCTGCAGCTGTGGGTTTTAGCAGTCCTTCTGCAAGCAAACCCCTTTCAACATTTGAGGCCATGAAGAAAGGGCTCATTGACAAGAACACAGCCCTGCGCCTGCTTCAGGCTCAGGAGTCTGTTGGGGGCATCCTAGATCCAGAACTGAGTGTGTTCCTTCCCAAGGACACAGCCATTGAGCGTAATCTAATCGATGATAACATATACCGTGCTCTGAATCAGAAGCCTGAGCTCTACCTGGACCCAGAAAGTGAGGAGGGTGTGACCTACATGTCACTGAAGAGGAGATGTAAGGTAGAGCTGAACACTGGCCTTCTGCTTCTTCCTGTCCCCGAGAGGGTAGATTCATCCAAACTGGTCTTTGATGGTGTTCGTAAACCTGTCACAGCTAAGCAGCTGGTTGATTGTGGTGTGCTGGACAAGCCAACTTTTAAAGATCTAGAAAAGGGGAAGAAATCTATCCCAGAAGTGGCTTTGGATAAGAAAGTCTATCTAAAGGGGACTGGATCAATTGCTGGTGTGGCAGCTGGACCTGTTGGCAAGATGTCTTTTTCAGAGGCCAAGAAGCAGAAACTCATGCCTGTAGAAATTGCAGATTTGTTTCTAGATGCTCAGGCAGCCACAGGTCACATCATTGACCCAGTAACCAATGAAAAGCTTACAGTAGATGAAGCATGTGCCAATGGAGTGGTGGATAGCAAGGATGGAGATAGACTCTTAACAGCAGAAGCTGCTGCTGTTGGCTTCAGGGATTTCAGTGCACCTCAGCCTCTATCACTGTTTGGAGCAATGAAGAAGGGATTAGTTGACCAGAAGACTGGGTTACGTCTGCTGCAGGCCCAGGAGTGTGCAGGTGGCATTTTAGATCCAAACCTCAGTGTGTTCCTCCCAAAAGAAACAGCTATCGAGCGTAACCTCTTGGATGAGGACCTCTCTCACGCTCTAAACAAGAAGCCTGAGTGTTACATTGACCCAGACACCCAGGAACCAACTTCCTATTTATCGCTGAAGAAAAAATGCAAAGTAGAACCAAGCACAGGGCTATTGCTTCTACCTGAACCCAAAAAGCCAGTAACTGTCCAGGGTCTCAGAGACCAGGTATCTGTCATGGATTTAGTGGATGCAAATCTGCTGAAACGTTCTGATATGGACCAACTGAAGACAGGCAGATTGACAAGCAGGGACATTGAAGACCGTCTGAGCCCTTACCTAAGCGGTTCTACCTGTATAGCAGGGATTTATGATGAGGCCAATGACAAGGTGTTGCCCGTCTATCAGGCCATGAAAGAAGGGCTGTTGCGACCTGGGACCACTCTGGAACTGCTTGAAGCCCAAGCTGCCTCTGGTTTTATAGTTGATCCGATCAACAACCTTTACCTGAGTGTTGGTGATGCCTACAGCAAAAGGCTCTTTGGGCCAGAGTACAAGGACAACCTGTTGTCCGCAGAGAGGGCTGTGACTGGTTTCAAACTGCCTGGTACAGACAAGACCATCTCCCTCTTTCAGGCTATAGAGAGAGGTCTGGTGGAGAAGGGTCATGGTATCCGTCTGCTTGAAGCACAGATTGCCAGTGGTGGCATAATTGACCCTGAGCACAGCCATCGCATTGACACAGACGTAGCCTATCAGAAAGGTTACTTTGATGAGAAAATGAACAAGATCCTGACTAATCCAACTGCTGATACCAAGGGTTTCTTTGACCCTAACACAGAGGAAAACCTTACATACAAAGAGCTTAAGAAACGCTGTATCACAGACAAGAAAACCGGCCTCCTCGTTTTGCCTATCCATGACAAGTCCAAACAAGAGTCGACTCTGAGAAAGAGGAGGGTGATTATTGTCGACCCAGAGACAAATAAAGAGATGACAGTACGTGAAGCATATGACAAAGGATTGATTGACTATGACACATTCATTGAGCTGTCTCAGCAGGAGTGTGAGTGGGAGGAGATCACTATCACTGCTCCGGATGGTTCCACATCATTTCAAATAGTTGACAGGAAGACGGGAAGAGAATATGATATAACTGAGCTGCTCGAACAAGGTGTAATTAGTCAGTCAGAACTAAGTCAGTACAAATCGCGTACCATTACCCTCACCCAGTTTGCAGATATCATAACAAAAAAGACCAAACAGGGATCATCGTCGACTTCAAGATCCTCAGCAGCTTCAGGTAATTCCTCAGTGACGTCTACGTCATCCTCATCATCCTCCTCTAGAGC
Organism: Xyrichtys novacula; assembly: GCA_962446985.1. Classification (NCBI taxonomy): domain Eukaryota; kingdom Metazoa; phylum Chordata; class Actinopteri; order Labriformes; family Labridae; genus Xyrichtys; species Xyrichtys novacula. The sequence continues at coordinate 36,355,725 of OY660870.1, forward strand.
AGCAGCTTCTCCAGCAGGTTCATCCTCAGTGACAATATCATCATCTTCTTCTTCTAGAACTTCAGCTGCCCCGGTCACGTCGTCTGTAACTTCATCATCAACTATGAGAACATCAGGGACCTCAGGTTCCTCATCTATGACATCTTCATCATCTTCTTCTAAAACTTCAGCTGTCCCAGTCATGTCATCTGTAACTTCATCAACAACTACGAGAACATCAGGGACCTCAGGTCCATCATCAACTACGAGAACATCAGGGACCTCAGGTCCATCATCAACTACGAGAACATCAGGGACCTCAGGTCAATCGTCTATGACATCTTCATCATCTTCATCATCAGCCCAGACCAGACCCATGTCACCAACCCTCACCAAGTTGACCACAACAAGAACGACTGTCACAGAGCGAAGCTCTTACTCAGAGCGAAGCTCTTACTCAGAGCAAAGTTCCACATCAAGCAGTGTTTCCCGGGACTCGCCTGACACAGTCAGAAATATATCCAGTGTATCTATCTCTCTGGCCTCCCCTGTCATGACGATGGGAGAACAGGCACCTGTAGGTGCCATTTTTGACACAGAAACTTTAGAGAAGATTTCAATCACAGAGGCTTTGGACCGGGGCATCGTGGATACCATCACTGCCCAAAGACTGCTGGAGGCCCAGGCATGCACGGGTGGTATCGTCAACCCTGCCAATGGCCAAAGGCTTGGCATTCAAGAGGCCACACGTCAGGGCTTAATAGATGAGGACATGGCCTCTAAACTCAAGCCTGCCCAGAAAGCTTATGTAGGCTTCGAGGATTTAAAAACCAAAAGGAAGATGTCTGCTGCTGAGGCCATGAAGGAGAAGTGGCTGCCATATGAGGCTGGGCACAGGTTCCTCGAGTTCCAGTATATAACAGGGGGGTTTCAGGACCCAGAAAATGATTGTAGGAGATCTATACAAGATGCTTTGAGCATGGGCTGGCTGGATGCGAGAGCTGCCCAAAGGCTCCAAGACTTGAAAAGTCACTCAAAGAACCTGACATGCCCCAAGACCAAACTTAAAATCTCATACAAAGATGCTTTAGATAACTGCATGTCGGAGGAAAGCACTGGAGTGCGAATGCTTCCTGCTTCATCAATGTCTTCCACAGGGATCAGCAGTCCTTACAATGTCTCCTCTGCACCTGGATCCACTACTGGTTCAAGAAGTGGCTCCCGAAGAAGCTCCCGCAGGAGCAGTCTGGACTTAGGCTCCCCTGTCACGACATCTAGTCGCTACAGCTTCACCTCCACCTCCTTCAGCAGCACCACCGAATAATGAGTATTATGATTTGTCAGATAACAGCACTGAAAATGTGTTTGTTGCATATCAAAAAAAGTTCAAATATGATTCCTTCAACTTTTTGCATAGTTTTAGAATGAAGCTTTGGTGTCGCTATGGTCTTACAATGTATACTGCAATGATCATCCCTGTTAATACTGCCAATACATATTTGATAAATTGGATTTAAGTATAAATTACATCTTTTTTAAGGTATTTGGCTCAAAAATAAAGTGTCTGATGGGTCCCCCCAAAAAGGCTTAGGATTACCACATTTTTGCATGCACTAATGATGTATTTCATATCTTCTTTGAATGTAATTTCTGTTTAAGCTTTGCAATGGTATTACAACTGTTTTATTTGACATCTGAAATGCCTGTTCTGTCAGGGAAAGGGAACACAAAGTGGGGTTACAAATGTTGTACTAATTTTTACTGCATCTATCATAATCAATGGTTTCTTGCTGAAAAAAAAAAAAAAATCTTCAGGTTTTGTACCAGTTTCCTAACATATCAAAATAAAAGAGTCTTTTACTCATCATGATTCATGTTGGTTCTTATTTATAGCTTGAAAATGACACTTTTAATAACTATATGTAAAAAATAAAATATCCTCTAGTTTGTAGTCTGTTAATGTTATTGTATACAGTTTGTGGAGTGGTGCATAATTTTTCTATAATATAACATTACACCCAAATGTAATCATACATCATAATATCTTATAAAGACTACAAAAGTAAGGAACAGGATCACCAGTGTCACAATGAGGAATCATAAAAAGTCATATGGTTTGCCAAACTGTAATGGTTAAATATACTTAGTTTTGTGTCATTTTTGGTTTAGTGTGAGTATTTTTTGGCACTGGTTCTATAATATTCAGTAACAAATGTGCCTGATACTCAAAGATTACAGTCGTTAATGCAATGGCTGCAGGTCCAAACATTGGCCTTGACTCTTGAACCTATTTTCTTCCTCAAACTTATTTAATTTATTAACAAATGCAAAAGAAAAGACTTTAAGAGAATAAAAGTCTTCATATTCGGGTCCAATATCATGGTTATATTTGATAAGGAAGGACAATATGCTGTAGATATTTCCAAGAAGAGCTACATCACATAAAAGCTAAGTTTGCTAAATGAAACATCATGTTCATGTTTTCATTGATTTCATCCATGAAATACTCAATTAAATTTGTTATAATGTGAGTTAGATATCTCAGATATTTAGCACAAATGTTAACCCTACCTTAAACCTTATAGATGTCTTCCTTGGCAGGCTCTGCTGCTTTATAATACGTAATTTTGTCATTTATTTTGCAGTGTCAGTTAAAGGAGCAAAAAGTAAATAAATAAATAAAACAAGTAGAAAGAAACTATAATACATGTAACTGCGTTTTCGGGGCTGGATAATATACCGCCTCTTCCGAAGACATGTTACGTACATAGATGTATATTCGTTCTACATCAGTTATTTTAAATTAAATGATACCGGAAGTATATCTTCTTGCCTCCAAAGTTGTCTTCAAAATAAAAGCATACTTAAGTTTATCTGAAGTCTTAAAGTTTTGTGAAAAAAAGGGGTGCAAGATTCTTGATTAATTCATTCTATAGTTTCTTTAAACTTGACACAAATCTCAATAAACACTTGAAAGCAGAGAAACTCAACAAACTGTTTTCATCCATTAAAACAAACAAAAAAAAAAAGACTAAAGGCCAAAGAAAGATTAGAGGATCCTTAGAGTGGACTAACATTTAAAAAAAATAATTGGCCGAATATTTTTGCGCTTTTACCTGATGATTTTTTTGCGTAAAATATTGGCAACTTCGCGGAATCTCGCCTGTTATTTTTGTCTGGGTACCTTAATTTGAAAGCGCCAACCGGAAGCGTTTACACAACAACAACAACAGAGTTAGCATTTAGCAGACTGGGTCGGCTTTTTCACCAAGTCAATGTGTTCAGACCAGTCTGTCGGGCTTTAATGTTGGTTAAAACTCTGCTTTGTCATGTTAATTAAACTGCTGAAATCATGTTTACACATTACAACCCCCTTAAGTTACATTAATGCTATGTAGTTTATGTGCTAACTAGCTTTAGCTTGTAGCTGTACAGGTATCACCGTTCCTGGATGAAGCTCCTTTAAAGGTAACTTTTACATTTCTCTCTAAGTTGTCATTCCTTCCAAACGCTACATTTTACGGTGCAGTAGTTAGTTCAGTGTTTTTGATATTGAATGTTGTAGTTATGTCGTCTTTGACAGCTAATGTCAGGTAAAACGACGTAAATTTCTGTTTTTCAGTCATCTGTTTTTACATCAGGATGGCTGACGACCCTCAGAGGAACTTCCGCTCCGCATACTATGAGAAAGTGGGTTTCAGAGGAGTGGAGGAGAAGAAATCTCTGGAAATACTGCTCAAAGATAATCCTCTGGGTATGTGGCTTACAACATTAAGATGAAAATAGGTTGTATGAAATCAATAGCATGTTAGCTAAAGTCATAAACATGTAATTTTAGGAGGACCACATGAGTTTCGATGGATGCTGGTGTGAATATTTTCCTTTTTCTCATTAATTCAGATCTGGAAAAACTGAGCACCTTCAGTCAGAGGTTCCCTCTCCCATCCATGTACAGGATCCATGTGTGGAAGGTGTTATTGGGTAAGAAATCACTCCTAACAAATTAAATAAGAGCTGTGATGTTCTGTAAAAGATGCAAATCCTTATGAAAGTTGTGCTGGAAAGTTCCTGCAATAATAAATCTGACTTTCTATTGATTGGAACTAACCAATTAATGGGTTAATTGTTGCAGAAATACACACAGACATATCTTAGTGATGGTCAAAACTGTGTGTATGAAGAGTCAAAGCCTGCTGTCTCATTAAAGTGATCAAACAAGCTCTCCCTTCTCGTCCCCGCAGGTATCCTTCCTCCCCACAGTGACTCTCACACTCTGGTTGGAGGCTACAGGAAGGAGCAGTACCAGGACATCGTGGAGGCTCTGGAGGTGATGCGGTACATCAGCTCTTCCACTCCCTCCACCCACATCTACCTGCGCATGTTCCAGCTGGAGAGCCAGGTGCTGCCACGGTGCTCTGAGATCTCTGCCCCGGTGAGAAGCACTGCCATCACAGAAAGACCATCACAGCAGGACCATCAGACCAGAATCTTGAGCTTTTTTTGTGTGAATTTAGTCACTTGAATGGAGTCCACTGACCTTTTCAGATGTATTTAGTCGCACTTCTTTTGGTAAAATGATCACATTTTTTTTGTGAATCAGTGTTTTTGTTCAACTAAAAACTCCTGGTTTTAAGTACGAGCAAGATTGTAGCAGAGACTGTACTCTTGTATCATGATCCAAAAGTTGATTTATCAGTTATTAGAAACATGAACTCTGCTCACACTAACTGATCTGATCCAGACTGATGGTTCTTGAACTTAACTTGGTTCATATTTTAGTCTTGTTAGATGTCCTGATGGGAGTCTGTTGTTTCAGGATGAAGAGAACGAGGATTTTCTCTCCATCAGCCGAGCCATGGAGGAGATCGTAGACGATCCTATCGACTGCTATTGGCTGATTAAATGTTTCGTCAATCAGTTCCACACGAAGTTTGGAGACTCAGTTCCTCACCTGGTGAGTCACACTCTGCAATAAGCATCACATCATTCTCTTCTAGGCTGCAATAGTGTACATTTATTCTCTTGTGTAATATTTATTACAAAAACAAATGGGCTTGTGGTGTTGTTCTATTATTATCCAGCACCTTGATATCTTTTAAAGGATTAAAACCAAGAACCTTGTCCCAATTTCACAAAAAATATGTCCTTAAACATAGAACTCAATAATATAGATCTGCAATAGTTGTTAAGTTAGTTCCATGCTACTTTATTCCAATGCAAAACTTGCAGAAAATACTCTTGCTGCATTTCAGTTCTAGATCTTTATCCGACAGACTGTGTGCAGGAGTTTTGCACTTTTTGATCGTCTCGCTCCCCTCCTTCAAATCTGTCACACAAAATATATGTGCAAACTTTTAGGAGTAGTTTTTCAGAGCCTTCAGTCTCATCTCGAGTTCTTCATCAGCTGCAAAAATTCAAAACTCCCTGAAAGTGTTCAATAAATAAATAAAAGCCCTCACAGTAATGAGAGTCGATCTTTCAGTGGTTTTATTTATGTCGCAGTGAATTAAAGAATCGTTTCTGCTGTTCCGTCTTGTTGCAGCCAAAGAGTCTGGAGCATTATCTGAGTCAGGAGGAACCTCGACTCCTGAACCACCTGAAGAACAGCGGAGCGCTCGCCCAGCTGCCCTACAGCCTCTGGTTCAGACGCTGCTTCGCCGGCTGCCTCCCTGAATCCAGCCTGCAGAGGTCAGTCTGCAGATAATGGAACAAACTCAATCACCAGAGTGTCACATCTTTATAAAACCGACACAGAACAAAGATTCACTTGTTCTCATAAACCTGAGATTTCATATTTTAATCCTTGAATATAACCGTAAAGCTTTTTTAAGATCTTTAAACCACTTTGCTCTCTAAATCTCTGAGATCAGACTACCACATAGAAATATGAGTATCAGATCTCTCTTTATCAACTAACACACAGTGACAATATCTCTAAGGGTTGTTCCAGTATTTTAAAGATAGTTTTACCAAGTATTCAAATAACTTCTAAGTAATCCTTAGGAGGCAATGTGCCAAATAAAGCATTCTCAACTTACTGTATTTTTCGCACCATAAGGTGCACCTGATTATAAGGCGCACCATCAATGAACGCATCTATTCGCGTCTATTTTCATACATAAGGCGCAACGGATTATAAAGCGCATTAAGCCAAACAAAACAGTCAGATAAGTCAAACTTTATTTAACTCATTTAATAACTCCGCGAGGCTACAGTGGCTGCAGTGCTCCTACAAGCCAGAAGGATTTAAGTGCGCCTTATAGTGCGAAAAATACGGTACACTGCATGTTCTATTATTAACTCCTACAGTTATTGAGATTTCTGCTATAAAGAAAGAGAAACTGTTTGATCAGAAACCAATCTTGTGGGATGATTTGCAGTTACTTTCCTATTTTACTTTTATTTCTTTTTAAGCGAGACTCCTTCAGATTTACCAAAACTAGAGCTCTATGTGTGAGGCTTTCAAGATGGGTTTTTGTTGTTGTTGTTGGATTCACCACTAAACTGTAAAAGAGAGAAATCAAATCAGGACCAATCATGATGTTTACAAACTGCTATCAAACTGCAGATGAAATATGAGATTAGCAGCATATAAACCAACAGTCTGCTGTATTTCTGTTTGCCACGTCTCTGTGTCATGACCAAAACTACCGCTGTTCCTACATTTGTCTGATTTGTCGAACACTTAGCAGGTAAATGTGTGTATTTGTGGAGCCCGTACTTCACAGATTCTCTGAACTGCTCCGTTCTCTAAACTCTGTGATCATTTTCAGGGTGTGGGACAAAGTGATCAGCGGCTCCTGTAAGATCCTGGTCTTTGTGGCTCTGGAGATCCTGCTGAGCTACAAGATCATGCTGATGGGGATCAACAGACCTGAAGGCATCGTCAAGTTTCTGTGCAATGTGAGCGACGGATCCAGCGCCGTTTATTATCGTTACTGTCCACCGAATCACAATTAAGTTTCTTTTTTTGGTTTTAGATACCACAAGAGAACACGGACGCCATCGTGACAAAAGCCATCGACTTGTGGCACAAATACTGCGGCACCCCGATGCACGCCGTGTAACCTCCCAGGATGCACCAGGACCTGCTTTGACCTCCACTGAGGGACTCGCATGAATGAACCGAAAACTCATCACGAACTACTTTTAATGAGCCGGAGGAGTTGGGAGTCAGGATGCAGTAATTCCCAGCTTCCTCCGAGGACGATAAACAAAAACGAGACTTGAATGAAAGCATGAATGAATGACCTCAGAAAACAAAGAAGCCGATGAAGGTGAACGCACAAAACCTGCGTGGAAAGAGGCGAGGAATCATAAACTTATTTTTTTAATAAGTTTCCTTCATTAAGAAACTGCATACATCATAGAAGACTCACAATAAATTAATACTCACATGCAGTTTTCTGCTTTACAAAAACATCTGAAAAGTCTCACTTTCTTCCTTTGTTATGTACAAGATTTATAATTCTGAGAGTCTCTCAAAACAGCTTTTCCACAGACAGGAGACAGTGATATTTCTGGCTCTCGTACACACACACACACACACACACACACACACAAACACCAGTTCTCCAGACTTTTCATTTCATGAGCCTAACATGGACTGTAAACGATAAAAACATGAAAAGTAAGATGGCAGAGTTCTCAGGTTTTGTATCAAGAAAGTTCATAATAAAAAGTGAATCACCAAAACAAAAGTTCCAGAGAGTTCAGCAACATTTGACCGTGTCTACAGATAAATAGTCTGTATCAAATGAAATGAGTTAATTTGGCAATTTTTAAATCCCTGTAAACAATACTGTAGGCACAGCGACACAGTGCGTTACTGAACTCTGAGATGCATTCAAGATCACAACTTCCACAGCAAGTCAAGTTGCTTTGGTTTGAAAACGGGGATCTGGACGTGTTGGACTCGTGAATGCAGCCCGTAAAGGAGATGAAGAAGTGGAGGAAATCTGAAATTATTGCTGTTGATTGGTGTGTTTGTGTCCGGAGATCTTAACCTGTTAACGCGGAAAAGTTTAAGGGAGTTTGATTCGGATTTATGGAGAGTTTGGCTTTCGAGTCAGCTGCCTACAACAGCCATGATCTGCTGCGAGTGCTTTAAAGTCCTCAGGTAATGAGACAATGAGAACGTCATCTGTGCCAACACAAGCAAACCCCTCAGAAAAGATGGAGAAGGAGTGAGAACCTGGTGAAAGGCAACAAAATCATCCCTTTGTACAAAAAAAGGAAAGAAAATGAAGTCCCCTCTTCAGCTTTGACATATCCACTCCTTGGAATTGGCACAGATTCTGTCCAAAAAGTGCTGCAAAGTAAACAAATCACCTTCAGCTTCGTCGTCGTCATACAAAATGAAAAGCTTTTGAATATCAAGGAGTCTGTGAGTTCTCCTCCGTGTGTTTGCTCCTCTTTCCCTTGAAGGCTGCAGCGCTCGGGTCGAGTTCACGTCAGGTCTGTCGATTCAGAGTCGACGCTGGAGAGAGGAGCAGTCAGCACGAGGGCAGCAGGTAGCGATCTGAACACTTGAGGCTTGGCGTGGGAGGATAAAAGCGAGTCCGAGGTCTGACCGGACCGTTTTATGGCCGATGAAACCTGCAGGGAGACACCGAGACAGGGAAGAGAGGATGAATATTTCAACCAAGATCTGGATGGTTGTTCAGGGTACACTGTGAAGCTTTAGGGCCTGTTTCAAACTCAGCAAACACAGTGACACCTGGTGGTCAGGCACACTCAAAGCAGCTAATTTAATGACAGACTGAAGCACCTGCTCTCATTTTACAAATTAAGAGTGTTATGAAGTAAAACTACCAGCTCATCTGCCCAAACTTAACGGATGAGAATTCACACGTCACTCAGGACCTCTATCATCACAAAAAGGTCATCATTTGTGTTCAGTAGTTATATCTGGTGGTGTAAAACTCTGCAAGAAATCAAACTTTTCTTTCTTACATTTGCAGATAAAAAAATAAAGGTACAGTACAAACATTTGGTTGTTTTTTTCTCTTACTTTTAATAACAGCACAGATTACACACACAAATTTCTAAACTGTCAAGCTGAATGAAGAGATTTTGAAGCCCAAGTGACGTTCAAAGCTTCAAATCTTCAGCTGAATTAAAGCTGCGGTGGGGAAGTTTAGGCTTGTGTCCATTATTGTTTCACTTAGTGGACACAGATATATTTTGCATCACCTATCTTACTTTCATTCTTGGTAAACAGTTGGTTTGATGCTTCAAACTTGCCTGGTGTTACTTTATTTCCTACAATAGTTATGTATGTTTTGGTCTTACCTGGTCAGATGCCGACTGGACTCGTGCACCTCCATCTCTGTGCTTTTAAACTCGTTCAACTCCTTCCTGATGGCAGCCTGAAAAACACACAAATAACAACTGTTCAAAGACACACACACAAACGACAAACTCACAGACTGCCTCTGTTAGTAAAGACACCAGCGAGTCCAGCTGACCTTATCAGCAGCTGTTAGTCGAGTCCATGGCTTGTCCGCTCGCCTGTCGTAGTCCTGAGCCTCGGCTACCTCCACGTAGTCGCTGAAGCGGATCAGGATCTTGGCCTCACGCAGCTCCTCCACCGTGGGTCTCTGACTGAGCTGGAGGTATCAGAAAGGTGGGTTCATGAATGTGTCCTCATTCATAAAATACGGGAAAGGTTGATCATCTCTATCTTCCTTTTTATCAAAATTTTTATCATACAATACTATGACATGTTTTACTATGACATGCTTTGTAATATACTACGAGATTTTTTTATCATATAATATATGAAATTTTAAACATACTATACTATGACATTTTTAATCATACTATACTATGACAATTTCTAACATGCTATACAGTGACATTTTTTGGCATAATAAACTATCACATTTTTTAGCATACTATACTACGACATTTTTGATCATACTTTACTTTGACAATTTTTAACATACTATACTATGACATTTTTTATCATACTATACTATGACAATTTTTAACATACTATACTATGACATTTTTTATCATTCTATACTATGACAATTTTTAACATACTATACTATGACATTTTTTATCATTCTATACTATGACAATTTTTAACATACTATACCATGACATTTTTTATCATACTATACTATGACATTTTTTAACATACCATACTATAAAATTTTTATCATACTATACTATGACAATTTTTAACATACTATACCATGACATTTTTTATCATACTATACTATGACATTTTTTAACATACTATACTACGACATTTTTGATCATACTTTACTTTGACAATTTTTAACATACTGTACTATAACAATTTTTAACATGCTGTACTATGACCATTTTTAACATACTATACTATGACATTTTTTATCATACTACACTATGACAATTTTTAACATACTATACCATGACATTTTTTATCATACTATACTATGACATTTTTTAACATACTATACTATGAAATTTTTTATCATAATATACTATGACAATTTTTAACATACTATACCATGACATTTTTTATCATACTATACTATGACAATTTTTAACATACTATACTACGACATTTTTTATCATTCTATACTATGACAATTTTTAACATACTATACCATGACATTTTTTATCATACTATACTATGACATTTTTTAACATACCATACTATGAAATTTTTATCATAATATACTATGACAATTTTTAACATACTATACCATGACATTTTTTATCATACTATACTATGACAATTTTTAACATACTATACTACGACATTTTTGATCATACTTTACTTTGACAATTTTTAACATACTGTACTATAACAATTTTTAACATGCTGTACTATGACCATTTTTAACATACTATACTATGACATTTTTTATCATACTACACTATGACAATTTTTAACATACTATACCATGACATTTTTTATCATACTATACTATGACATTTTTTAACATACCATACTATGAAATTTTTATCATAATATACTATGACAATTTTTAACATACTATACCATGACATTTTTTATCATACTATACTATGACAATTTTTAACATACTATACTACGACATTTTTGATCATACTTTACTTTGACAATTTTTAACATACTTTACTATGACAATTTTTAACATACTATACTATGACCATTTTTAACATACTATACTATGACATTTTTTATCATACTATACTATGACAATTTTTAACATACTATACTATGACATTTTTTAACATACTATACTATGACAATTTTTAACATACTATACTACGACATTTTTGATCATACTTTACTTTGACAATTTTTAACATACTGTACTATAACAATTTTTAACATGCTATACTATGACCATTTTTAACATACTATACTATGACATTTTTTATCATACTATACTATGACAATTTTTAACATACTATACTATGACATTTTTTATCATACTATACTATGACATTTTTTAACATGCTATACTATGGCATTTTTTATCATACTATACCATGACATTTTTTATCATACTATACTATGACATATTTTTTGCACATGCTATACTATATTTTTTATCATACTATACTATGACATTTTTTAACATGCTATACTATGACATTTTTTATCATACTATACTATGACATTTTTTATCATACTAAACTATGCCTTTTTTAACATGCCATACTATGACTTTTTTTGCACATACTATACTATGACAATTTCAAACATACTATACTATGACAATTTTTAATATGCTATTCTATGACAATTTCTAACATGCTATACTATGACATTTTTTAGCATACTGATCTATCACATTTTTTTAGCAAAGTATACTATGACAATTTTTTGACACACTCTCTAAAGTTGGTTTCTAACATACTATACTATGACATTTTTTATTATAGTTTTATCTTTGCAACATACTATACTTTGACATTTTTTAGCATACTATACTATGACACTTATTAACATACCTAACTATGAAATTTTTAACATACTATACTGACATTTTTAATCATACTATACTATGGCAATTTTTAACATGCTATACTATGACAATTTCAAACATACTATACTATGACATTTTTTTTGCACATACTATAGTATGACAATCTTTAACATACTATACTATGACATTTTTTTTGCACATACTATACTATGACATTTTTTATCATACTATACTATGACAATTTTTAATATGCTATTCTATGACAATTTCTAACATGCTATACTATGACATTTTTTAGCATACTGATCTATCACATTTTTTTAGCAAAGTATACTATGACAATTTTTTGACACACTCTCTAAAGTTGGTTTCTAACATACTATACTATGACATTTTTTATCACACTATACTATGACATTTTTAACATGCTATACTATGACATTTTTTATCATACTATACTATGACACTTTTTAACATACCTAACTATGAAATTTTTAACATACTATACTGACATTTTTAATCATACTATACTATGGCAATTTTTAACATGCTATACTATGACAATTTCAAACATACTATACTATGACATTTTTTTTGCACATACTATACTATGACATTTTTTATCATACTATACTATGACAATTTTTAACATACTATACTTTGACATTTTTTTACATGCTATACTATGACATTTTTTATCATACTATAGTATGACATTTTTTTACATACTATACTATGACATTTTTTATCATACTATACTATGACAATTTTTAACATGCTATACTATGACATTTTTTATCATACTATACTATGACAATTTTTAACATGCTATACTATGACATTTTTTATCACACTATACTATGACATTTTTAACATGCTATACTATGACATTTTTTATCATACTATACTATGACAATTTTTAACATGCTATACTATGACAATTTCTAACATGCTATACTATGACATTTTTTGGCATACTAAACTATCACAATTTTTAGCATAGTATACTATGACAATTTTTACCATACTATACTATCATCTCTATTTTCCTTAAAATTTTGCTTTACAACTGTTTCAATATTTTGGAGTTAAAATCCCACTTAACTCATTTCCACAGCTCGTGTTTACTAACAAAACAAATAAGTGTTTGCAGTTATAGATAAGAGTAAAAAAAAATTTGAACACAATATGAAGTTATCTGTCATGAACATCATCATGAAGGAGATTTTCCTTACACACCGAACAGAGTGAGGGGGTGATGTAACAGATGATACAATCAACCTTTCTGGAGGGTGGCAGTTTAGTCACCATGGCAACCATGTTCCCTTTACAGTGGGGGCTGTGAAAAACCATCAAAGCCTCCACCTGCGAATCTTACCTTTTTGGATAGATGTCTCTTGATCTCCCTCTTCTCCTCCTGCTCCTCCAGATCGTTTCGAGCTGGCAGAAGAAGACAACCACAGTCAAACCCGAGGAACTCATAATTTTCATTATTATTATCATTATTTTAGTGCGTTTCTCACGTTTAAGTATGTTCCTCTGCTCCAACTCCTCTGCTGTAGGCCGCTGACTCAACCGCCTGAAAGATAGTGACACCTCTATTTCAGGAAACAGTGTTTTCTATGTTTGATTCATGCATGCAGGTAAAAGACACAATTTACTGCTATATTAAATTGACAAGGGTTAAAAAGAGGTAAAAATCATCAACATAAAATCCAATGCAAGGTTTCTCTTCATCAAAATTAAACTTGCTGTCATTCAATCATATTCAAACACTAAGACCTGCAGTCTCTCTGATTATTCTTATATGAAATTTACTTTGTGCATTACTTCTGCACCTGCACACGCCTGCTGCACCTTTCACTTACACCACACTCTGTACCCCACTTTCTATTTCCCTCACGTCTCCTCCTCATGCAGCAGCTCCTCAGCTTTAATCTCTCTCCTCCTCACTCCATTATGACTCATCATCCATCATCTGCTCCCGTTAGCAGCCAGGTCAAATCAATCACAGCTAATATGAGAGCTGAAACACTTTACATGTGACCCGGTCTGCATGTAGAGGTGTGTGTCTGCACATGTGTGTGATCTGTGTAATATCTGATGGTGCGCCTCACCTGGTCAGTTTGGTGGCCGTTTGCTGCCGGGACTCGAGTCTCTCCTGGTCCGACTGCAGCTGCAGGATGTTTTTTTCCTCCAGTTCTCTTTTGGACGGGCGGTTACTCAGCTTGATGGCCAGAGAGTCCTTCCGTAAAACCTTCATGGCCAGTGTGCCTACAATTATAATATATATATAATAACTCCTCACAATCACAACAGAGTTAAGACAAACTGCAGGGATACTTATATCAGCTGTACATATCTAATGGCATTAAGTTAATTACGATTCTTTCGGTCTTGACCAAGGATACAGCAGATAGACTTGGGAAAGAGGGGAATTGAAATGCCAACCTTCCAGTAATTGGACGACCGCTCTATACTCCGTTATAGGGCTGCAGTAGCTCAGGAGGTAGTTAGTATGGGGGAGGTGAGTTTAAATGGGCCTCCTGGCTGAAAGGAAGAGCTGTGATTGGTTGGTTGAGAGACATCCATGTCCTGCATCAACTAATACCCTGATACATCTGTCTGAAAAAAGCCACAGTAGGGCTGTTGATAAGAGGATATGAAACCCTAACACTCATGACCTTCCAATTTAGTCTTAACTAACCTCATTTATGAATCTGTTTACTTATTTATTCTAATCTAGTTTTATTATTCATTTATTATTATTGTTTTAAACTCTCCTCTCTTATGAAATGGTGTTATCTCTTCTCTAGTTGCGTCTGTTTATTTCTCTTTATTGGTTTATAACATTTCTGATTCCTCTATATCTTTACATTTAACCTCTTTATTGTTGTTTTTTGTTTACTTTCTATCTCGAGTTTTAATGTCCTTATTAAACCTCCAGTGTTTCCTTATCACGAGCTCATACTCGTGTTTCCTCGCTGCCTCAGTCCCTTGTTCCTGTTTCCTTGGCTCCTTTGTTCTACTTCTTCGTTCTTTGTCGTCAAACGTTTTTGTTTTTTAAAATCTTGTTTGTGTTTGAGAAACCCACATGAAACAGAGAGAAGAAATGACTCCCAACATTTAAGAACCATCTCGCTTGTGTTGGTTCATTTTCTGTCACCAGCATAAATTCCCTGTTTTCCTCCTCTGAGGTTTAATGTACGGTGTGTGCAGTAAATAAACCATAAACAAACACCTCGGTGAGAGGTCCTGCGCGTCCACGCTGCAGCATGTCACTGTGAATATTAAAGCATGAACACAGACACTCTTCACACAGACGACAGTAACTGACACTCCACTGAACTGACGCACTATTCAGTCAGAGAGCGAGAGCACCTACTTGTAAAAAACGTATCATCCTCATCCTCTTCCTCATCCTCCTCTTCCTCCTCATCATCTTCCTCTTCCTCTTCCTCCTCCTCCTCTTCCTCGTCCTTGTACATACCGGGCAGGTCCTCGTAGTCCGCCTCGCCGGGCAGGTTCTCTTTGTCGTCGTCGCACTCGATCATCACCGTGGGAACGGTGTGCATCATGGAGCTGCAGGATGGAGGTGAGAGAGTTCAGGAGTGCATGAGAGGAACGATGTGGAAGACAGTGAGAAGATGAGGATTGAAATGAAGTGATTTCTCTCAGAAATACTCTGCAGATAAAGTCCCATTTGTGAAAATATACAGGATATAAAGATGGGCGTACACCCAAGAGGCACATCAGTAAGCAGGGCCTGGCTTGTGGAAAATATGTGCGCAGACAGGCAACCAATCACATTGATGGATGTGGAGGAGAGAGGACGGAGCGTGTAAGCTGCAGTTAATAAAAGAGGCGAGTGATAAAAACACTCCTCCGTTTGTTTCATCTCCACGGCGACAGCAGTTTTCTCCTTAATGCCGTCAGTTCGGCTAAAATGTGAAGAGCTTTCATCCAGCCTGTCGTCAAATTGTCAAACGTGTTGATTGTACATTTTTAATAATAACTGAAGGATTAAATGATCCAAGAAAAGCAGAAATGACACACGGCTGTAAATGAGATCTCAGCTCCTCACCTCTCAAACCTCTGCATGGTGAGGGCCAGGGTCTTGTTGAGCTCCTCTATAATCCGGCTGGGAGGGTGGAGGGGAACCGGCAGCGTCCCGTACGGCAGGGAGTGCCCGCCCATCGGAGCGTGGCTGGGGGGGGCGGGGCACTTCTGGAAGGCGAGCGGAGAGGGCTCCATGCTCCCTGCAGGTACGGAGATCAGGAGCTTCTTTGGAGGTAGAGGAGGAGACAACTTCACCGACATACACGGCAGCTTCACCGGGGCTCCGTCTGCATGGAGGGGTGTGTGTTAGATAGCGGATTAGACGTGCACACACTCAGCCGTGGACGCAGAAGCGAGCGTGCACGTGCACAAACATACCTGTGATGTGATTAGGTAGCCTGTTGAAGGGTTTGGGCGGCAGCGCTGGAGGTTGTTTGTGTAGCGTGGGAGGTCTGTGCGGTGACTCAGCGCCCTCAGAGGGGTAAACTGTTGACTTCTTTGTGGGCGGGGCCTGGATGGATCTTTGGGTGTGGTCCTGTTGACACGCCGCCTCACTGGACATGTGAAACTCCAGAGAGCCTGAGAAGAGAAGAGAAGAAGAGGCAGGAATCAAACCCTCAGATTCTGCGATTGAAGGTCAGAGATGAGGAAACATCAGCGACTCGGCTCTGCTGCTCACCTCCAGCTGCAGCCGCTCCCTCCATCAGCTCAGCGCCCTCGCACTCTGACAGGCTGGAGCCCAGGACCGGAGAGCGCCCGTTCTCCATCTTCACCTCCTCTCGTACGGCCGAGCAAGAGCCGTCTGTGCGGACAGAGAGCAGGAAAAGATGAGATCGACATGTCGAGGTGAACGTCTTTAAAACTTAGGAACACAAAGTTCATCCAGGGGCTGAAATACTTCTGTCTGAATGTTTCTGAGAGCAGAACAGGCTGAGCAGGTGAGCGGGGGTGGAATAAGACGAGGTGATTCTTGGATCTGCTCACACTAAATGAAATTAAGGTTGAAGAGCTGCAGCTGAGACGTTTTTAAGACATGAAGGGATTCATTTGAGATGGAGGAGGTTAAATCACGGCCTGAAAGGTTTCATCAAAACTCGACTGTGAGTTTCACCAGGTTCAAAGATGTCCTCCTTTGTTTCCTCCACCCTCACCTTTCTCGTACACCTCCTTCAGCACCCCCTTCTTGATGAGCTCCTCTCTGCTCTGACGCGTGGACATTTTCCTCTCCAGCACTGAGGGGGCAGAGATGACATGGCGTTAAAATAATCAAACAGGAAAACTGTCAGGTCTCTTGACTGCTGCTGTGTAATTACAGGGACATTTACCGGTAGGTTCTGAGGCGTGTGTCACTCGCCGCTCACCGCCTCTGTCATCGTCGCCGCCCTGTAATGATCTCATGACTGAACCTCAGAGCTTTGAAGAGGCTCCACTGCCGACTGACTGACTGACTGAGAGGCGAGACGTTTGCAGTCTGCTTATATCAATATATCAATATAAAGTGTAAAACAAGCTCCTATTTTTGATTTTTCCACTTTTTCTAACTTCAGATTTTGAGTCTGAGGCAGTGCTTGAAGCAGATCATCGATAATGATGGAAAATAACACCAACGCTTTTTAAATAACTCCCTGACTGCTCAGAAAACAACTTTGAGGGCTAACTTATAGAGACAAACAACCATCCACATCCACATCACCATTAACCGAACCCCACTTCTGCATGTTTTTGGGATGTGAGAGGAAACTGGAGTAAACCCACACAGACACGGGGAGAACATGCAAACTCCACACAGAAACACCCTGACCAGGATTCGAACCTACAACCTTCTTACTATGAGGAGACGGTGCTGACCACTACACCACTGCGCTGCCTGAGAAACTGCTCCATAAGGATTGCTGGAGGAGGCGGGATTCATGACCTATACTGCAGCCCGTCACCAGAGGGTGCTGTTCTCGCGGTGGCTTCACGCAGCGAGGAGGCAGACTGCGTCCGTTTTGTAAATACAGTCTATGGGAGGGCTGTTTCGCTCTTCCTCATCTTAACTTTACAAATCATAATCAGCTGTTTTTCTGCCCTTATCGCCGACATGTTGAAGTCGCCTCACATGATGTTATCAGCAGAGGTACATACCAACAGATATCCATATATCTGCTGATTCAAACATTACGTCAATCATATCAGGCATTGAAATAAAGACTTAAACACTAACGAATGTGATTAATTACTATTACTATGAAAAACTGAAAGATATGATCATAATTTGACTGTTGAGACAGTTTCCTTGGCCTGAAGGACTTTCTGTAAAGTTGATTAAACTGGAGATGATCCATTTTGATACCCGGGACAATAAGCCGATAACTGGAGATGATTAATGCTCCAGTTAAAGGAACAGGTGGGAGAATAATGTGAGGCATTCTGGGAATAAAGCGTTAAGTTCCTGTTACTCTGAATCAACAATGAAGGGAGGAAATAAAAGCAGGTCAGCGTGGAAACAACAGATGTAAAATAACAGATCTGAGACTCGCCCTCATGGAGGATATAAACAGTGAAGATCTGCTCTTTCTTACTCCTGAATCAAAGACAGTATTTCCTCGATAAGGAGGGACTGCTTCATGGTTTAAGACCCCGATGAGTGATTTAATCCTCCTGGACAGAGCGGTGGCAGGAGTCCAGCAGTGACACATGGCGCTCTCAGCGTGTATCTACCTGTGTGCAGGAGCCGACTGTACACTGTATTCTGTGTTTTATTTGCATACAGAGACAGGAAGCAGGTTTGAGTGACCCGCTGGGACAGCTGGGAGAACAGCTTGACTGTAGGAAGCCTCTCGTCGCCTCTCTGCTGCGTCTCTCGCTGAGAACAGGATGTCAGACCCAGCTGAGAAACAACAACAGCTCACGGATTAGACGCTCCCCTCGATCTCGCGGCTCTCTGCGCTGAACATATTGCTTCTGAGAGTCATATGTGCTTAAACCAACTAGTGTGATGATACGAGGCTAACATCACTCCGGAGGGAAAAGTTCATTCATTTATAGTCGTGGTTTAAAGCTAATTTGTCGCTGTAGTTAACCTTTATTATCACCTTCTTTACAGCTGCTGTGTTTGTGTCTCTGGTGGATGCAGTAATTAACAGCCGTTAAATGTCTGAGGCAGGTATAAGAAGCAGAAGGTGACTCTTTATTCCTCTTTTATTCACAGTCCTCCAAGAAAAACCCGCTGGTCGAATCACTCTGAAAAGACTTTCTGGCTCGAGAATAAATCTAAAAAAATATAATCTTATTAAATTTCTCGATTAAAGTGAGTTTCACATTCGTCAAGCTTCATTCTCACAGTCATCTGATGATCACATCCTCCAAATTTGGAAGTCGGTTTAAGCTGCAACATCTCTGGAACTTTACAGGCTCCATTTAAAGAGGGTTGAGGATATCATCTCATCACTCCGTCAGTTTCAGCAGGTTAAATAAATCGGACAGGAGTGATGAGAATGAAGGTTTCCACAGATTCATGTCAGAAAATCTCCATTTTTATCTCCTTTTTCTCCAACAATATCAACTTTAATTGTTTTTTTACTCCTGAGGCTTCATGCTTTAACAGAGACTTTCATTAGTCGACACGATCCTGTCAGTTATTTTGATTTGCAGCTGAGCATTAATCATGATTTATGAGCTTTCATCACGTTCATCTGAATCGCTCTGCAGCTCCATAAAACCAAAGTGTGCGGTCAGGAGCAGATTTCTCAGAGCTACACCCTGTTAGTGAAGCAGGAGCAGCTGACCTGCAGCCTCCTGGTGTTTCAGCAGCCTTACATAATCACAGTCATACTCTGTCGATGTCTGCTGCAGCTCTACATCAACCTGCAGCTCTGAGCAGCCGTTCATAACCGCCCTGACATTTATCACCTGTGTGTCAGGGAGGTGAGAGGAGCAGAGGAGGCCTGATAACGGGGGTAATGTTCTCTGTTCTCACCAGCTGAGGTCTGTTTGAACTTCTCGCTCTTCTTCTTCCTCCACTTCCAGGGTTTGAACAGTCGTCCCAGGGTGGCGAATTTGCTCCGCCGCCGTATGGGAGGCGTGTGTGTGCCTGGAACCAGCGAATCGGAGCGCATCGCTGCCAACCTCTCCACTTCCTCAGCTGGAAAAGAAGAAGAAGAAGAAGAAGAAGAAGAAGAAGAAGAAGAAGCTCATTAGCAGGCAGGTAAACAAAAAAGGTCTGCGATGTCTGTGATGCACTTCTCGTTTTACCTCTGACACGACATCAGCAGAGTAACAAAGTACATGACTGCTTACAGCTGTGATAATAAACTGATCACATAATCAATCAAAAATCAGTCAGCACCAGTTTGATCAGCTGCTTATCCTCTAAAACCCTCTGAAACATGTAGTCCTGATTTAACCAGGTCCTTCAGGGACTTTCAGGCCCTGGTATTCTCAGGAACTTCCACGTCGAATCAGAAAGTCCCTCAAACATTATTTGTGTGTTTCATGGTAAATATCAAAGTGCATACACTGAATTTCCTCTTCAAAATAATAAAACGCGTCTCTTTCTTCCTCGTTTTCAAACAAACTGGCCGCTGAGATGAAACTTTTCACAACATCCTCACCAACTTCATCACCGTGGATCCTTGCTCGCTGTAAATGATCTTCAGAAATTTTCAGAAGTGCA
This sequence comes from Xyrichtys novacula, assembly GCA_962446985.1. NCBI lineage: Eukaryota > Metazoa > Chordata > Actinopteri > Labriformes > Labridae > Xyrichtys > Xyrichtys novacula. Next base: position 36,376,338 of record OY660870.1, read on the forward strand.
GTGCAGGTTGAAAAGGAGCTGTTGTCTTTTACTGTGCAAACATTCAGCTCTGGTTCATGTTCATTTTTGGGGGGTGATTTGTGGGAGATCCAGAGAGAGGGGGGAGGACATGCAGTAAATGGTCAAGGCTGGACTTGAACCCACGACCACCATGAGGACCATGGTCCACATGTATGAGGCGCACTAACCCGCTCAGCCATCTGCACATTTGAGTTGATATTCATTTTTGTGGATATGAATTTGTCACAGAAAAATCGGCACTTACATACAGTATCAGTCGGTGCATCACTGTGCAAACTTTTAACTGACGGTATGTAAAATGCAGAAGAGAAAATTTTTGTAGTAATTCAGGACTTGTGCAGATGCAGAAAAGGAATTACTGCACATTGTTAAACAAAGTAATGTGTGTACAAAACCATCCTCTTCCATATGGTTTAGTATTTCAGTGTAACATCTACAAAATAAGAGTCTTTCCAGCTCTAAAATCCCCTTCACTGTACAGCCCAAACAGAAGGTCAAGACTCAAGAAAAGACTTTCCTCGCTGCTTTACATACAGGAGTTTCTGTTTGCAGCTTCTGAAACTTGAATATTTGATGTTTTACACCTTCTTAAAAAAAGGTAGGAGAAAATATATCGTTAATATTTTAACTTAAATAATCTTACCTCATTTCCCTGCAGTATCACAACCCTGCAGGGCGGTGCTAATGACACTCATCATGCATTTTACCATATAGGAGCATTCTGTGTTTATATACTTTACTATTATTTACACAGTTTTCACATGAAATCAATCATAAATTCACCTGTGAGGCCCTTAATGTCAGAGATGCTGTAAACCAGACCAACATGTGAAGACATTTTACATAAATCCACAGGTTAAACACAAGACTATAAGAAGAAGAACTTTATTGATCCCTGAAGGGAAATTCAATAGTAATAATAATAATAATAATAATCAATGATGATTATATTCATGTGCATAGAGTAATAAACCTCTCTGGTTGTATTTTGTTCTCCTTTTTGACTCTCTGCTGCTCATGCTGCATGTTTACTGAGATACTGGCCGTCTTCAACCAACAGTTTAGAAAAACAGATGATCACTGGTGTGTGACTCAAATGTCAGGGGACACAAACTCCCAGAGGGCTGTGCATAATCAAGTCAGGTGGGTCTGTTTGGATCGCATTTAATCTCAGTTACATAAGATGGAGAAAAAAAAAACTTCCGGAGAGGAGCATCAGCGAGGGAGAAAGATGGAGAAACAGGAGGTGAATAAACAACTTTTCCAGTTTCCCTCCTCCACCTTTCCCATCCTGTGTGACTCCGAGCTGTAGGTTTTGTCGTGAACCCGCAGGGAGTCGTTTGAAAGGATTCTGGCTGGAGGCGGTTTCTATACAACGAGCTCCGGTTTTCCATTTGGAATTACACCTGTCCCATTACACACAACATCGACTCTACACAACGAGGGCATGAGGCCCGAGGCAGAGGGGATGAATAAGAAACAGGGGGAGGCAGACGCTCCAGCAGGCAGGAGGAGAGGATGTAAACACAGAGGAGCGCTAAAACAAACCCACAGACACACAACAGACGAGTCCAGGAATACACACCCGCAGCAGGCAGATCGGAGAGGAACACTCCAGTGTGATAAAGAGGATTTGATTATTTTTATATACAGTACATAAAGAGCACTTTGGGTCACACACACACACACACACACACACAAATACAGTACTTTAACAGCAGTAGGTGCTCAGATTAGTGACAAAACATGGACTAGAAAGCACTCAGAGATTACACGTGCTGTCCGGTTGCTCAAATCAAAACTGCAGCAAGTTTACTTCAGGTGATCGAAGCTGTGCAACATGATTGTAATCTTATAATTCAGTTTGTTATGAGCAGAGAGCAGCTGCCTTACACTAACCGGCACATTTCCTGTCACTTTAATGGATAAATATCTACAACATGATCTCAGAAAATAAGATTTTCTGGCTTCTGGTAGAGATTTCAGATCCAAGCCACATCCTTTAGACAGAAAAATGTTCCTCTTAGTCCTTGATTGAGGTTTTATGATAGTTGTAGGGTTGTTTTTGAGGTTGTCCTGCAAACCGATGGAAGCTGACGACCACAAAGTCAACCTAAAACTTAAAAATTAGATCAACAGCATCTACATCTACATTTTAACATATCAAACAGAGGCCTGCAGCTGAGTGGGGAAATGTGTCTCACTAAGAGATGCACAAGACCGCAAACACTCACTAAAAAGCAGCAAACAGAAGGAGGATAACTTCTCAATGCATTAAGTTTGGAAAGAGATGTACACAGATGCAGTCGAGCTGCTTCATACAGAAGATATGGAGCACATAAAAAAGCCGGTTTATCCATGCTTGAAGTTTTGGACCCAAGACCAAGTCACCCTGCCTCATCTGCCTCAACTACAACAGCTGGTCCACTTAAACCACAGAGATCCACATGAGTTTAATGGTCCCTCTCATCATCCAGGATTGTCAGCTGTCATTTCCTGAGATATAAAGTTTGTCCTTTCAAAATAAAGTTCCTACATTGAGCCAAATTGTCTCAAACCAACAATTTCCAAGAAGAGGAGGACCCCCCAAATAAAAACAAGACATAAGAGAGGAGGGGAAAAACAACCGATGTAAAGCAGTCAGCAGTTCCAGACGAGGAGGGGTCAGTGTTGAGGTGGTCTTGTTACCACAGAGATGTCAGTTCAGATCTACACCAGCTCAGCAGCTACGATGGAGAGGCCCCCCTTCAACAACAACATCTCTAACCCCTCTCCACCTCCCCTCCTCTGTGAACAGCAGCTTCACTCTGTGGTTTCTGTGTGTAACACCTTGGTGTGAAGATCCCTGAGACCTGAACAAACACAGGAAGAGTTTCTCCCTGGAAACTTTTTTTAGTGTTTTAAATCTCAATTCAAGGAGTCACTTCAGCTCGAACTGCAGAAAGCCGAGTAGAAAACTTGTGTATTTGCACCACTGTCAACTTTGGTTGGTCTGAACATGTCAGCCTGAACTCTGACAGGCGTTTCTCGCTCCTTCTCGACTTCTCCTCATATGTCGTGAACAGAATCCAGGTGTGCAGCCTCTGCAGCGCTGACTCCGATGAATCAGACTCGCACTGCTGGGAGACATTCTTTCAGTCAGACCTCAGGGTCTGTTTACCTCAACTGACTCACTCCACAACAAGCTCAAAACAGCAGGACCAGAGACGCCGCTGCCAGGCCTCGAGCGTCCCCCTCCATCAGATGACTAACCCGGGTTCTGGTCCGTTTGGATCGGTTATTCTTGTGGTTTTAATCCTATTTAAAGGAGCAGTGACAAAGATGTCTGCATCAGATTTACGTGTCTGAGGTTGACCAGGCAGCAGATTTAGAGCATCCATCTTCTACATGACTGTATTGATCTGTGGTTGGAAACAGCCTGACGGACTTTCTAATTAAATCAATCAAACAAATGCCCGGGTCATAGATTATCAATCAACATGGCTCAGTGGGAACGGTTACGAGGCCGCAATAGGTCACCGATTTAAAAAACTAGAAACCAATTTTAAAAGTGGAAACACATTCGGATACACATATACATACAAAATACACGTTGTTAATATTATTACAATTATTATTTTATCTTATTTTCTCTCGTGTTGCTTATTAGTTTTTCTTCATTATCATTTTTATTTTGCCCCCAAACCACATACATCGTACTTATCCACACAATCAATGCCTAATTTGGTCCCCTCATGGCACTTTTCCCTCCTCCATTTGGACATTACACACATAAAAGAAAACTACTTTAATTTGTTGTGTATTGTCCTATTGTGATATATTTTGATGACAAGGATTTTGTGTAAAAATCAAATCAAATCAAAATGACTAATTTTAGTGATAGTGTTCAAGGTTTAAATCATGTATGTCATGAGGACAAAACGCCACATACTTTTTAGTTTGGTTTTTAATTTAAATTACAATAATTTTGACTGTTGTAAAAATAAAAAATAAAAGTCTTTTTAGGAGGTAAAATTATCATAAATCAATAAGGAAAGGGTGTCTATTCACCACAGCTCAAAACTATGATCATAAGCAGCACATTTAAAGCAGATTCAGATCCGGATCCAGTAGGTTTTGTCTTCCGGACTTCAGTAAAAACCTTCATAAAACCAGAATCTGGTGTACCGGACCTTCAGGACCTGATCCCGGGGCTGTGGAGCAGATTCCCCCAAGCTGACAGACAGACAGGGAGCGGTCACCGACACATGAGAGTAATAATAATGATAAAGTAAAATCAGAGGAGTCAAACACCTCCTCTGACCCTGTGGCAGTAAACCGAACCGGGTCTCCTCACCGTCCTGCTGCGGTTCTGCTCCCCGACAGTTGCTGCAGATGTGTTTGATCTCTTTGCCGATCTGACAGTGGATCATGAACGGCATGTTGTTGTTGTTGTTGGCGGCTCCGGGCTGATGCTGCTGAGGCTTTCCTCCAGAGCTGCTGCTGCTGCTGCGGGTCTTGATCCTGGTCAGGCAGAAAGCCCTTCTCCGCTTCCTCGGTTTCTGCTCCTCAGACTCGGGTACAGCTACAGATGGAGACCCGGTGGTGTTGAAAGATCCGGACCCGGACCATGACCGCATCACTTCGCCTCCAAAGCCCGCCATGTTCAGACGCTGAACCGCAGAGGTGGTCGACCCTCTAACCCTCTGGTCCAGTGAAGCGATTTCAACTGGTTTACGGAGTCCGGACAGAGCTGTCCACTACTGACAAGACAGCCACAGTAACACCTACACTTCCGGTTTGATCTTACAAAATAAAAGCACATATTACCAGTGTACGGTGGCCGAGAACCGCCACTGTTACAAATAAAAAAGAATCCAAAAACAACAACAACAAAAAAAAAAACATATTGGAAGTTACTGATGCAAAAAAAATAAATAAATAAAGACACCGAAGCCCGCTGCAAATAAAAAAATAAATGGTGCAGGTAAAAAAAAAGAGAAAAAAGCCACAATGGAAGAAATTAAATTAAATTAAAATAATAGTTTCTCACTGCGAAAATAAATAAAAATTTTTGTTTTTATTTTGGTCCTTCCGGTCTCATTTTGTAAACCTCTGTTTTTAAAAGTGCCATAAAAATAAAGTCATCGTTATTATTATTAAATATTACAATTTAGTTTAGGAACTCAGTTTAACTGTTAAGTAAATTATTAATATGCGACACTGTGGAATCAAAGTTCAATATTTTAGGTAGCAAAGCATGTGAAGTTTTACTTTTATCAATAAAAATACATTATTTAAAGGTAAATATGATGTTTATCTAAATCCAAATAAGAATTTTAGAAAATATATTTTACTTTATTTAGAAAGCTTTTCAAACTTCCGGATTTTGTCTCCCTCATTTACGGGTTTTGACACAGTTTACTCCTCCGGATTCAGCCAATCATGGCTCACTGTTGCGTGTCATCTTCGCGATGGGAACCAATGAGAACGAAGAACCGGGAGATTTAGATTTTAACCGGAATTCAAATGACCGAGTACAACAACGACACTTCAATTGCCACGTCTTAATACTACAAACAGATGATGACCTTTCGGAGTTCGACCAACAGAGGTAGAGGTGATTATTTTCATGTTTTCACTTTAATCTCTGCGGTGAGGTATTTGACCATAGACTGAGCTATTGCATACGGTATATTTACACTATTCTATATACAGTCTATGTATTTGACAGAAATTACAATCCGCTGTTTTTAGGTTTCACTGTAAATAAAAGACCTAAAACTACCTGATAATGTACACCTGATGCTGACAGACATATATGTTATTTTTTGACAGCAAACTTTATCTTCAAATGTGCTTCAAAACTATTCAACAGACCTGATTTATCAATGGCTGTATCGACAGGGGGCGCCAAAATCAATATTAAACCACAAGGTCTTTACATACTCAACCATCATTTATCCATTTTTTTCTCTAAGTTTCATTAGTGAGATTTTTTTCTATCCTTTTACAACAATGAACAAAAAACTACTTACAGCGTATCATGCCTTGTTTACAATCATATGTTTTAATTTTTATTTCTTACTTATTTTCCAATCTTTTGACGTTAGCAGTGAGAGTATTCTTGTATTAGACCTGTGGACATCCTTTTGTTTATTTTTTCTGAGAAGACCTTTGGACAGAGCCGGCCCAAGCCTCAATAGAGCCCAGAGCAAAATTCGATTTTGGGGCCCTCTATTTCTGCCAATAATGATTGTTGATCATTCACACACCTACGACAGTATAAATTTAATGTGCCTGACATGTCTTTACACATTTAAGGGGGTGGCCGAGGTAATAACATAAATAATACCAATGCAACCATACAAATAATACTAATGAATGACTGATCAATGATATTCAGGGTGCCACATATGGTTTTTAATCTCAAAAAGGCACATGATGGTAGCAGAGCTTTGACATATCGGCAGTAAGAATCATAGGCCTACATCAGCAGCAGCACTAAAATGTTTATACTTTAATAATATATATTTGATCATACAGAAAGTTCACTCATACATGCAAAAAATAAAAAATACACTTTTTTTTTTGATTGCTCTCGGGGGGCCCCCTACTGGCTGTGGGGCCCTGAGCAGAGGCTTAGTTCGCATATGCTTTGGACCAGCTCTGCCTTTGGATGACATGACAACCCACTTTCATTCAGTGGCACATTTTTTATTTATTCATAAGAGCCATCATTGTGTTTTGACAACCAACTCGTCTCCGTGAATACACCACCCACTGAAACAAAATGAGAATGAGTCTCATCAAATCAAACAAATAAAAATGAGAAATCTGACAACTAAAGTCACAGGCTAAATTTTCCTAAAACTCTTGTTATCACTATCTGCACAACCAAGAGAGATTTCAGTCTTTAATTAAAGTACGATAGTGGTGAAAAAGACTGAATGAAACCGTGCTGTCAGTCTCAAAAGGCACAAATTTCTTCTTTTTTTTCCATCTACAGTGAGAGATAACAGCGCTCAGTGAGACATCTCAATGCTGATTCTCGTTCTCTGTGCTAAATTTAGACGCTACAACAATGAAAGAAAAAAAAATGCCGGCACAGATAACAGCGTCAGCATCCTGGAGGGATGAAAGTGAGTCAACATACTTGTGAGAAAAACAGGAGGGTTTTGATCTGAGGAGGCCACTGAAGGGTCACAGCCTGTAGTCTCAGATCTCTGCCAGCAGGTGGAGCTCACTTACAACAAACAGGGATGAAATTAATTTGCCTGTCTGGAAAAAAAAAAAAAAAAGTGACAGACTCTGAGCTACAGGGAGCAGACTGGAGAGGAGGAGACGGTGCCTGCATGTAATCAGAACTGACTCTGATATCTCCCTCCTGAGCTGCAAACAAACCCTCCAGTCTGTGGATCTCAAATTATTTCACTCAGAAGAAAGTCTTGGTGTTTGTATTCTTGTCTTTTGTGCAATATCAAGATATATCTGCAACACCAGACTCACAAAAAGGACCAAACCTCTCTAAAGCAAAGAGTCGAGAAGGGCTAAAACTGCAGTGCTTTATATGGCCACTTGAGGCAGCTTCCAAAAGTGAGTCAACTCTCATTAAAGGTACAGTAGGGTAGGCAGGAATCCGTTAAAGAAGGATCTTTTTTTGTGATGTATAAACAAAAAAGCTTTTAATATCAGTCAATAGCGATTAGTTATTGATGACATTTGACATTTGATTTCTGACTGTAAACAAAGCCGTTCTCCACCTCCTCTAACCTGATTGGTTGTGAGGCAGACGCTGCTCCCCCGTGTCGTTCAGGAGCCCAAACAAAGTTAGCGTGCTACAATATCGGACAGTAGAAACCAACCAGAAAGTTCGGAAAATTGTCTGAATCCTCCTTTGGCCACGACTGCCGACACAAGCAAGAAAACAAAGTAAATACCGGAGACTCTGGAGGAATAACGGGCGCTTAAAAAGCCAGGCAAGAGCTAAAAAGCCGGGTCAACATAAACCATGGGGGACGCTTGGGGATCTTGGTGACCCTGTAACCTTTCTGCTGGACAGGTAAACCGCTTTAACAAAGTAAGACAAGTGTCTGTAACAGAAGTGTTTCTTGTCAAACGGACCTGCTGTAGCGTGTTGTAGCGCCATCGCTAAACTGTCCTCCCTCGGGTCCTGGACTATGTCACTTTATCCTCGTTGTAGAAGTCCTGCAAACATTGTGTTTGTTGGTAGTCTGTTGGCATCTACAGTAGCACCAATGCTTTTGACTTTCACCTTGACTGGGCCCCATTTGTAATTATCTGAAGGATTTATCTGCATTATATCTGAATTTAATTGGAACGATACGAGCGAGCAGGAGCGTCTGTTTGTGGGCGGGGCTTGAGGGGAGAGGAGGAGCTGAGGGGAAAACTGGTTGGGAGGGGTAGAGTTTACATTCAAGATTTCTCCTAAAAACTGGAACTTCATCAGATCCTGACTACAACACCTTTAAGCCCTTTCTAAAACTACAAAAGTGTCACTATTTTAGATAATTAAGTGTCAAAGCTATATTTTTATTTATTTCTTACACAAACATGAACTCAGAGTAAACCTTCAGCCCTTCACTGCCTCTCTATTTCAAAGTGACATTAAAACTTCAACATTTTTGACCAAGCATGACAGACAATCCTCGTTCTTCTCTCCACTCGTTTCCTTCTCTGCTGAGCCCACACGCTCTAATTCTGATGACTGGCCTGATCCATACCACTCTCTGTCTGCTTCGGCTTCCTCTAATGAGAAGGAGATGTGAGATTAAAGCACTGCTGGTGTGAGTTTAATCAATAAATCCATAGTCTCACTCTCTTACACTCACGCTGAGACTTACAGTTTGTCTTGTGTGACTAGAGAGCCGAAGCTGGTGAGAGTGCAGGTATGATTTATGTTACCTGCTGAAGGGACACATAAGGGCATTGATTGGTCCACACACTTCACTTACAGGAGGAATGAAGACCCGTCACTCAGGCCTGTTTTAATGTTAACTTATCTTTGCACTTAAATCACAAAATAAAAAACCATGATGAGTTTTAACAGTTTGTGTTTTAGTAAATCAGAAGACGGATTTTGTTTGTTTTAAGTCAGGGACATGAGCCGTTTAGAGGGCAGCTTTAAGGCCTTAGAGAAAATAAAATCAAATAAATAAGGAAGAAACAATTTGAAATAAATCAGACAGAAAGTATTTTTTGAGTAATGCACAGAAGTTGCTGAGAATTCAGAAATAAGAGCATTGAAAAGACAGATTTATCCAGTTTGCACAAGTTATTGCACGGGTCGCTGATTCTGCACATCTATTGTATTCTCATTACCATCACAGCAAACTCTTTCTGCAAATATAAAATATCACAGAATTTATGGCTCGTTTCTGATTAAAAAAGCTGCAGTTCCTCGAGTGACCACTAGGAGCTGACTCCAAAAGTGCTTCGTATTGCAAAGTGTTATTCAGTTCAGTTGAGAATCAGGTTTGTACGGTTTATTATGCATCATGAGTTAATCAGACATTACAAATGTTAGCGTGAATGTTTCAATCAAACCATATCTGCCCGTTTGACCCTGGAGCCACAGTTGGTCTAATCGCACCTGATGATCACTTAGCTGCTTGTTTATTTCACAAATCGAACCTTACAATGCCATAAAGCGTGTTGCAGTTAATCCTGATGTGCCTCCTGGAGCAGTAAAAAGCCGTGTCCTGCATGGCTCGGGTTTATAATGGCACTGAATTTGTTTTGAAGTAGCACAATATAATTCATTGGAATGCTGGAGCTGCACTCAGTGCGGTCCTCAGTGGGGTGATATCCAAGTCTGTCTGTTAGGAAATCAATACAGCGGTATCTCTAAAGGATGCAGCGCATGAGTATTAATACACACGCCTTTATGCATTATTATTATTCTGTTATTATTGCTGCTCTCTTTTGTGTCTATTTCTACCTTCATGTAAATTTTCATGCAGAAACACTGAGAACAACTCCAGACTCCTTGTTTGTGTGCACATACTGCTGATTCAGATGATTCATAGAGCAAATACTCACAAACATGCTAATGAGAAGATGGTCATATTTTTGTCTGTTTGGAATCCGAGGACAACATCTCATTTTATTTCATTCTCTGCGCCGCAGATCTGAATTTAGATTCCCATACCCGGCTGAAAAGGAGCTGAAAAACTTGTGCTGCATGGCGAGGATGTTGTGGGCGGATGTCATTTTGTTTCAGTCACAGAAAGGCTTCCTGCACCCTGCACAGATGAGGCGCTCAGTAGGAGCACAAAGGTTTTGGCAGGTTACAGCTCAATGTGCTGCTGACAGTAATGGACCTCGTGCTTCCCTGTGTCTGACAAGTTGGAGCGATCCCCTGAAACAAACGGGCGCCACACATTTCCACAGACAGAGGTGTGAACGTTTCCACACGTACTGCATGTGATAGCCTGTGCAGCGCCTAGTTAGACCGCAGGTGTGCTTGTCACATCAGGGATGACAGCGTATCATCTCGGAGACAGCCTGTGGTCTCCACAGCTGTCAGATGATTGTTGATCTGTGACACTGAGCTCCTCACATCCGACTCTCGGTATATATACAGTATATTATAGTGTATACATCGATTCCTCATGGACAGCAGAGATTCTCCATCCTGACTACAGCATCACAAAGCAAAAGCAAAAAATGATCACGTACTCAGAGTGTTATGAAGATCCTTGACCTAATCAGTCTCACCTCTACCTGCCTGAGCTGGGGGTCACTTCTGTGAATTGGTGTCTGCCCAGCAAATCCTACCAGAATCTATATCATATGATACTGTATGGTCTTAGAAATATATCAACTCCATCCTCTAACATTGCCTCCAAACTACTGAGATAGTAGAGTCCAAAATGCAGAACTGAAGGTTGGGGGAAGTCAGGGAGGCTACGTTCACTATTTTTGTGACTCAAAGTGTCTGACAACGTTACAGAGAGGATTCCCTCTGCACAGACAGGTCTTATTGATAAAAAGTATGATGCCTCTTCTGAAGTTAAAACAGCCTCTGTATTCCTCTTTTCAAAGCCTCCATTATTAAAGAAAAGTACTTTTCCTGCAGATCACAGGAGTAGCCGACCCGCTGATGTCTCCATTTGCTTTGTTTGTTTGTGCTGTTTTATGACTTTCAGTGTTTCAGTGCAGATTAAACTAACCACGACACAACAAAACCAACTGGTCAAGGCGAAAGAACTTCATTTTGGACAGAGTTAGGGGACTTTAAAGGACGCTTCATAACTATGTTTATGTTCAAAACACAACGTCTAAAAAATATGCATATCTCTGTAGGGATTCTTAATGTTAGTCTGTAAGTAAATATAACAAGCACTTTATAAGGGGATGTACTTAATTTGGGCGCATTTGCCCACGAGGGTTATCTTACAGCCTCTTTCCTGACTGTCACCTGATGCAATCTTACCAAGTGAGGTTTATTTTCAAGCTCTCCAATGTCCTTTTGATAGCTTCGCTTTGTAGCAGCTTTACATGCATCAACTGAAACCCTGAGCCGTAACTGTTGCAACAAAACACAGGTCCTGAACCTGCAGTATCTGACTCTGCAGATGCATAAGAATATCGTAATGCCGCACTCCAGAAGTCTCCTCCACTGCTGCCATGCTAAAGGTTGTGTTTTAGTGTTTGAAATACCAAATTATGAACCATGGCAGCATGTTTTGGGCCTCTTAATGCTCAACATTTACCAAACTGAGCAAATCTGTATTGAGTAACCTGCAGCCTCATCACTCCAACACACGTTTACCTCACATTTTGAAACTTTTACCCAACATTTAAACTTCATATCTGTTAGTAAAATACAAAAAAGCACAGTTCCTCTTTCACAAAGCCATTTTGGACCCAACAACACAACCAAAACACCTCAAGTACTAGCCATTTTGCCCTCCCCTTTCTCCCTTTCTTAGAGCATTTCTTCATTCCTGTTAAAAACCTTTGCAAAAGTTAAAAAGCATAACAGACTGACGGCCATGCTGCGTATTGATCAGGCAGCATCAGTCCTGTGTTTGTGCAAACTGAATGCAGATGTCATGATCAATAGCAGCATTGCAGTTGGCCCTGAGTGGTGCTTAACTAACTATTACCATGCCAAACCTGCTTTTAAACCTTTGCCTCGGAGCTAAACTGCTGATTTAACTTAACACATGTAGCTTTAAATGCGGTGTTGTTCCTTTCCCTGAGGGCATGTTTAAGAAATGCAGAGTAAAACTGCACCGCTGCTGCTCTCCTCTTTAATGAATCAGTCGGTGTATGCTCAGGATTTAGGCTCTTTCAAACTTGGATTTACACTAATAGATGCTTTTAAGTCTTCCCAAAGAAATGGGCTCCTGCTTTGAATACTAAAAACATTCGTCTCAGATGTTTTGGGCGGTCGACTGCCGTGTTAAGCCGATAAACCTACACAAACTCCTTGATCTGAACATACATTGTGGTAAGAAGTCTAATCAAGAGTGATTAATGTCGAACTGGACCTCCCCTTTTTTCAGAGACCCACCCTCTTGTCTATCTCTGATGATGATCATTACTCTTCTTATCACCTCCTCGTCCCATCTGGGCCTCTATCAGCACCAGTCAAAAAATATTAATCATCCTCCGGCCTTTGATGGTGCTGCTGCTAATTTAGGCCCACCACGATCCGGATGGAGATTTAGTGTGCAAAATTAATGTGGCACTCTGGCGCTGAGACAAAGAGGTGGAGACCGTCTGTTTGGAGTCTAAAACAGACTCTCCCATCTTTAATCTTCATCACTCGGCTCTTCCTTTTACAACATTTTCCCACCAGGTCACCTGTCCACCCACGAAATGTCTTATTCAGACTGCAAGGATGTCATATCAGAGGGCGGTACTAACACATTCGGAGATCTGGGTGTCGGACAGTAATTATTTTGATTCAGGAGAGTCTGCAGCAGAAGAGACGGGAGAGGCCGAACATGTGTGTGGATGCTAGGGCTGGGCGACAAACTGAAAATTTACAGATACCAAAATTTACAACAATAACCGACGTCATTTTGCCCATGTCAATATATTCAGTGTCAAAAAAATAATAAATAAAAGTTGGTTTTGGATGTGTGTAGGTAGGCTATGGTCTCATGTCCCTTTAAGACGCTGTCCTACGTCAGAGACGTGACTCCACCCCATCCAGTCCGTAACAAAGAGGTAAAGACAGGTGAGGAGATGGAGGACGGTTCAAAAGTGGGAGCGGCTGAAGTAGATGAAGTTCACGTGGGAGGGGATGAGCAGCCTGTGGAGTAGTTATCGTCCATTTATCGTTATCGAGGTGAACTGATCAATATATCATGATGTTTATTCGAGGCCATATTGCCCAGCCCAAGTGGATGCCACCCACGAGACAGGCTGGGGCTAAAAGTCAGGTGGGGCAAAGATGAACGTGATGCTGGAGTTTCACTCATGTATGTTGGAGACTGAACACAAAGTTCTGCAAACTCAAAGCGGGATAAGATTATGTGGAGGAGAGCACCAGCAGCAAACATCAGCGACAAGATGTATAACACTGGAGAGATCAGACACAGCAAGATGGAGCTGGAGAGTGGTTGGAGAGGAAGCAGCAAGAGAAGGCCGTTTAAGTACAACCCCCATTAACTTTAACAGATTAAAGGAATAATGCGGCGTATAATTAAGTTAGGGTCAAACACGCCGTAACACTGAGTTAGACCCCCCCTCCAGGGATGAATTTTGCCAACCACTTGATTCTCTGGTTATACCAACTTGAGTAACGACCACAGGATAGCAATACACAGCGGTCTACGTCTCCACAGGAAAACCTCAACCGGCGGCGGAGCCCTGACGAGTCGATCACCGAGTGCAGCGGATCATTTCCATGAAGTAATAATCATCATATTAATCATTTTGCACTGCAGACGCGGTAGTTCTTCTGCCTTAGCGTCTCGGTCTGATTGCATTTCAATTAAGAAATAATCGTAAATATTCTGCCTTGAGCTGCGAAACTCCACAGAAGTGCAGGTTTAAAGTGATGACCATCCAACTTGGGAGTAAATCTCCCAAAAGTGTGCAGAGCTTTGTGGTTGGAAATGACCCTCAAGGATGTAAAGTACGCTGTTTGAGCCACTGAGTGATCCACTACAGGTGAGAAGTTTCAGAGATGAGGTGTTTGTTTTTTTCAGACTTTGAAATGATCTCTGAGGTCATGATGTGATTAATGCCATGACATTTCTCTGCTGGTTCAACAACCCGATTCATTATGACATCCATGCCCAGAGCTGTGTTTACATCATACCGCTTAAAGCCATACTCGCCATCTTCAGTGTGATCTTGGGCCTTGAAAAAATCATCCTGATGGACCACAGAGGCTTGGTTTAGGCTCTGAATCAGACAATAATGATGCCGTGTCCAGTATTTCTTTTATCCATTAATAGATTAATTTGTCAAATGAGCAATCGATGATTCTATGAAAACCAGGAAGTGTGTTTTAAATCTCCAGGAAACAGAGAGGATCTGTAATGTACAGTATGTCATCATTTACACGGATTTCCGCTCCATCTGAGCTGAACTGATGATTCTGAGCCGTATGAATCGAGGAGAAACGTGTAAGAAATTTGTGAAGAGCCTGATTCTACAGTGTTTTCTTAAGTCAACATGAGCTTCTGTGTCTGGGCTCTTTGTCTTTCTCCATCTGTCGAGAAAATGTGTTGGCATCATCGCGGCGGCAAACACATGGGAACTGTGTCAGACAACGTGTGATGTGAGGAGGAGGGACAAAAGAAGTCTGCGAGTTCAAACTTCTTCATCTTCTGTCTCTCTTTCTCGCTGCCATTCACTGTTCAAAGCCTCACCCCTCCTCCTCCTCCTCCTCTTCCTCCTCCTCCTCCCTCCATCCCCCTCCTCTCTGACTGGACCTGCTGTGTGCTGAATTAATACAAAGTGACAGAACAGCAGAGCCTGTAGGAGCTTGTGTGTGTGTGTGTGTGTGTGTGTACATGCCTGTAAATGTGTGAATGTGAGGCTTGGCATATCACAGAGATATGAGTCACCCTCTCTTCTCCGTCTCCTGTGCACAGCTCATCGTTCTGAAAGGTGGCCTTCACCGATTCAGACAGCATATTTAAAAGGACAAAAAACCTGCAAAGACTGTAAAAGTGCTGGAAACTGCCGGCAGCGATGCATGTACTGTAAAGTAAAGCATCCCAGCCTGCAGATACCCTTAAAGCTGGGGAAAACCACCAGGGGGCAGACTTTAAACAACCACAGGCAGGAGGGAGGGGGGCAAATATCAGAGAGGCTCACAGGCAGGCTGCAAAACAAGGAGGAGAACAACACAGTCAGCAACCGACAAGGGATTAAGAACCAGAAATGACATTACAGACTGCACCACACACACCTGCATAACAACGGGAATAGAGTCTGACCTGATTCTGAGGATATGAATTCGTAAAAAGAGAGGAAGTGAATAAATCGGATACGCCCGCTTCTTTACTTTTAGTGCATCAGGGTCGGAGACTAAAATGGTCCAAAACAGCCATGAAATAGTAAGTCTCTCTAGGTCATCATATAAGACTTAGTTCCACACAGGATCACAGAGTCTGCTTACCGCTGGCTCCACAGAACAAAGGACCCAAAAGAAACATCCTTAAAGGGATATTCTGGCGTAAAATTAATTTAGGGTCAAACACACCATAACACCGAGTTAGACCCCGCCTCCAGAGATGAATGTTGTCGACCGCTTGCTTCTCTAGTTATACCAACTTTAGTAACGACCGCAAGATAGTAATACACAGCGGTGTGAGGAGCCATAAACAAACCTCAACCAAAACGCCACTCTATAGACACAGATAATGCTCAGAACAGCACCTAACTTCATCAACAGGACATATAGGGTCACAGACATAGTACTAGACACCAAAAATCTTTTTAACTTTGACTCATTTCTTTAGCAAAGAGACTAAACACAACTCACCTACTCTCTTCCAGCAGACGCTTGTTTGTAGCGAGACCTCAGGCCAGTCCATTACAGACTACAGCGGGGTGACGCAGCTCAAGGAAGAACATTTATGAAAATGAAAATAAATTAATTTTACGCCGGAATATCCCTTTAAACTCAAAAGTCCAGAAGGTTGGATGCTCCACTTCAAGAAATAAATCAGTGGTTTGGAAGCCCCTGGATTTGGCACACTTTCCACCAAGGGAAACCTCAAATTTAGAAGACTTTATCCCACAGCCAACCGTGTGATTTATTTCCTTCTTTCAGATGTTTTATCCCAGGATTTGATTCAGATTGTTGCAAAATGTTCTTCTCAAAAGTTCTCAACACCTTCAAATCTAAAGAGGTAAAGATTTACTGTATGTACTCTGAAAGTAGGGCTGCACGATAAAATTGGTTTTAAATTGTAATCGGATTATTTGATGATGACGATGTTAAAAACAAAAATTAAAATTGTCAAATCGATTTTCCTCTCTATCATGTCTCACGCTTCGAGGCCACTGTAGGATAAAGAGATCATTATGAGACTAAACTGAAGATACTGCCATTTTTAAGGTCGAGATGTTGAAGCTTGAGTGACTGAGGCCGACAGCTGCTTTGTCTTCACACGCCCAGCTGTGATAAATGTCACCTCTACTGCACATTAACTCGTTAACCCATCAGCCAAATTTCCTCTTCACTGACAAAGATGAAGAACTCGCACAAAAACGTCCTGTAGACACCTCAGGGCTGATAGACTCTGGGTTATATCACATCAGCAGAAAACAGGAAAGCGATCTCGCACACTAACAGTAAACTCTCGCCTGAGAGAAATCCACATGATGGAGTGAGATAGCTCTTGTTTTTGATGCTGCGGTGCTCTCAGTGTGTGTTTGGAGTATAACTTCTGCTCCAGCTCAGCGGTAAATCCGTCCTCCCTCCGTCAGCCTCTAGTATCACTCTCATTTCTGCGCTCTCTGACATACGGCACGAGTGATGAAAGCTACAGTTCAGACACGCCGTCTCAGACTGTCAGAATGCATCCAGGAGAGCAAACATCACAGAGCGTGCTCCACTTCTCCTCTTATTCACACTTATTCGAGGAAGAGCTTTAGGTGTGTGGTAAACCCCCAACACCACGATGTTTCCTCAAAGTATTACCAGCAGCTTTAATCTGATCTGTATGTGAAGGATTCATCGACCACTAAAGTCAGACTCAATACAGTATATACAAGAACCACAGGGTGCACAGATACACTTTATAATCATAAATCTCGATCACACTAGAATAAAACAATGATGACTTAAACTGGACGACAAAATTAAACAAATATTAAGACTCTGATATGAGGAATAAAGTCATAATCATGTTGAAATTATGAAATAAAACTCAAAATAACAAAAAAAAGTCAATAAATGAGATTAAATGGATCTAATGTTTTTTTTGTTCTGACTTCTTTCTCCTTATCTTGACTTTAAACCTCATAACTTTGACTTTTAATTAATATTTAATGTCTTTTTAATTTTATGATTTCAACTATTAAACTCAAATTTTGACAATGAATCTTAATATTTTTGGCATTTTACTTTATTTTATGACTTTTTATCCTCCCATTGTGTCTTTTGGGCTTAAACTTTTGACTCTAAATGAATATCAGGAGCTTTTAATCTTATAATTCAGACTTTTTATCCAAGATTATACCTTTTTGATTCTATTAATATAACAATTTAGATCAGATTACAGATTTGTGTTGCATGACTGGAACATTTTCTCTTAATTAATGATTTTTTATCCGACCATTATTTCATTTAATCTCATAGTTTTGACTTTTTATTAACATCACAACTTTTTGATTTAATTATTTTGACTTTTTAAAACACAATGACTTTTCAATTTTATAGTTTTGACTTTTTTTTATAACATTATGACTTTTTTGTTTAATTATTTTGACTTTTAGCCCAGATTTTGACTTTCTATCACAATATTTGGACATTTAATCGTAGTTTTTAACTCTTTATCTCACTATTATGTCTCTTAGACTCTTATTTTTTAACTTGAAATTAGATTTAAATTGTAATTTTATTTCATTTTTACACAGTCTAACTAGAATAATGACTTTTTATCTGATAATTTAATCCTCTGTGTCAGACCAGGACTTTTTAATGACCCAGTTTTGACAAATTATGTCAGATGATGAGTTTTTAGTGCATTAATTTAGTTTTTTAGTTCATAATTTTGACTTTGTATAAAGTAATTTGAATTTTAACGACTTTATTTTGTTTGTTTTCATCAATTTGAAGTCTGATTCTTTTACTTTCCTGATGGAAGTGGGAGTCAGTCTCTTTGAGCATACCTTGCATTTATGTGTGTCTGTAATACTTTCACAAAGGAACAATGAGTTTCATTCCAACTAACAGACTGTGAGACATCTGTATGAGAATGTGTGATTCTTCAGTCAGTATGGTGATTTATAGACTTTATAGAAGTAAACATAGGAATAACGTTAAAGAAACAAAGCTTTGCTGTTTTGTGTGAGTTTGTTGATCCTTTCAACACATTTGCAGACCTCAAGGACAGTCCTGATGGAGCGTGGCATTGAATGTAAACAAACCTTGTTTACAAGAGCGCAGGATTGATTATCCTCTGTCAGCACACACACCCACACACACACGCACACACACTGCATCCTTTCCTGTTAGTGCAAAAGAGGAAGGCACATTGATTTGTTTTATATCAACTGTAGATCCAGAGTTTTCATATTATACTGCTGCTGCTGGTTTACGATGTGGGGTTAGAAAAGGAGAATTACAGAGAGAACGGCTGCAGGATAAAACAAAAGTTACAGAAGGTGAACGTCTACATAATAACTAATAATATAAACTCAGCACATCTACTGCAACTAAAGTCTATTTAAAGGTCTTCTGAATCACAAAAGTAACTCTGATTTTAATGAAATCTCCAACATGCCGAATCATTTTTCATTCTACATAAATTAAGACATGCATAACGAAGAAGGAGAGCTTTTGTGGATTTGGGTTTCCAGTGGTTTTAAGTTGAATAAGATAGGATTCTTGGGATTTTCTTCTGTAATAGTGAAGCGGTAAAATCCTGTCTGACATCCTCTCTGTCTTAAATTAAAGTTTCCATCAAACTCTCAAGATCCTTTATGAAACGATAGCAGGAAAGGGAAGGTTATGTCCATGTGTTTAATTAGAGACGAAGGTGTATGAGAGAGTCTTTTCCCATAAACCACACGGTTTCTTTCTCCTGTCCGTCTGACGTCACAGCAGCTGAGAGACCGTCCCACTGTCTTCATTGTCACCCTCACTCTGAGTCACTGGCCGTGTTGAATAGCTCAGGTTTTCTCTCTCTCGGCACAAAGGTTAGCTTGTCTGAGCTGAATGGATGGATCCACGTGCCAGCAGAGGAAGAGTGAGGGGTTTTGTATGAGTGGTGGGAGACAGCGAGGCAGGAAATACTCCTCTGCATTTAAAGCTCTCGCTCTCCCTGGCTGCGCTCTTGTATTCTGCACAGGTAGCTCTGGGATTCTGCAGCTCAGGGCCCGGCTAATGTATGCAGATAGCAGCAGACAATGAGTTTTACCCTGATAGTGGGTGGTGGTTTGTTTGTGCAACGTTCCCACCATATTCAATGGTCGACAGCCAACTCTGTCTTTATGTCGCTGCAATTTAAAAAGCCTCCATCCTTCTACCCCTGTCCTCCTCCTCCTCCTCCTCCTCCTCACGCTCTTCCTCCTCCTCCACCTCCGCTCATTTAAGCCCTCTCTGTCTCAGCCTTTCATTCAGGTCTGTATTAGAGCTCTCTGTGTTTGAATGAGAGCGTGGTAATGCCTGCGTCTTGGTCTTTGTGAGAACGGCTAAGCTCTAACCGAACTGACCTGGATTTACATGGCTGGAGCGGAGCGGTGCAGCCTGGGATCTGGACTGACTCAAGAGCACCAGAAATGCCAGGAAACAGACGCTGGAGTGCACACGCTCGAATAAACCGCCATAAAAAGTGTATTTATCGGCTGTTTTTGCTCATCTCTTGGAAGCTGCTCAGACTCATAGACCTTTTTGGGTGATGGGCTCTGCTGGGCGTGTATGTTTGCCAACACACTCACTATCACAGCGTCCAAAGTTTATCTGCCAGCTGGGACTTGGACGTTGTCTAGATCATACTACTGTCTTCAAACGTCTATTATATATGTCTATAATGATAAGCAATGATTAAGTTTGTTTAATTATAAGATAACTGAGTGCTTAAAGGTGCTTTATACTGATTATTTTAGCTGCTAATCCTTGTTGCCTGTTAACCCTCATACAGTGTTAGTAATACAACAGGGCTATGTAATGGGTAAATGAGAGAGCCAGGTGATCAACAGTAAAATTACCTAATTTGAGCCCCTCTGAACAGGGTTGATCACCCTGACTGTAAAAAATTATTTATATAGTGCCATGTCTCTGCATTCAGAACATGTTGTTATAATGGGAGTCAATGGGGAAAAAACAGCCACTAATACCATAAAAGGAAGTTTTTTTGAAAACCTGTTGCTGCCATAGACTGTATATACTATGGACAACTTGGTTCCGCCTTCCGCCTGTATACAGATTTGAAGCCATAAAGTTCTCGGTATTTCCGGGATTTTTCTTCATTTCCTGAAACCAGCGCTGCACAGTAGCGATGTGTGCATTAGGCCGTGCAGTCGCCGAGAGTCGCTGCGATGACGCTCGGCTCAAACAGTGTATCCCCCCAGGAGAGCTACCCAATCCCTGAACGCCCATAGGCTGTACCAGGTGTCAATCAAAGAAAACATGAACCCCCTAATAACTTTTAAAAATGGAGCTTCAAAGAAAAAATAGGACTTGAGCACAAACCAGTCTGACAGTAACTACATGTCAACATTGCAGCTCTGCTAGAGGAGGCGGGATTTATGACCTTTACTGCAGCCCGTCACCAGAGTGTGCTGTTCTTGCAGTGGCAGACGGCATCCATTCTATATACAGTCTATGGTCTTGACCAACAACAAAACAACAGAGCAGATAGCTTGTCCAGCTGTGACCTTTAACCCTGGAGCACCAAAGTTAAACCATAGCAGGTAGTAGAATCCCTGCAGGAGTGGGTGTGGCTTTGCATGTCTGATCACTCCTGTCGTGACATCACCGCAGGAGCAAGCAATCCGTTCACCCAGATTTCCTCTTTTCGACATTCTGCAGCAACATTTCCATATATTAGTGCAAGAGAAAATAGATGCACGTGGTTTTGTCCTTCAGTGTAAAATCCTGAGTCCATAAATATAGAAGCATTGATCCAAAACGGTCAGAGAGCCGCTCCCAAACACATGATGAATGAAGTGATTTGACAAGCTTTGAACAGCCACTGAGTCACAGAGTTTTCCTTTTATTTTGTCGAAACATTTGATTCATTCATCCGTGTTTGGCCTTGAAAGAACATTTATACAAACCTGACAAAAAACGACTAAATAAACTGCCTCAAAAGTCCTTCGACAAAATTCAAATTCCGGGTGTTTACTTTAACAGCAGACAAAGAAAACTTGATTACAACATGTGAGTGATGTTTTCATATCTTATTTGGTACATCTCATTCTTCCCAAACTCGCCTCAAACCAAAGAAGTCCTGTCAATGACAAGATGGGGTGAAAAAAAGAGCGAGTAGCTGAGTGATGAGTCGGCAGAAATGCAGGAAAAAACTGCAGTGGATCATCGCGTCTCAGCTCAGTACTGAATGTGGCTGAAGAGGGTCAGGCTCAAGGGAGCAACGACGACGAGCCGTCTGGCAGAAACCGCCGTGCTACACTCATGTTTACTAAATCTATTACTCACACACACACCCAGCCTCCTACACACACACACACACACACATAGAAGGCAGGCATGTAACACAAGCGGAGTGAAGATGGCGAGAATATTGGTCACACGTGAATGGTGACACACATCAAAGAAAGAAAGGAGTGGGCTGAATTTATGCAAAACAACAGCAGCTAAACACACAAACACGGAGTAAAGGGGGGATCAGGCGAGTGGGTGGGTGGGTGGCTTCATGGTGAAAGAACAAAATATGAGATTAGAGCAAAGAAATCTGGTTTGGGAGGAAACCCGAGAGGTGTGAAGACTGATATCCCCCTCCTGATGCGGCTGGCAGTGCCCTCGCCTGATTCTCCATGATGCCACACCAGCAGCCTCACGCAGCTGCAGCCTCATGCCCGCTCTCTTTTCAGCTACTAGCCAGGAGCAGCACTGTTAGCAAGACACAGCACCCTCCTCCTCCTCCTCCTCCTCCTCCTCCTCTGCTGCCTCCTCCTCGCTCAGAATCAAGTCATGCCTCATAGAAAGCCTGACAAAAAGAACCAAAGAAAGAATGGGGTTGCTGGTTTTTGGGGGAGGCTTGGCGAATGTCGCTGAAAGGTGATGGGAAACAAAATGGAGAGGAGGGGCAGAGAGAGGGCAGCTGAGTAAGATGATGGGAAGGTGGGTCTGATCACCGTGACTCATAAAAGTCCAAGAAGGCTAAAAGGGAGCAGAGAGTAAGAGGAGGGGGCATGCTGCTGGAGAGGCAGGCATGTGAGTAATTCCTGATCTCATTAAGATTTATGTTAGACGGGCTTTTCACATGCATTCATCACCTTCTGCTGGGGGCACAAAGTCAGGCTCCACACGCTTTAAATGACGGGAAATCCAGCTCAGATTATTCGGTTCAGTCAGATAATTCAGCTCCCATCAATTAACAGTTTTGGATTTATTCTGACACACTGTTGTAGTACTCCAGTCCAGGATTTGGACTCCAGTCTGCCACAAGCCGTGGCTTTCAGGACTTGTGACAGACTGAAGTCAGGCAGTTTTGGCTGAGAACTTTAAAGAGACAACCACGGAGTACAACATGCTTTGATTAATTTGAGAGTGTAGATTCATTTTTAAATGTCATTTTCTCATGTGGTCTCATACTTAAAAAAGAGGGGATGCTGCTCCTCCAGGCCTTAAAAATCAAGGACAACTTCCCTCAAAATTAAACCAAACACTGATAGTGATTAAGCTGCAGGTATTCTTAAAATTTACCAGACACCTGCAGTGATCCTTCTGCTCCATGAATGAAAAGTGAGTCCGCTCATTTAACAAAACCGAGGTGCATTTACTCAAAACACACAGCGCTGCAGCTTCATTGTTAACAAGGATCCCTAGGGGAAACTGCTGGCCTCACAGTTCAAGCATATCCAGAGGGTCTACCTCTAACTCTAACTCTAACTCACCATCAATGTGTTTGATACAGTTTAGATCCTGAATGTTTGAGTTACATAAACTTCCTGTTATATTACTTGACATTAAACTTTGACATCCACCACAGCCTTTTGAGTTTGTACACAGGCTTAAAGGCATTTCTCTCAGAGTCTCCTCTGTCTCCAGATGGTTTAGATTATCAGTTTTGACAATTCACATCTGGGGGTTATGTATAGAGGCCCCCAAACTCTCTTTTATTATGGGATATAATCATTTTTCACCAATTTGGAGGACAGTATGAATCCAAGAGACTGTTGTAGACTCAGGAAAGATAGATAAGCCTACCAGATTTCATAGACGAGGGCTGTAGGTGGCGCTTTTTTAGGCCATTTAGCCGAGCACCCTCACAAAAACTATATAAAATATGTTGTTTTGTCTTGACTGACTTGCAACTAGAAAAAAAACAATAAACCTACAAACCAAGACGTGTCTGAAACCGGCTTAACATCAGAGTGACACGTTCACGGGCCACTTGTCTATAAAAAATTAGGCTCCAGGGGTCCGTGAATAATAATCCACCGTGAGTTTCAGTTCCAAAATGCACAATTGCATGATACAATACAGATCCGTCTTCAACAAGCACAAAAAACAAACAAGTATTTTAAGCCCCAAGGAAAAAACTACTTCCTGTTTCATGGTGAATATTGCATTGCTATGGCAACAGTGTTGGGCGTTGATCTACAGGCTTTTCTGTGGGAGAGGGCATGGGTCTAAAAACACATCTGATCAGCAAACATAGATGTGTGGACTGATGTTTGTCCGTCTCATACTGAAACATTCAAGATTATTAATCCTCAATAATTTATCTGATTGATTATTTAAAAAAAGAGAAAAACTTAGAAGTCCTTCTCATCTAAATCACACACTTGTAAGTGTTCATATTGATGTCACCTGTATGAGAATTATCATCCTAACTCACACAAATGTAAACAAAATGATTCCTGCTCTTTATACATCCCTGCAGCACCTGTTTTCATGCTTTAATACCTGGATCCTCCATCCATCCATTTCTACCACTTATTCCCGTTAGGGGTCGCAGGGGGGCTGGAGCCTATCCCAGCATCTTCGGTCGAAGGCAGGGGACACCCTGGACAAGTCGTCAGCTCATCGCTAGTTCCAGTCAGGCAATTTGAAAGTGGCCACTTAACCTAACCCCACTTCTGCATGTTTTTGGGATGTGGAAGGAAACCGGAGTACCCAGAGTAAACCCACACAGACACAGAGAACATGCAAACTCTACACAGAAACGCCCTAACCCAGATTCGAACCCAAGACCTTCTTGCTGTGAGGCGACAGTGCTAACCACTACACCACTGTGCCGCCCTGCCTGGATCCTATTCATCTATTTTTCAGGGTTTTTTTCTGGATCATGTTTGACAAACATGTCAAAGGACCACCCTGCAATCACACCTCACATCCACAAGCAGAGAAGTCAGCCCCCAGGCTCAAGCTAACACCAACACAACACTGCACACTGTGTGATCTTTGCCTCTAATGCCTTGTTTTAGTAATTACTGACCAATGTGAGACATGCTAGACTAAACAATGAACAAGGACATCAGAGCAACAGCCAGGCAGCAGAATCTTTGAGAGTTGGCATCTGTCAGGAATGGAAAATATATGATCACTGCGCTGCCTTAAACACCATGTGACTGTCACACAGTCTAAATCTGGGGGAGGGTCCATACAGTCCTGGATAGAGGTGGCTTATAGCAAGACGAGGGAGACTCTTATATATGTGCTGTGTGGATGAACATAATAGAGAAATCCATGCACATCCTCCTGGCTGTGCTGTGCTCGGTGGCGTTTTCAGCACCACGGGGCAGTGGACAGCTCCAGCAGCCTCCCTCCCTCAGGGATGTGCACCGATTTCTGAGAGAGAATCTGCTTAATCTAAAAACACAGAGGCATAAATGTGGCATCAAGATGAGGATGATCCGAGCGTCTTGACAGCGTATCATCGTGACCATGGCAACAAAGGAAACAATAACTTGTCTAACCCGTTTAAGCGCACACTAACCAGGTTTTGGCGAGGATTTGGCACGCCACACCACCTTCTCCTCACCCTCCTGTCTCCAAATGCATTAATAATACCTGCATCTTAAATGAGTGGCAAGTTCGCACACAGCATCTCACTGCAGCCGACAGTCAAGGCGGAGTCTGGTTGGCTCACCAGCGATCAATCGTCCTACAGGGGTGATTGGGTTCCCCACACCAAACCGTGCTCTGCATATCACATGTATGGAGGAAAATTCACACCATGGGCGTGAATCAGTGTGTGGTGACCCTCCACCCAGGTGCAGCTGAGCACCATGGATACCGTCAGAGCCGCACAATGAAAGCCCAAAGTCATGCTGCTGCTGCTGCGTGGGAACTGTCACCACACCATGAAGCAATTCCTCCCCCAGCGAGAACCGATTCACTCCCATATTCCCCCCGTGGAGGCTGCTGCTCACACGCCTCGACATGCAGTGGAGAGCGGTGTCAGTGTCACCGTCTGCCTACCTGTCTCCAGGTGCAGAGAGATCCGCGCCTCGTTGATGTAAGGCGTGTCACTCTTGGACCGGACCCTCCGGATCGGTCTGCGGTCTACCTCCTCCTCCGGGGCCGCCGCCATGTTCGGCCAGCCGGGCAGCGTCCACTGGCGACCGGCGGGACTGCGAGAGATTCGGCGCCGCAGCAGCAGCCGCTCGTGCACCCGCCCGGGCAGACGGTGTAGGAGGGGGGCGGGCTGTTGTAATGGTGATGGAGGGGAGAAAAGAGGGGGGAGGAAGAGAGAGAGAGACGGAGAGAGGGTGGGCTTGATGAGCTTCTTGTTCGCTTTCTTTTCCTGTAAGTCAGCTCCACCTGAACACACCGGCCAATGAAAACCACCCGAGCACATTCCCATCAAACACATCATTTCAACTCTCCTGTGTTTGGGTTCTATCTACAGGAGAGCTGCGGTGATTGGCCCACAACTCAACCACAGTTTAGGTGTCTGATTAAAATGTCATTCATCAGGGAAAATGTCAGACTCTGATTAACAGGCAGGATCTGTTGCTGCTGCTTCTCTCCTATATACTGTTAGATTTACAAAACAAAGAGGTTCACATATAAGGATTGGGAACTTTTAGTATAAATCACTGTGAGTTGTTATAGACTGAAAAGGGGAACAATAGATCTAATCTCTAAATAAGAAATCATGGTTAAACGTGTTCAGGAAAATATAGTTTTTGCAGCCTGAATGGAAAAACTCAAAGAGGTTAAGACTCATACTTCACATTCAAATGTCATCTGTGATTCAAATCCTCCATTATGCACAAACAACACATGCTGGTATGGTCTAAGATGGTCTACAACCATGATTACTGGATAGCAAACCTCATAGGCGTCCTTTAGCTAATCAAAATGACTTAAAACATTTACAGAAACAGCCAGTTTCCTACTACTTCTGCAGCCAACAAATCAGCCTGTGAGCTCTTATCAGCTTTTAAACACCAGTGTTATTCAGGACTGGAAACAAAGGAAGACAGAACGTGACAAAACGGAGTCTGCTCAGACTGCAGGGCTGTTAGGATGATTTTCTTTAGCCTTTAGTCATGTCAGCTTTTAGGGTGGTGGAGCTGTGTCACTCAGATACCTCAGATACTTTGGTAGATTTTTGGAGCCTCTGACAACCATCCTCAACAAAGACCTTGTCCCCATGTTTAACATCATGCAGGCTCCCAAGATATGTTGTGCTTTGTTCCTACCCTTACATGGACTCTCCTTCAGGTCAACAAGATGCAAGCAGAATGTTTGGAAACGTAGATGGCTGTATATACTTGAACAGTCTCCGACCAGGCTTTGTTACACTTGTGGCCTGATGACGCTGTAACCCAGATCTGCAACCAGTAAAGCTTGTCAAAATGGTGATTCGTGTGGACCTTCCATTCTTTAAAGTGTGAACATGAGTTAGGCATCCTTACAAGGGCCAACGAGAAAGACAAAGAGGCACTGAAAGGTTTCTGTCCTTGTTGTAGCTCATGAAAAACCTGATTAGATTTATTAACAGCTTTTATATGAAGATAAATACTAAACAGAATATCCCACATATAACACAGTATTCCTGGATATGTCAAATATTACATACAAATTAAATAAAATATCTTAATATGCCCCCATCTTCAGATATACTGAGTATTAACAACTGTGTGGCATATCATCGCTCTTTGTCACTGTAGCATAAACATACTGAGCTGATATTTGAAATGCATAATGCAGCATTCAAAATATGGCATCAGTCATATTGCAAAAATACATTAAGTGCATATTCTGACAGTATCTACGTGATCCCATTCTAGAGATATTCCAGTCATGGCATTTCAAAGTGCTGTGGTTCACAATATTTGGTATGAATTTCATCATATATGGGTCATACTTAAAAATATCCAGACAAACATGTCTCTTAAAGCAGTGTGTTTGTGTCCACAAAGACATAAAAACACAGTCTCTGTCTTCTCAAAGGCCTAATTAGTTTGTATGACCTGATGGTGTGGCTAAAGGTTATCTATTAATCAATATAAGAATCGATCACAGACCACACAGGATTCAGAGTGAAAACATCATGTACCAATACTGGGGTTAACACTGTGCTTTACTGTACTGTATGTTCTTTTGATCTAATACTGGCCTCTAGTGGAGACAGGAGGATGTACAAATGATTGTTCTGTTGGAAATAAACAAATCAGAGTGGCAGTACAGTTTGTCTTTTTTTGTATTTGCAGCCATGGACTGAAAAAAAATGGGTTTATCTTACAGTTGATCTTAAAAATTAATAAAGCTGCAAATTATATATAACATAAAACCTTAGGTAAAAGGCATAGAAGTAAAAGCCAGTATGGATACATAAAAAGAGACCAGCATGCTACAATCATCCTGCTGTAAATATCTGTAAGAAATGTGAGTTACTTTTAATGAATAATTACTATTTTATTCCCTCAAACCCTGCAGTAATACAAAAAGGACACTGTAGTGTGAATGTTTGATCCATCTCTGGAAGACATCAGTTGAATTTCCCAGTTGACTCTAAACTCTCTTTCCACAGAAATGTATTTATTTTTGTTACACAATAAATTAAGTAGTACTACAATTAGATCTTAATCACTAGGGGAGATAAACTGTTTAAAAAATAGCTGTTTTTAATTTTAAAACATATATAGACGATAAATTACATGGTTTGAATATATATGTTCTTCTTAACCCTAACCCCAATACCCCAACGTTATTCTGACGTTACCCCAACACAATCCTAACATTTAAAATTTTTTGACATTTTCCTAGTTTTTTTTTTATACCAATTGGCTCCTCATGGTCTGAGACATGCTCCTAAAAAGCTCCTGGACAGTGATTCTAACATAAATGCTGTTAAACCCTTCAAACGGATTCAAACGGATTTATGGTTCATGTTAGTAATCTGATCCTTTTATGAAATCTTTCTGTTGGCTTTGTCATATTTTTTCTTCAATAAATAAATAAAAAACATTCAGTATTTTCAGTGAATTTCTGGCTGTTGTACAAATACGCCCTCTGTTGGCTCAGTCAGGTGGAACAGACTGAGTTGTTTTTTACCTCGCTGAGCCTCCTGATTGGCCCTTTTCCCTGACAGCCACACCAATCGACCAATCGCTGCTGAGCTGATGAGAGCGAAACGAAAGTCAGACTTCTTGGTTCCTCCAGCTGATGGTCCTGGCGTTGGTGGTTCAGGTCTCTTTTTTGGACATTTAACATTTTGGATCTGACGTTTGGTCTCACATCGTCACCCAAGAACACGCCACAGCCGTCCAACCGTGGTCAAAGCGGTTTCCTTGGATACCAGCGCGAGCTCGTGAGCCTGCTCCTCCATTCATGCTGTTGACAGGTTGTTAGCTTAGCCAGCTAGCTAACCCCAACTCACAGTTGGGTAGTGAGTTTTCGAGGAAAGTTTAGGCTCACTAGTTAATTTTGCAGAATCAAATCAATCTTTGCATTTCTATAAAATCACAGAAACACTTTTATTCGTTTGTTTTTGTCATTTTCAGCCGATAAAACGGACGAGTAAGTTAGTTTTTGTTTTGTTTACAGAGACTCAGATGACCTTTTAGCTTTAAAAAGACACACTGACCTTTCTGGAAGTTTAATATTCACACTTTAAGCTGACAAAGGGCTGTTTTCCTCACCAAACCTCGATTTTTACACGAATTCACCCTCCTGAGTTTTCCATTTTACAGAAGATAAATATTAGCCAGATTTTGAGTGACCCTTGTTGTGGATATTTGAAGATATTTACCTCACATCTGAGAGCATTTCTTCTCTTAAGCTCAAACACATTTGGGGGAAAAGTTTGTTTTCTTCGTTTCCAAATTAACAACTTTTGGTGGCAAATGGCAGCCGGAAGTGACCTATGGCGTAGATTAATGCCCCGGAAATAAGAAGAGTCATTTTAGAGCTTTTTAGTGTTTTTTGTGGACAAAACATGCAGAAAACAAAACAAAAGCTAAAGATATGTTACAGTATGCAGTTTTTAGAATTCAGTCAGCTAATAGGGAAATAAAAGGATGTGAGAAGTTAGTGCGTGACTAAAAAGGCTGTTTTTATTTCCTTTAAAGAAAGTTTCCTTGTTTTCTGAAGAGCTCAGGGATGTTAGATGATGATGGAAGAACTTTAGAGAGTTTTAGTCTGCAGAGCTCCTCCATCATGAGTCTTCAGGTGTGCACACAGAGCAGATCATAACTAGGATTGCAGAGGTTTTTTTTTTTTTTTGCTTATATACACGATATATTAATTCAAGACTCACTTTTTTAACCAGGCTTTTCACTAATTGCCTTTTTATATTTCTCTTATTGCAAATTTAATTTTGATCAAAGTTCTTAATGTTTATTTAATGTCATTTTATTTATTATCTCTGTTCTTCGTCTTTTTCTTAATTCCTGTTGCATAGGTTTTTACTTCTTTTTCCCCTTTTACATGGTAAAGATCTCTTACTTATCTATTTAATATTATTTTCTTGTTTTGGTCCAGCAGGTTTTAGTCTCTTTTTACCATTTTCTATTTTTTATCTCCAGTGTTTCCCAAAGGTAGCTCTTTCCTCACACTGTGTGCGCTTGTGTGTGTGAGTGAAAGTCTGTGTGTGTGCGTGTGTGTGCGTGTGTGTGTGTGTGTGTGTGTGTCCATGGGTGGGAGGATCGAGTGTTATTGTTAATTGTTTTAAGCCTCTGTGAGGCACTTTGAACGGCATTTTTTTGTCTAAAAAGTGCCATAAAAATGAAGTTAAATTTGAATTAGTATTTTAGTATCATTTTGACTGATATCAATGCTGATACACTTACTTTTACAGAACACAGAGGCTTTTGAGCCATTTCCTGCTGATAATTATGTCTCAAAAATATTTTTTGGCAGAAATCTTTATATCTTATGAAACCCACATGTTTAGACCTTCTTAAAATCTAGGGGTCATTAAAAGAAAAAACATAAGCTTTAGAGTTAAACAAGTAAAGCTAACAGAAGAAAACTCTTGAAGTAGAACACCAAGAATTTTGAGAATTTATTGAACTAAACCAGTTAATCAAGTTAAACAAAAGACAAAGTTGGCTAACAAGAACTGTCTGTTGAAAACCTCAAACTGAAGGAGTGACTTCAGGGAATTCAAAGGCCAAAGTAAAAAAAACAAAACCCCCAAATCTGACTACAAAAGAACATCCCTTACCTGTCTGTAAGAAAATCAAAATCCAATTCTAAACTCCCTGACCAGCCACAAAACAGGAGAAAACCAAGGTCAAACAAAAAATGGCAGAGATTCCCTTACCCTTCCTCCACCTCTAACTAAAATGTTCAGCCTCAGCCAATGTTCTCACAAAATAAAAATATTATACAATACAGCACAACACATCACAGCTCAGGAGTGGAGCGAGAGAGAGAGACTAAAGCCCTGGCTTGAGGATCATTTGTAACCTCTTAGATGAGGCTGATCAGCTTCAGCTGCTCAGACTCCTGAGGTGTGGCAGAATCGAGAGGGGGAGGTGTGGATGAGCTGCAACATTAACAGGGTGAGAGAGAGAGAGAGAGAGAGAGAGAGACCAAACAGAAATAAGGTTCACCCTAACCCCTGACAGCCTTTTGTTTGAGTATTTTTTCAGCAATTTAGGGAGATAGAGAGAGAAGTGGGCAGGACATGCAGCACATGATTGAGACCGGATTCAAACACGCAGCCGCTGTGGGGACCATGGTCCACATATATGGGGCGCGCTTACCCATTTATCCATCTACACACCCCTAAATGTCCTCTCTTTTCAAAGAATCAGACTTCATCGAGCCCACAACAGACAGACACACACACATAAATAAAATCAGGATTAGTAAACCAGGTGGTTGTGGTGGTTATAGACTCTGCCATATTGAAAATTCAGATTCACAGACCTGTGGGGGATCCCAGACCTGATCTTGGGTCACCGGTTTTTCATTCATTGGAACCATAATGAATAAAAAAAGATAAATTCAGATTTAGTAATTACCCACAAGGCAAACTTGAGTCTAAAATCAGCTGTAAAACAACAGGAAATACTCATATTTTGATGTTTTTCTTCTCCAGTCACCATAACCTGATGATTGTCTGCCAGTTCATCTCTAGAGGCATTACAAACTCTCACCTTTATGCTCACCTGAAAAGGCTCCCAGCCTGCCAGACCATGACTAGACCAAGTTCAGGTACTTCTTTTACATCCTCTACAAATGCACAGGTTTCCACTCTTGATGTTTCATGTCACATTTGTGTGATTTTACTCAGATCTGGCAGCGTTCAGGAAGATTTTCTCCAAAGCCCAGAGCATCGCCGTCATCACAGGAGCTGGAGTGAGTGCAGAGAGCGGAGTCCCGACCTTCAGAGGAGCAGGGGGCTACTGGAGGAAATGGGAGGCACAGGTGCGCAGTCACACTATAACATCACACTCTCTTTTGTTTGGATTGAGACTAGTGCTGGGCGATAGGACGAAAAATATCGTGGGCACGATAGAAAATGTCTATCGTGCCATTTTTATTTTTATCGTTTCGGGCGATAGGCTGTATTTTATCCATAGGGCTTGTGCCATCAGATGATTCATAGTAACAACAACAATAATTGCACATTCAGTAAGTGTATTTGGTGTCGAACGGGAAAGAAAACAATATTTTCTTTCAAAGAAAAGGATGCGTTGACATGTAGGCTTGCATTTCTCTTTCGATTTTGCGACATGACGCCGCTTTACGTGCCCTCTTTGTGTCCAGCGCCTCCCGCCGTTGCGGGTTACCTGGGTTACACACGTGAGGGGATCACTGTAAGCAGTGCTTAATTTGTGCCGGAGCAAGTCGGAGCGCGATCCGGGACCTCTTTTGATCGGATCCGGGACCTATTTCAGCCGCTCCGGCACCTGTTTCATCTGCTCCGGGACCTCCCTATAGAGGATGACATTTTTCGGGAATTCCCGTGGGTCACGTGATTCCCGCGGGAATCCCACGGGATGGGAGTCATTTTTTAATTAATCCCTTGATCGGGACGGGACGGGAAAAAAAGCAACGGGAGTGGGCAGGAGCGGGAACAACATTAAAAGATGATCTTTTTCAGCCGTGTTTAACAACCAGATGAACAGGTGCGTCCATTTTTGTAGTCATCTCTCAGTGAGAGCCAACACTCTTGACCGCGCTAGCAACACAAAAGAACTACAACAGTGGTTTGACTTCCTGTCAGCTGGGAGCGCGGCTGCGCATTTCTACCCTTCGAACCAGCAGCGAGGAAACGTAATTTTGTGACATTCTGTAGTTTTTCAATCATTTCTGGAGTCGTGGCGAATCAAATCACCTTACCTGTCTGCCCCTGATAGGCGAATAAAGCGCTCGGATTCATGCTCGGGTCTTGCTACGTGCTTCAAGAGTAAAGTAAACAATGATGGAGGCAGAGAGCAGCTTTGGAGGAGAAACATCCAGCAGTGTGAACAACCTCTTCAAAAGAGCCCTAAAGACCTACCTTTTTAATAAAGCCTTAGGTTAGCTTTCCTTTATGCTTTATGCTTTTACTACCTTTCCTCTTACATTGCAACTCTATATTTTTTATTTTTTTAATTCTTTTTTATGCCAATCTGTGACTGTCATTCTATTGCTTTTTTATTGTTGCTGCTCTTTTTTTACTGTGTACTGTAGCACTTAAAGATTTTTTGTAAATGTAAAGTACATTACAAATTAAATTTATTATTATTATTATTATTATTATTATTATTATTATTATGGAGTGCTTTGGCTCACACTATCGGCGTTTTCTGTGAGTGTTGCATAACTTTGGGTGAGCACAGACATGAACGCGCTTCAGCCACGTATTTGTTTATTCATTTTTCTAGTTTTAAGTGCTGGTCTTGTACTGGTACTGTACTAGTGCAGCTGTATACACTTAAATTTTTCATAGAACTGAAAGCATACCATAGCTATATCGTGATATATATCGTTATCGTGATATAAAATGATCCATATCGTGATATACATTTTTTTCCATATCGCCCAGCACTAATTGAGACTGACAAGGGAAGTAAAGTGTAGGAGTTTTAGCAGTTTTTTTTAAATGGTAAACTGGTACATTAATCAAAAATATATAAATGGAACATAAGTCCAGATAAGTCCTCATACTCTCCTCTATTTAGCAGCTTTTTAAATACGTGAAAAACTGCAGCGCGGCATATTAAACACTTCATTGTGCATTCCAGAGATCTGCCAAACAGCGATAATCCTTCATGAAAGAAAATGTTTTAATGAGAGTTCTTGCTCCAGACCCTCTTTACTGAGGTGTCTGTTCTCATCAAGTATTCCCGGGGAGTGCTCTAAAAGTTTAACTTTGTCTAAAAATAGTCCAGACTCAGAGAGGAAACTGACATACCTGATTCCTTTGAAACTTCATTCCTATTCCGGAGTCAAGCTGTGTTTATTCGACCCACATTTCTAACGAGCTTTCGCGATCGTGACTTTTGAAGGAACTTTTCTTTAGCACTAATAGTTTTTGTCAGAATTAAATCTGCTTTTTTCTTCTTCCTTTAGAGTCTGGCCTCACCAGAAACCTTCTCCAGAAACCCTTCCCGCGTCTGGGAGTTTTACCACTACCGGCGCGAGGTCATGCTCACCAAAGATCCGAACCCCGCCCACCTGGCCATCGCAGAGTGTGAGGAGCGACTGAGCAAACAGGGACGCACGGTTACGGTTATCACTCAAAATGTCGACAGGCTCCACCGGCGTGCGGGATCCAAGAACATCCTGGAAATCCATGGCAAGTGGAAAACGATGATTTTATGTTATGGGTGCAAAGATAGAAGTTTGGGCGTGCTCTGCAAACTTTAATAATTTTGATTAGATTTTCTTTGTGATGTGTTGTTTCAGCTCTAACCCGTCATCTCTCTCTCTCGCTCATCCCCCAGGCAGTCTGTTCAGAACGCGCTGCATGAGCTGCGGTCATGAAGCAGACAATTACAAGAGCCCGATCTGCACCGCTCTGGAGGGCAAAGGGTAAGAGCTTCATCTGGTGTCATCTGCCGGATTGGACTGTTTTCCTCAGCGACGTGAAAACGCACCCCTAACAGATATGGATCACTTTCAGCGTGTCAGATGTCAGGAGCTTAATAATACCTGACGACGCAGAGGACCGGAGAATCTGTGACTGTAATGAAATGTCACTTTAAAAAGCTGCTTATCTGACATTTAAAAATGGATGTTTTAAACTGCTAATTAATTACATCTCCACTGTGAACAAAGTGACGCACGACCTGGACTACAATGCAGAATAAAGATCAGCTCTGATTATGTAACGCGGAAACTGATTTGTATCGGCTGTGGTAACAGTAACTGGGATTAAACTCTGATCCTTTCATATGCCAAGTCCTGTTCTCTGCAAATGGAGCTCATGTGAACGTGTAATGAAATGAACTGAAAACGCTCAAAGGGACACTGTTCGCTCGTTTAGGAAATGTGGGGCGAACGTTAGAAACAGAGAGTAATGATTCACACTTTTAATAAAAGGAAATCAGAGAGGGAGGTTTATTCCAGACACTTTCAACTCATTTTAAAGGGACAGTTTACTTCAGTGAGAATATTTGTCAAGCAAGAATAAAGGGAGTCAGTATGAGTCCAAGTAAGAGTCTAGATTTTGTGTGGTTTTGTTAATAAGGACTATTGTGGTTTTCTTGATCTCTTTGCCTCCTTTAGAGCTCCAGACCCAAAAATCGACGACGCCAACATCCCCGTCCAGAACCTGCCCAGGTAAACCCCACACTGATGTGACTCTCACATGTTTCCTGTTTCAGTTTGTTTCTCATGTTCTGTCCTGTCACTGTTGGTGGTGTTTTTTTGTTCGGCTGTAATGGTGGTGTTTTAGTGAGCCGGACTAATCTGGACCCTGACAGAGCGGAAGTGAGCTT
Source organism: Xyrichtys novacula (assembly GCA_962446985.1). Taxonomy (NCBI): domain Eukaryota; kingdom Metazoa; phylum Chordata; class Actinopteri; order Labriformes; family Labridae; genus Xyrichtys; species Xyrichtys novacula. Next base: position 36,412,035 of record OY660870.1, read on the forward strand.
GGTTGTGTTTTTATTTTGACTGAGCCTCACTGCAGTTACTGTGGCGTGGATTTACCACGGCCGTCATCACCAGTTAAAACATGCTGTGTGATTTCTGGACAAACATGTCACAATTTTAGTCATGTAAATATAAATGTTCTTTATTTATGCAGCCCTTTACAGCAACCCTTTCAGTGAACCAAAGTGCTTTACAATACATAAAAATAAAAAAGCAATAAAAACAATAAAAACTAAAAAAAAAAAAAAGAATAAAATACAGTGCAATAAAATAAAGTGTCACCACGCTTCTGGATATTAAAAACCAACATAAATTTTTCAATAAAGTTTTCAATGGGGATTTAAAAAGGCCCAGGTCAGACATAAGTCTTATTTCGGTGAGGAGTTTATTCCAGAGTCTGGGACCAGTGACTGAAAAGGTTCGGTCACCCCGTCAGTGTTTGTGTTTTGACCTGGGCACCTCCAGCAGAAGTCGATTTGACGACCTCAGAGCTCTACCTGACTCCCAAACGGTTAAAAGTTCAGTTAAATAGATGTGGGCGAGGCTGTTAAGAGCTTTAAAAACAAACATTAAAAGTTTAAAATCAACCCTAAAAGAGACGGGAAGACAATGAAGAGAGCTGAGGACAGAAGTGACGTGATCACATCTGTTAGTGTTGGTTAAAAGACGGGCAGCAGCATTTTGGACAAGTTGAAGGCGACTAAGATATAATTGGGAGATTCCAACAATCTTGAACTGATTAGAGCGTGGATGGATATCTCAAGGTCGTGACGGCTTTAAAACATTTTGACCTTGGCCAGGAGACATAGTCAGAAGAAACTAGTCCTGATAGAAGATAAAAATTTGTTATTCAGGCCCTGATCCGTTTACATTTTCTAACACTGCAGTTGAACACGGTGATTCCAGTTTTAAATCACGCCCATCTCTCCCATTCATGTGATTTTGTTGAGGATTAAATAATTGAATGCTGCGTTCTCTCCCGTGTTTCCCTTTCTGATGGAGTGCACAGACCAGCAGCTGTGACGCTCATTGTTTCCTCTTAAGTGCTCCGGTTTTTAAAACACGAGTGTATCCTGTAATTATTGTGTTTCAGGTGTGAGCAGAAAGGCTGTAATGGCCTCCTCAGACCAGCTGTGGTTTGGTTTGGAGAGGCTCTGGACTCAGACATCCTCACCAGAGCAGAACAAGTGCTGGACAGCTGTGACCTCTGCCTTGTGGTATGTGTGTGCATGTGTGTCCTTGTATGTGTGTGTGTGTGTGTGTGCCTCGTGAAATACAACACAGCCTCTATGGCCAAGGTCATTAAAGCCCTTTTCACACGTTTACTGCACTCCTGAACCTGTGTGTCGCCCAGAGGAGCTGCATGTGAGAACGTACATGTCTGAGTTTGTTGACCCGGACATTACATGGACGTTATCCTGTCAGCGGGTCTCTGAGTGAATTTAAGAGTGGCTGCAGCAGGTAATTGTCTGGGTCACAGTGAGTGGATGGAGTATAGCTGCTTTATATTCCTGTCTGCACGCCTGTATATTGATTTCATTGAAATATTTATGATATGGTGATGTCCAAATGCTCATCATTAGACACTTTACACGTGTTAAATATGTGAAAGGACAAGTCAGGACGATGTGTTAACACCTGATATCTGTTAATTCATTTAAACTGAAACTTTGAATCCTCGTCTGCAGGTCGGCACTTCATCCGTGGTGTATCCAGCAGCCATGTTTGCTCCTCATGTGGCGGCCAGAAAGGTCCCTGTGGCTGAATTCAACATGGAGAACACGCCAGCCACAGAGCGCTTCAAGTACGTTCGGTTTACTGTCAGAAAAAAAAACCCTCATGTCGCATCACTTTCACACGTTTCTGCCGCGTTAACAGGAATCACAACATTCGCTTTTTTGTTCCCACCTCAGGTTTCACTTTCACGGACCCTGCGGCTCCACGTTGCCTCCTGCGCTCGCACGCCACGAAACTGAGACTGAGGAGGACTGAAGTGAAGTCCAGTGCTAAAGCTGCGAACAGACCAGACTGTCTAACACTGAAGGAATTTATCGGTACAAAAACAATGGAGGACGTTAAACACTACATTATAAGCAGCAGCACGCAGCACTTTAAGCTTTTTATCCCTCCTGTTGTCCTCAAGTTAAGACCTACATCCCATGTCTCAAGGGTCACACTGTCCCAGTCCGCACTGACTGGGGTCTTTTTGACCCAGTGAAAGGTCCTGTAGTCCTCACACAGTAAAAAAAAATAAAAATAAAAATAAATAAAAAAATAAACCTGCATCCCACGTCTCAGGGGTCACACTGACTGGGGTACTGACTGGGGTCTTTTTGACCCAGTGATGACTGGGGTCTTTTTGACCCGGTGAAAAGTCCTGTAGTCCTCACACAGTAAAAAAAAAAACCTGCATCCCACGTCTTAGGGGTCACACTGTCCCCAATGTGGAAATATATACTCACACACATATAGTAATAATAATAATGATAATAATAATAATAATAATAAAATTAACAAATTAATAATAATAATAATAATAATAATAATAATAATGAGCAGACGGAGGGGAGGCGAGAGATGACCTGATATCTCTAGCCGATACCACACTGTTGAGCAATGATGTTTTGATCAGAAGGACAAAGTTGAATTTTATGATGAATGACGAGATGTCCTTTGAGGATTGGTACAGCTACTATTATGACTTTTAGCCATAAAACAATGTTGTGTTGTAATCTGTGGTGTGATGTGCACAAATAAAGTCATCATCTAAAGCAAAATTGCCAGCATTCGCATCTTTATTGAGCAAGCGAGAATATGTAAGCAAGCATAAGCTACAGCACGAATTCACATTTTAATAATAATGATAATAATAATAATAATAATAATAATGCATTTTTAGGCACATTTCAGCGGCAGTTCTTCCTAAATCTTTCTATAGAAGCATGCTCATACAAACACTTGAAGGAAAAAAAAAAAAACAAGTTCACAAACTCTTTACAACCCCCCACACGTCTTACATCGGACGCTCCGGTTCGCTCGCAGTGAGCAAGAATCTACAGTTAATCACAAAGTGTACTCCATCGACCTCACAGTTATGTGACAGCAGACTTGTGAGTCCGGAGAAATGTAGACCCGATCCAAACGTGAAGCCCCATTTATTAAATGTTACTTTCAGCCTCTTCCCCTTGGCGTCTATAATCTCAAACAGGTATCCCGGACTGTCATCATCTACGCAGCAAATTAACGCCGCTGGCGTAACAGAGGGTCCTTCCTTGTTTTGTAGATACTCTATTACGCGATGGGGTCGGGAAACGTCACACCATCCGCTTTTCACCAATTCTAAAACGCTCCACATATCATCCACTACCCGTGTAAGAGAAAAGCTCTGGGGATCGGAAGGTATCGTTGTGGGTCAGGGGAGCAAGTGTGTGTAGGTTTCAGGTTCAGGTTTGTAGCTTTCTCAACATGTCGATCGGACACGAAAAATCACCTTCCGCCAAGTCGGCGCACACGTAGCGTCTACGACGGATAAGCAAAGGAAGTGACAGCAGGCCGCTTTCGGTCTTCACTGTGAAAGAACAAACTCCCCCGGGCGTGTCACTGAAGCACGCCGAGACGACGATATCCCCGACTCGACGTCTCTCGGATGAATCCATGAAGGTCCTGACGGACTCTTCCGACACCGAGCCCCACCAGCGCTCACCCAGCCAACCGACAAACGATTTCCACGATTCCTCCAATTCGGTCCAGCGGCAGGTAGCTGCGTAGCGGTCATTCGAGCCAAACTCCTATCGAACTTCTTCCTCGCAATCCCACAGCGCGATACAGATCTCATCGTTTAAAAGTTCGGACCGATCCATAAAGCCGTCACGTGGCAAATCAGCTTCACCGGTATCTTCCGCGTCACCTGGAGTTCCAAGGCTATCGCCGTAGGGATAACACTCCTCGTCTTCGACAACGTCACCTTCTACGTGTCTTTCCGATAGCAGGCCGCGACGATCGTACTCTTCGTCGGGAGCGTTCCTCCAGGCCTCATCTTCACCGAAGCGTCCTTCGACTTCTAGCTCCGCAGCGTCACTGCGGTAATCGTCGTACTGACGGCGGCTTCGAGGACTGTCAGAATCTCTGTAAAAGTCGGCATCGCGGTCACTCGTGCCCTCCCAGTCCCTCGGAGTTCGACGCTCATCAGAGCGGTCGAAAAGTTCACGCCAATCCGCAACGCTGTTACGCGGTAAATCAGCTTCGGCGGTATCCTCCGCGTCGCCCGGAGTTACAAGGCTATCGCCGTAGGGACGATGCTCCATATTTTCAACGATAATATAATTTTCTACACGTCTCCTTGATAGCCATCCATAGCGGTCACGCTCTTCGTCAGGATTATTCTCCCAGGCCTCATCTTCGCCGAAGCGTCCTCCGACGTCTAGCTCGGCGGCGTCACTGCGGTAATCGTCATACTCGTAGCGGCTCCGAGGACTGTCGGCATCTCGGTAAAAATCCCTCGCAGCTCGACGCTCGTCAGAGCGGCGGGACCCCTCCTCGCGCTCATCGCTCGCCTTTTCGCAGTAGTCGACGTCATTCACAGACACCGTGTTATCCGGACGAATCGATGTCGGTGACGGCGAAGCAATCTCGGATCGAGATGCAGAATCGGCGTAGGCAGAATTTGAGGTCAGACAATCGTACGTGTCTGACGCAACTACGCCTAGTTTGCAGTAGCCGCGACAAGACCGCTTCGGAGGACTTGTGACACAAACGACGGTCTCGTAATGGCTGCCGCTATTCGCTAAATAAATCCCCTGTTTAGAGACCCGAACGCTGTCGCAACTGTACCGAAGCCAACGGTCGGTGTAATACGTGAATACGTCGACGCCCAAATAATCCGCCGTCGCTTGAATCTCAACCTCTGTCGCCCAACTTCCTAGAGAGCCGATTTCAGATGCGTCGACGTAGTCCGACACCGAAAGGTAACCCCTTCTCAGAATGTTGGCGTACGCAGCTTCATTGCTTTGCAAGTGATTCACCACGGCTTCTCTTATTCTTCCGTGATGGCGTTCGGTACCGCTCACGGCTACACTGACTGCCCTAAAGAAGCAATTCCCGTCGCTTTAAATCTTCACGTTCTTACAAGGAGCTCCTAATTCACAGACATCCGTGAATTTGCTACTACAGTCTACCTTGAGCTTTCTGCACAGCTGTAATGCCACTGCCGCTCTAACGGGGTTAAAGTGTAGCTTTTTACCCACGTCGCCACCAACAACCTCAATGTCCGGGTCCTCGCTGTTCATCATGCTCTCGTGTCTTTTCGGCAGTTCCCGTGACATTTTCATCTTTGGAAAGTCGTAAGTATTTCCTCTTCCGATGCGGTCCTGCCAGGCTGCCTCTCTGCCTCTAAAACTAGTCACCCCGGTTGCGGACAGTTCAACCGACCGCATCCCACGTCTCGAGGGGTCACACATGGTGCGTGCGTGTGTGTGCGTGCGTGTGTCGGCGATCAACCCATCTCCAAATTCTCAGCGGCACACTCAGCGCAGTACGGGAGCGAACAACTTTTGCAGATATATTTCTTACACCCGCTGCACACAGTAGAAGTTTTGTTGTCCTTCGCCCGCGGGCAAAACTGACACCTCTTCCTCTTCCTCGCCCTGGTCGGGCCGTCCGCTCCCGACGCCGCTCCGGCGGCGTCCTCGCCCTCGCCCTCACCGCGAGTTCTAGATCTAGACGCGGCGCTACGAATGACTCGGACGACTGCCGCTGACGCTTCCGTGCGAGGGAGAAGCTCCCTTCTTTCTATCAACGGAGTCACCAGCGCCTTTCCCAGCCGCTCTAGGAACACCCTTCTCTTGTTCAGCTTCTGAGGCATCCATTCGGGGTTTAGTTCTCTCCATATCACAAAGGCATTGTAGGAGGAAACGTCGAGGATGTTGTGGAACACGACCAGGGGCCAGCGAGCCGTCATCCTTCTGCAGCTGTAGGTTCCGATCACCTTGTCGAGGTTATCGACACCTCCTTTGCAGCGGTTGTAGTCCAGTATGATGACCGGCTTTCTGTCGCGGCGGTCGCTGACTTCGGCCTCCGTGTGCTTCGTGCTAACCAGCAGCACGTTTTTGTTTTTCTTGGGCACGTAAGAGACCGCGGCGGTGGTCGACGTGAAGGCGAATTTCGATGAGAACACCGCTCTTCCCTTCGGCGAGAGAAGGGCCGGGGGGAGCTCCGGCTTGTTTTTTCGAACGGTGCCCACCATGGTCATGTTCCTTTTCAGCAGCTGCTGCCCGAGTTCGTAAGAGGTGAAGAAATTGTCGCAGGTGACGTTGCGATCCCTCAGTCCCTCGGTGACATCGAGCACGACTCGCATGCCCAGGTTCTTTTCCGGGCCGCGACCCGCGACCCGCGGCCTTCCCCGTGTACACTTGCATCTTCCAAGCGTAACTGGATTTAGAGTCGCACGCCACCCACGTCTTGATCCCGTATTTCGCTGGCTTGCTGGGAATATACTGCCGAAAGGGACAACGCCCTCTAAACGGAACCAGCTGTTCGTCCACCGTTATCTCCGGCCCGGGGTTGTAGAGGGACGGCAGCCGCTCGGACCACGCGTCCCAGACCTCTCTTACGGCCGCCAGTTTGTCGGTCGCGCGTCTGGCGGGTCTCGACTCGTGGTCGTCGAATCTCAGCAGTCTAGAGTAGGCGTGAAACACTTTCAGCGGCATCGTGGCGCGGAAGATGGACCGTCCGCTCTCAGCGTCCCACAGACTGGCAGTCGCCTCGCCTCGGGACCTGTAGACGCCGGCTAAAAGCAGCAGCCCCATGTAGGCGCGAAGGTCGACGGCATCCATGCGTTTCCAGCCGTCTCCGATTTTCCGTCTTCCCTCCAAATTAGTCATCTCCAAGATGATGCGTTCTATCGACGGGGTGACGAACATGAAAAAAGCGGAGGCGATGTCGCGGGCGTGGACGAGAGAATATTCAGTCGGTCCGGGTGGGCCGGTCGACGGCGGTAACGGCGATGGCGTAGCCTCACCGCTCCTGTCTTTTCTACCCCGCTCTTGTTTATCGTACGCTACGGAGGACCATATGATTTTGTCGTGTTTTGAGAGAAAAAACAAATCTGTATCTTCTTCAGCCTGCTCCTCTCGCTCGCCTGCTATTACCCTTTCTCCTTCTTCTTCTTCTTCTTCTTCTTCTTCTTCTTCTTCTCCCCCCTCTCTTTCCATTTGCTCCTCTCTTTCTTCTGTTACCCATTCTTCTCCTTCATCTTCTTCCTCATTTTCTTCTCCTTCTTTATGCACGCCTTCGTCTTCTACCTCTCTTTCCATTTGCTCCTCTCTGTCTTCTGTTACCCATTCTTCTCCTTCTTCTTCTTCTTCTTCTTTATGCTCTCCGTCCTCTTCTACCTCTCTTTCCATTTGCTCCTCTCTGTCTTCTGTTACCCATTCTTCTCCTTCTTCTTCTTCTTCTTCTTCTTCTTTATGCTCTCCGTCCTCTTCTACCTCTCTTTCCGTTTGCTCCTCTCTGTCTTCTGATATTATCATTTCATCTTCTTTTCCTTCCTCTTCCCCGTTCGGTCGGTTACTTGCCTCATAATCCTCCTCCTCAGACACACCCTCTGCTTCTTCATCGGGATTGGCATCATCAGAGAATGCGTTAGGGTTAGGGTTAGGGGTTAGGGTTAGGGTTAGGGGTTAGGGTTAGGGTTAGGTGTGGGTAAGAGATACAGTGATAGCCCCCGCTTTCGTCTGTTGACTTGGCGGTTTGGGGTAGGCTAATCAAGGGCTTGCACTGGCCGTCGCATGTCGACCTGTCACATGTTCCCAGTCGAGTCTCCGAGCTCAATCTGTGTGTAAAAAACTATGTGTGGGTAGGAAGTTTAATTACTCAGCTCAGTTGGTATGCTATGCTGTCTATCTTTTAGACTATGTGTTTGTAGAGCAATTATTTCTTGAGGTTCAGTTAGGAATTAGAGTTGGTATGGTTACCGGTTAAAACAATAATAATAATAATAATAATAATAATAATAGTAATAACCATAATAATAATAATAATAATAATAGTAATAATTTTGTTTATTGAGAAGGACTAGGTGATATTAGTAGGGAGGGAAAAGGGTGAAATTTATCTAAGGGAGTAGGGTTAGGGTGTGTTAGTACAAAGTCTCAGAGGATGGGGAGAGGGAAACAGGTGGTCTGGATTAAAACCATTCTGTTTCTACAGGGATTCGAGTGATAGAGAGAGAATAGAACTTGCCACAGTGACTAGCCAGAGAAACTCTCCTCACCTGTTGCTTTTCAACCTCTGATACGAAAAAAGAGGGAGGGGTAATTAAGTAAAGATAGAGGTTAGTAAGGTTAGGGTTAGGGGTTAGGGTTAGATTTAGGGTTTAGGGGTTAGGGTTAGGGTTAGGGTTAGGGGTTAGGGTTAGATTTAGGGTATAGAGGTTAGGGTTAGGGTTAGGGTTAGGGTTAGGGTTAGATTAGGGTTAGGGTTAGGGTTAGGGTTAGGGGTTAGGGTTAGGGTTAGGGTATAGAGGTTAGGGTTAGGGTTAGATTTAGGGTATAGAGGTTAGGGTTAGGGTTAGGGTTAGGGGTTAGGGTTAGATTTAGGGTATAGAGGTTAGGGTTAGGGTTAGGGTTAGGGTTAGATTAGGGTTAGGGTTAGGGTTAGGATTATGGGTTAGGGTTAGGGTTAGGGTTAGGGTTAGGGTTAGGGTTAGGGTTAGGGTTAGGGGGTTAGGGTTAGGGTTAGGGTTAGGGTTAGGGTTAGGGTTAGGGTTAGGGTTAGGGTTTAGGGTTAGGGTTAGGGTTAGGGTTAGGGTTAGGGTTAGGGTTAGGGGTTAGGGTTAGGGTTAGGGTTAGGGTTAGGGTTAGGGTTAGGGGTTAGGGTTAAGGGTTAGGGTTAGGGTTAGGGTTAGGGTTAGGGTTAGGGTTAGGGTTAGGATATAGGGATATGTGCCACTTTTGACATGCCGGTTCATTGCCTTTCCCATGGATGAACCGGGCTGAGATTTGGTCTACCCCCCCATTTTCGGGTATGCTGAATCTAGAAATAGTAATGAACCAGCGATCGGACATTCCTATCAAAAGTTATGGCGAAGTGAAAATTTCCCATTGAAAATGAATGGGAGCGGAAAATGGCCAAAGTCAGTGTTTGCAAGTGTTGTACTTGTCTGGAACTGTTGAAAATGCATTGTGAGCAGGTTTCAGGCCATTTCCTGTCATTTGAGGGCGACTTTGCAAAAAGGGGTGTCATACCGCTTTTGACCAGAGGTGGCGCTGCACATGTCCGACGGTTAGGGTTAGGGTGAGACTTTGGGCAAGGGGTTAGGGTTAGGGTTGGAGCTAGGGTTAGGGTTAGGGTTGGAGCTAGGGTTAGGGTTAGGGTTGGAGCTAGGGTTAGGGTTAGGGTTGGAGCTAGGGTTAGGGTTAGGGTTAGGAAAATGTGAAGATTTTCCCAAAATCTGAAGATTTTCCTTAGGGTTAGGGTTAGGGTTAGGGTTAGGGTTAGGGTTAGGGTTAGGGTTAGGGTTAGGGTTAGGGTTAGGGGTTAGGGTTAGGGTTAGGATTACGGGAAAAGGGGGACTGTCTCCTAGGATAGGAGACAGGAGGTGCACGGTCCATCCCCCTGTTCCCCGTCCCCCACGACCCCGTTTGGTACTGCTGATTATTAGTGCGGTACGGGCGTCGACCACGCCTCCCGTACCGCACTTCAGTCCATTGTTCATGCTCGTAAGTCATGATTGTTTTTTAATCTTTTTAATTATTTATTACTATTTATTAATGTGGTGTAATTACTAAACTATTTATTTATTGGTGTATCTATCTATCTAATTTATTTATTTATTGAAATGAAGGTATTTAAAACTAAAACAGTATAACAAAATAAATGAATTGTTCTTATTTTTTTCTGCTTTTTTGTTTTTTGTGAAATAAAAATGAAATAAAATGAAATAAAAGTGAAAAAACTAAATAAAATGTCTATCAAAATGAAGAATAGAGAAATAAGAGGTGAAAAAAGTGCCCAGTCGCGACGTTTCGACCCGCTTGGGTCTTCTTCAGGCTATGGGCACAAAAGGGAATATGTCCGGACTTGTCTGAGTCTGTTTGTGAGGTGTTTGCTCTTCAGGAGACATTTGAGGAATGAGAGGCTGAGCTGTTTGTGCGTGTCTTATTTATAGGGGCGTGGGAGAGGGCAGAGCCAGACGGGGGCCCCCGGCCGTCTGGGTGCAGTTAACCCCATAAATGCCAACTAAAATTAAATGACCTGAATGTTAATGCCAAAGTAGAACTTTTTACCCTCTTTTGAAGTGATTAAATTTAATGGATTGTAATTGTAATGCCCAATTTAGAAATTTCTACCCTGTTTTTAGCTGATTAATTGTAATTTTAAGGCCCAATTTAGAATGTTTCCCCCTTCTTTTTAACAGATTAATTGAAATGAATTGTAATTTAATGCCCCTTTGAAACTTTAGTCTTTTAAATCCATATTTGCCAATTAGTATTTTAATGAAGTTGAATTTTAAAGATAGTTGTAGTGTTTTTAGGCCGTAATCCTTTTTAAATGTTAGATATGATATGCATTTTTAATATTTATGGTTTAAATGTCAAATGATTACTATTTTTAACGTATTATGAAGTTTAACAATTAATAATGAATAAAAAATAATTAATATCAATAAATTATTAGTTTTTTTAAAAGTTAGGGTTAGGGGTCAGGGCTAGGGTTAGAGAGGTTAGGGTTAGGGTTAGGGCTAGGGTTAGGTTTAGGGCTAGATCTAGGGGTTAGGGTTAGGGCCAGGGTTAGGGTTAGGTTTGATCCCGAGGGTTAGGGTTAGGGTTAGGGATAGGGTTAGGGTTAGGGTTAGGGTTAGGGTTAGGGTTAGGGGTTAGGGTTAGGGTTAGGGTTAGGGTTAGGGTTAGGGTTAGGGTTAGGGTTAGGGGTTAGGGTTAGGGTTAGGGTTAGGGTTAGGGTTAGGGTTAGGGTTTAGGGTTAGGGTTAGGGTTAGGGTTAGGGTTAGGGGTAGGGGTTAGGGTTAGGGTTAGGGTTAGGGTTAGGGTTAGGGGTTAGGGTTAGGGTTAGGGTTAGGGTTAGGGGTTAGGGGTTAGGGTTAGGGTTAGGGTTAGGGTTAGGGGTTAGGGTTAGGGTTAGGGTTAGGGTTAGGGTTAGGGGTTAGGGTTAGGGTTAGGGTTTAGGGTTTAGGGTTAGGGTTAGGGTTAGGGGTTAGGGTTAGGGTTAGGATATAGGGATATGTGCCACTTTTGACATGCCGGTTCATTGCCTTTCCCATGGATGAACCGGGCTGAGATTTGGTCTACCCCCCCATTTTCGGGTATGCTGAATCTAGAAATAGTAATGAACCAGCGATCGGACATTCCTATCAAAAGTTATGGCGAAGTGAAAATTTCCCATTGAAAATGAATGGGAGCGGAAAATGGCCAAATCGGGGTGTTTGCAAGTGTTGTACTTGTGTGGAACTGTTGAAAATGCATTGTGAGCAGGTTTCAGGCCATTTCCTGTCATTTGAGGGCGACTTTGCAAAAAGGGGTGTCATACCGCTTTTGACCAGAGGTGGTGCTGCACATGTCCGACGGTTAGGGTTAGGGTGAGACTTTGGGCAAGGGGTTAGGGTTAGGGCTGGAGCTATGGTTAGGGTTAGTTGTGGAGCTAGGGTTAGGGTTAGGGTTGGAGCTAGGGTTAGGGTTAGGGTTGGAGCTAGGGTTAGGGTTAGGGTTAGGAAAATGTGAAGATTTTCCCAAAATCTGAAGATTTTCCTAAGTGCGGACCCAATTTTTCACCTTCCAGAATTGTGTTAGGAGCACGTTTCAGGCCACGGGGAGTCCATAGAACCTGATTCTGGGTGAAGTTTTCGGGGGTTGGAGCTTTGGGGCAGGATATAGGGATATGTGCCACTTTTGACATGCCGGTTCATTGCCTTTCCCATGGATGAACCGGGCTGAGATTTGGTCTACCCCCCCATTTTCGGGTATGCTGAATCTAGAAATAGTAATGAACCAGCGATCGGACATTCCTATCAAAAGTTATGGCGAAGTGAAAATTTCCCATTGAAAATGAATGGGAGCGGAAAATGGCCAAAGTCAGTGTTTGCAAGTGTTGTACTTGTGTGGAACTGTTGAAAATGCATTGTGAGCACGTTTCAGGCCATTTCCTGTCATTTGAGGGCGACTTTGCAAAAAGGGGTGTCATACCGCTTTTGACCAGAGGTGGTGCTGCACATGTCCGACGGTTAGGGTTAGGGTGAGACTTTGGGCAAGGGGTTAGGGTTAGGGCTGGAGCTTGGTTAGGGTTAGTTGTGGAGCTAGGGTTAGGGTTAGGGTTGGAGCTAGGGTTAGGGTTAGGGTTGGAGCTAGGGTTAGGGTTAGGGTTAGGAAAATGTGAAGATTTTCCCAAAATCTGAAGATTTTCCTAAGTGCGGACCCAATTTTTCACCTTCCAGAATTGTGTTAGGAGCACGTTTCAGGCCACGGGGAGTCCATAGAACCTGATTCTGGGTGAAGTTTTCGGGGGTTGGAGCTTTGGGGCAGGATATAGGGATATGTGCCACTTTTGACATGCCGGTTCATTGCCTTTCCCATGGATGAACCGGGCTGAGATTTGGTCTACCCCCCATTTTCGGGTATGCTGAATCTAGAAATAGTAATGAACCAGCGATCGGACATTCCTATCAAAAGTTATGGCGAAGTGAAAATTTCCCATTGAAAATGAATGGGAGCGGAAAATGGCCAAAGTCAGTGTTTGCAAGTGTTGTACTTGTGTGGAACTGTTGAAAATGCATTGTGAGCACGTTTCAGGCCATTTCCTGTCATTTGAGGGCGACTTTGCAAAAGGGGTGTCATACCGCTTTTGACCAGAGGTGGTGCTGCACATGTCCGACGGTTAGGGTTAGGGTGAGACTTTGGGCAAGGGGTTAGGGTTAGGGCTGGAGCTTGGTTAGGGTTAGTTGTGGAGCTAGGGTTAGGGTTAGGGTTGGAGCTAGGGTTAGGGTTAGGGTTGGAGCTAGGGTTAGGGTTAGGGTTAGGAAAATGTGAAGATTTTCCCAAAATCTGAAGATTTTCCTAAGTGCGGACCCAATTTTTCACCTTCCAGAATTGTGTTAGGAGCACGTTTCAGGCCACGGGGAGTCCATAGAACCTGATTCTGGGTGAAGTTTTCGGGGGTTGGAGCTTTGGGGCAGGATATAGGGATATGTGCCACTTTTGACATGCCGGTTCATTGCCTTTCCCATGGATGAACCGGGCTGAGATTTGGTCTACCCCCCATTTTCGGGTATGCTGAATCTAGAAATAGTAATGAACCAGCGATCGGACATTCCTATCAAAAGTTATGGCGAAGTGAAAATTTCCCATTGAAAATGAATGGGAGCGGAAAATGGCCAAAGTCAGTGTTTGCAAGTGTTGTACTTGTGTGGAACTGTTGAAAATGCATTGTGAGCACGTTTCAGGCCATTTCCTGTCATTTGAGGGCGACTTTGCAAAAAGGGGTGTCATACCGCTTTTGACCAGAGGTGGTGCTGCACATGTCCGACGGTTAGGGTTAGGGTGAGACTTTGGGCAAGGGGTTAGGGTTAGGGCTGGAGCTCTGGTTAGGGTTAGTTGTGGAGCTAGGGTTAGGGTTAGGGTTGGAGCTAGGGTTAGGGTTAGGGTTGGAGCTAGGGTTAGGGTTAGGGTTAGGAAAATGTGAAGATTTTCCCAAAATCTGAAGATTTTCCTAAGTGCGGACCCAATTTTTCACCTTCCAGAATTGTGTTAGGAGCACGTTTCAGGCCACGGGGAGTCCATAGAACCTGATTCTGGGTGAAGTTTTGGGGGTTGGAGCTTTGGGGCAGGATATAGGGATATGTGCCACTTTTGACATGCCGGTTCATTGCCTTTCCCATGGATGAACCGGGCTGAGATTTGGTCTACCCCCCCATTTTCGGGTATGCTGAATCTAGAAATAGTAATGAACCAGCGATCGGACATTCCTATCAAAAGTTATGGCGAAGTGAAAATTTCCCATTGAAAATGAATGGGAGCGGAAAATGGCCAAATCGGGGTGTTTGCAAGTGTTGTACTTGTGTGGAACTGTTGAAAATGCATTGTGAGCAGGTTTCAGGCCATTTCCTGTCATTTGAGGGCGACTTTGCAAAAAGGGGTGTCATACCGCTTTTGACCAGAGGTGGTGCCGCACATGTCCGACGGTTAGGGTTAGGGTGAGACTTTGGGCAAGGGGTTAGGGTTAGGGCTGGAGCTCTGGTTAGGGTTAGTTGTGGAGCTAGGGTTAGGGTTAGGGTTGGAGCTAGGGTTAGGGTTAGGGTTGGAGCTAGGGTTAGGGTTAGGGTTAGGAAAATGTGAAGATTTTCCCAAAATCTGAAGATTTTCCTAAGTGCGGACCCAATTTTTCACCTTCCAGAATTGTGTTAGGAGCACGTTTCAGGCCACGGGGAGTCCATAGAACCTGATTCTGGGTGAAGTTTTCGGGGGTGGAGCTTTGGGGCAGGATATAGGGATATGTGCCACTTTTGACATGCCGGTTCATTGCCTTTCCCATGGATGAACCGGGCTGAGATTTGGTCTACCCCCCATTTTCGGGTATGCTGAATCTAGAAATAGTAATGAACCAGCGATCGGACATTCCTATCAAAAGTTATGGCGAAGTGAAAATTTCCCATTGAAAATGAATGGGAGCGGAAAATGGCCAAAGTCAGTGTTTGCAAGTGTTGTACTTGTGTGGAACTGTTGAAAATGCATTGTGAGCACGTTTCAGGCCATTTCCTGTCATTTGAGGGCGACTTTGCAAAAAGGGGTGTCATACCGCTTTTGACCAGAGGTGGTGCTGCACATGTCCGACGGTTAGGGTTAGGGTGAGACTTTGGGCAAGGGGTTAGGGTTAGGGCTGGAGCTCTGGTTAGGGTTAGTTGTGGAGCTAGGGTTAGGGTTAGGGTTGGAGCTAGGGTTAGGGTTAGGGTTGGAGCTAGGGTTAGGGTTAGGGTTAGGAAAATGTGAAGATTTTCCCAAAATCTGAAGATTTTCCTAAGTGCGGACCCAATTTTTCACCTTCCAGAATTGTGTTAGGAGCACGTTTCAGGCCACGGGGAGTCCATAGAACCTGATTCTGGGTGAAGTTTTCGGGGGTTGGAGCTTTGGGGCAGGATATAGGGATATGTGCCACTTTTGACATGCCGGTTCATTGCCTTTCCCATGGATGAACCGGGCTGAGATTTGGTCTACCCCCCATTTTCGGGTATGCTGAATCTAGAAATAGTAATGAACCAGCGATCGGACATTCCTATCAAAAGTTATGGCGAAGTGAAAATTTCCCATTGAAAATGAATGGGAGCGGAAAATGGCCAAAGTCAGTGTTTGCAAGTGTTGTACTTGTGTGGAACTGTTGAAAATGCATTGTGAGCACGTTTCAGGCCATTTCCTGTCATTTGAGGGCGACTTTGCAAAAAGGGGTGTCATACCGCTTTTGACCAGAGGTGGTGCTGCACATGTCCGACGGTTAGGGTTAGGGTGAGACTTTGGGCAAGGGGTTAGGGTTAGGGCTGGAGCTCTGGTTAGGGTTAGTTGTGGAGCTAGGGTTAGGGTTAGGGTTGGAGCTAGGGTTAGGGTTAGGGTTGGAGCTAGGGTTAGGGTTAGGGTTAGGAAAATGTGAAGATTTTCCCAAAATCTGAAGATTTTCCTAAGTGCGGACCCAATTTTTCACCTTCCAGAATTGTGTTAGGAGCACGTTTCAGGCCACGGGGAGTCCATAGAACCTGATTCTGGGTGAAGTTTTCGGGGGTTGGAGCTTTGGGGCAGGATATAGGGATATGTGCCACTTTTGACATGCCGGTTCATTGCCTTTCCCATGGATGAACCGGGCTGAGATTTGGTCTACCCCCCATTTTCGGGTATGCTGAATCTAGAAATAGTAATGAACCAGCGATCGGACATTCCTATCAAAAGTTATGGCGAAGTGAAAATTTCCCATTGAAAATGAATGGGAGCGGAAAATGGCCAAAGTCAGTGTTTGCAAGTGTTGTACTTGTGTGGAACTGTTGAAAATGCATTGTGAGCACGTTTCAGGCCATTTCCTGTCATTTGAGGGCGACTTTGCAAAAAGGGGTGTCATACCGCTTTTGACCAGAGGTGGTGCTGCACATGTCCGACGGTTAGGGTTAGGGTGAGACTTTGGGCAAGGGGTTAGGGTTAGGGCTGGAGCTCTGGTTAGGGTTAGTTGTGGAGCTAGGGTTAGGGTTAGGGTTGGAGCTAGGGTTAGGGTTAGGGTTGGAGCTAGGGTTAGGGTTAGGGTTAGGAAAATGTGAAGATTTTCCCAAAATCTGAAGATTTTCCTAAGTGCGGACCCAATTTTTCACCTTCCAGAATTGTGTTAGGAGCACGTTTCAGGCCACGGGGAGTCCATAGAACCTGATTCTGGGTGAAGTTTTCGGGGGTTGGAGCTTTGGGGCAGGATATAGGGATATGTGCCACTTTTGACATGCCGGTTCATTGCCTTTCCCATGGATGAACCGGGCTGAGATTTGGTCTACCCCCCATTTTCGGGTATGCTGAATCTAGAAATAGTAATGAACCAGCGATCGGACATTCCTATCAAAAGTTATGGCGAAGTGAAAATTTCCCATTGAAAATGAATGGGAGCGGAAAATGGCCAAAGTCAGTGTTTGCAAGTGTTGTACTTGTGTGGAACTGTTGAAAATGCATTGTGAGCACGTTTCAGGCCATTTCCTGTCATTTGAGGGCGACTTTGCAAAAAGGGGTGTCATACCGCTTTTGACCAGAGGTGGTGCTGCACATGTCCGACGGTTAGGGTTAGGGTGAGACTTTGGGCAAGGGGTTAGGGTTAGGGCTGGAGCTCTGGTTAGGGTTAGTTGTGGAGCTAGGGTTAGGGTTAGGGTTGGAGCTAGGGTTAGGGTTAGGGTTGGAGCTAGGGTTAGGGTTAGGGTTAGGAAAATGTGAAGATTTTCCCAAAATCTGAAGATTTTCCTAAGTGCGGACCCAATTTTTCACCTTCCAGAATTGTGTTAGGAGCACGTTTCAGGCCACGGGGAGTCCATAGAACCTGATTCTGGGTGAAGTTTTCGGGGGTTGGAGCTTTGGGGCAGGATATAGGGATATGTGCCACTTTTGACATGCCGGTTCATTGCCTTTCCCATGGATGAACCGGGCTGAGATTTGGTCTACCCCCCATTTTCGGGTATGCTGAATCTAGAAATAGTAATGAACCAGCGATCGGACATTCCTATCAAAAGTTATGGCGAAGTGAAAATTTCCCATTGAAAATGAATGGGAGCGGAAAATGGCCAAAGTCAGTGTTTGCAAGTGTTGTACTTGTGTGGAACTGTTGAAAATGCATTGTGAGCACGTTTCAGGCCATTTCCTGTCATTTGAGGGCGACTTTGCAAAAAGGGGTGTCATACCGCTTTTGACCAGAGGTGGTGCTGCACATGTCCGACGGTTAGGGTTAGGGTGAGACTTTGGGCAAGGGGTTAGGGTTAGGGCTGGAGCTCTGGTTAGGGTTAGTTGTGGAGCTAGGGTTAGGGTTAGGGTTGGAGCTAGGGTTAGGGTTAGGGTTGGAGCTAGGGTTAGGGTTAGGGTTAGGAAAATGTGAAGATTTTCCCAAAATCTGAAATTGAAGGGTTAGGGTTAGGGTTAGGGTTAGGGTTAGGGGTTAGGGTTGGGTTAGGGTTAGGGTTAGGGTTAGGGTTAGGGTTAGGGTTAGGGTTAGGGTTAGGGTTAGGGTTAGGGTTAGGGTTAGGGTTAGGGGTTAGGGTTAGGGGTTAGGGTTAGGGTTAGGGTTAGGGTTAGGGTTAGGGTTAGGGTTAGGGTTAGGGTTAGGGTTAGGTTAGGGTTAGGGTAGGGTTAGGGTTAGGGTTAGGGTTAGGGTTAGGGTTAGGGTTAGGGGTTAGGGTTAGGGTTAGGGTTAGGGTTAGGGTTAGGGTTAGGGTTAGGGTTAGGGTTAGGGTTAGGGTTAGGGTTAGGGTTAGGGTTAGGGGTTAGGGTTAGGGTTAGGGTTAGGGTTAGGGTTAGGGTTAGGGTTAGGGTTAGGGTTAGGGTTAGGGTTAGGGTTAGGGTTAGGGTTAGGATATAGGGATATGTGCCACTTTTGACATGCCGGTTCATTGCCTTTCCCATGGATGAACCGGGCTGAGATTTGGTCTACCCCCCCATTTTCGGGTATGCTGAATCTAGAAATAGTAATGAACCAGCGATCGGACATTCCTATCAAAAGTTATGGCGAAGTGAAAATTTCCCATTGAAAATGAATGGGAGCGGAAAATGGCCAAATCGGGGTGTTTGCAAGTGTTGTACTTGTGTGGAACTGTTGAAAATGCATTGTGAGCAGGTTTCAGGCCATTTCCTGTCATTTGAGGGCGACTTTGCAAAAAGGGGTGTCATACCGCTTTTGACCAGAGGTGGTGCTGCACATGTCCGACGGTTAGGGTTAGGGTGAGACTTTGGGCAAGGGGTTAGGGTTAGGGCTGGAGCTCTGGTTAGGGTTAGTTGTGGAGCTAGGGTTAGGGTTAGGGTTGGAGCTAGGGTTAGGGTTAGGGTTGGAGCTAGGGTTAGGGTTAGGGTTAGGAAAATGTGAAGATTTTCCCAAAATCTGAAGATTTTCCTAAGTGCGGACCCAATTTTTCACCTTCCAGAATTGTGTTAGGAGCACGTTTCAGGCCACGGGGAGTCCATAGAACCTGATTCTGGGTGAAGTTTTCGGGGGTTGGAGCTTTGGGGCAGGATATAGGGATATGTGCCACTTTTGACATGCCGGTTCATTGCCTTTCCCATGGATGAACCGGGCTGAGATTTGGTCTACCCCCCCATTTTCGGGTATGCTGAATCTAGAAATAGTAATGAACCAGCGATCGGACATTCCTATCAAAAGTTATGGCGAAGTGAAAATTTCCCATTGAAAATGAATGGGAGCGGAAAATGGCCAAAGTCAGTGTTTGCAAGTGTTGTACTTGTGTGGAACTGTTGAAAATGCATTGTGAGCACGTTTCAGGCCATTTCCTGTCATTTGAGGGCGACTTTGCAAAAAGGGGTGTCATACCGCTTTTGACCAGAGGTGGTGCCGCACATGTCCGACGGTTAGGGTTAGGGTGAGACTTTGGGCAAGGGGTTAGGGTTAGGGCTGGAGCTATGGTTAGGGTTAGTTGTGGAGCTAGGGTTAG
Source organism: Xyrichtys novacula (assembly GCA_962446985.1). Lineage (NCBI taxonomy): Eukaryota > Metazoa > Chordata > Actinopteri > Labriformes > Labridae > Xyrichtys > Xyrichtys novacula. Next base: position 36,431,195 of record OY660870.1, read on the forward strand.
GGTTAGGGTTGGAGCTAGGGTTAGGGTTAGGGTTGGAGCTAGGGTTAGGGTTAGGGTTAGGAAAATGTGAAGATTTTCCCAAAATCTGTTAGGGTTAGTTAGGGTTAGGGTTAGGGTTGGTTAGGGTTAGGGTTAGGGTAGGGTTAGGGTTAGGGTTAGGGTTAGGGTTAGGGTTAGGGTTAGGGTTAGGGTTAGGGTTAGGGTTAGGGAAGGGTTAGGTAGGGTTAGGGAGGGTTAGGGTTAGGGTTAGGGGGTTAGGGTTAGGGTTAGGGTTAGGGTTAGGGTTAGGGTTAGGGAGGGTTAGGGTTGGGTTAGGGTTAGGGTTAAGTTAGGGTTAGGGGGGGTTAGGGAGTTAGGGTTAGGGTTAGGGTTAGGATATAGGGATATGTGCCACTTTTGACATGCCGGTTCATTGCCTTTCCCATGGATGAACCGGGCTGAGATTTGGTCTACCCCCCCATTTTCGGGTATGCTGAATCTAGAAATAGTAATGAACCAGCGATCGGACATTCCTATCAAAAGTTATGGCGAAGTGAAAATTTCCCATTGAAAATGAATGGGAGCGGAAAATGGCCAAATCGGGGTGTTTGCAAGTGTTGTACTTGTCTGGAACTGTTGAAAATGCATTGTGAGCACGTTTCAGGCCATTTCCTGTCATTTGAGGGCGACTTTGCAAAAAGGGGTGTCATACCGCTTTTGACCAGAGGTGGTGCTGCACATGTCCGACGGTTAGGGTTAGGGTGAGACTTTGGGCAAGGGGTTAGGGTTAGGGCTGGAGCTCTGGTTAGGGTTAGTTGTGGAGCTAGGGTTAGGGTTAGGGTTGGAGCTAGGGTTAGGGTTAGGGTTGGAGCTAGGGTTAGGGTTAGGGTTAGGAAAATGTGAAGATTTTCCCAAAATGTGAAGATTTTCCTAAGTGCGGACCCAATTTTTCACCTTCCAGAATTGTGTTAGGAGCACGTTTCAGGCCACGGGGAGTCCATAGAACCTGATTCTGGGTGAAGTTTTCGGGGGTTGGAGCTTTGGGGCAGGATATAGGGATATGTGCCACTTTTGACATGCCGGTTCATTGCCTTTCCCATGGATGAACCGGGCTGAGATTTGGTCTACCCCCCCATTTTCGGGTATGCTGAATCTAGAAATAGTAATGAACCAGCGATCGGACATTCCTATCAAAAGTTATGGCGAAGTGAAAATTTCCCATTGAAAATGAATGGGAGCGGAAAATGGCCAAATCGGGGTGTTTGCAAGTGTTGTACTTGTCTGGAACTGTTGAAAATGCATTGTGAGCACGTTTCAGGCCATTTCCTGTCATTTGAGGGCGACTTTGCAAAAAGGGGTGTCATACCGCTTTTGACCAGAGGTGGTGCTGCACATGTCCGACGGTTAGGGTTAGGGTGAGACTTTGGGCAAGGGGTTAGGGTTAGGGCTGGAGCTCTGGTTAGGGTTAGTTGTGGAGCTAGGGTTAGGGTTAGGGTTGGAGCTAGGGTTAGGGTTAGGGTTGGAGCTAGGGTTAGGGTTAGGGTTAGGAAAATGTGAAGATTTTCCCCAAATCTGAAGATTTTCCTAAGTGCGGACCCAATTTTTCACCTTCCAGAATTGTGTTAGGAGCACGTTTCAGGCCACGGGGAGTCCATAGAACCTGATTCTGGGTGAAGTTTTCGGGGGTTGGAGCTTTGGGGCAGGATATAGGGATATGTGCCACTTTTGACATGCCGGTTCATTGCCTTTCCCATGGATGAACCGGGCTGAGATTTGGTCTACCCCCCATTTTCGGGTATGCTGAATCTAGAAATAGTAATGAACCAGCGATCGGACATTCCTATCAAAAGTTATGGCGAAGTGAAAATTTCCCATTGAAAATGAATGGGAGCGGAAAATGGCCAAAGTCAGTGTTTGCAAGTGTTGTACTTGTGTGGAACTGTTGAAAATGCATTGTGAGCACGTTTCAGGCCATTTCCTGTCATTTGAGGGCGACTTTGCAAAAAGGGGTGTCATACCGCTTTTGACCAGAGGTGGTGCTGCACATGTCCGACGGTTAGGGTTAGGGTGAGACTTTGGGCAAGGGGTTAGGGTTAGGGCTGGAGCTCTGGTTAGGGTTAGTTGTGGAGCTAGGGTTAGGGTTAGGGTTGGAGCTAGGGTTAGGGTTAGGGTTGGAGCTAGGGTTAGGGTTAGGGTTAGGAAAATGTGAAGATTTTCCCAAAATCTGAAGATTTTCCTAAGTGCGGACCCAATTTTTCACCTTCCAGAATTGTGTTAGGAGCACGTTTCAGGCCACGGGGAGTCCATAGAACCTGATTCTGGGTGAAGTTTTCGGGGGTTGGAGCTTTGGGGCAGGATATAGGGATATGTGCCACTTTTGACATGCCGGTTCATTGCCTTTCCCATGGATGAACCGGGCTGAGATTTGGTCTACCCCCCCATTTTCGGGTATGCTGAATCTAGAAATAGTAATGAACCAGCGATCGGACATTCCTATCAAAAGTTATGGCGAAGTGAAAATTTCCCATTGAAAATGAATGGGAGCGGAAAATGGCCAAAGTCAGTGTTTGCAAGTGTTGTACTTGTGTGGAACTGTTGAAAATGCATTGTGAGCACGTTTCAGGCCATTTCCTGTCATTTGAGGGCGACTTTGCAAAAAGGGGTGTCATACCGCTTTTGACCAGAGGTGGTGCTGCACATGTCCGACGGTTAGGGTTAGGGTGAGACTTTGGGCAAGGGGTTAGGGTTAGGGCTGGAGCTCTGGTTAGGGTTAGTTGTGGAGCTAGGGTTAGGGTTAGGGTTGGAGCTAGGGTTAGGGTTAGGGTTGGAGCTAGGGTTAGGGTTAGGGTTAGGAAAATGTGAAGATTTTCCCAAAATCTGAAGATTTTCCTAAGTGCGGACCCAATTTTTCACCTTCCAGAATTGTGTTAGGAGCACGTTTCAGGCCACGGGGAGTCCATAGAACCTGATTCTGGGTGAAGTTTTCGGGGGTTGGAGCTTTGGGGCAGGATATAGGGATATGTGCCACTTTTGACATGCCGGTTCATTGCCTTTCCCATGGATGAACCGGGCTGAGATTTGGTCTACCCCCCCATTTTCGGGTATGCTGAATCTAGAAATAGTAATGAACCAGCGATCGGACATTCCTATCAAAAGTTATGGCGAAGTGAAAATTTCCCATTGAAAATGAATGGGAGCGGAAAATGGCCAAAGTCAGTGTTTGCAAGTGTTGTACTTGTGTGGAACTGTTGAAAATGCATTGTGAGCACGTTTCAGGCCATTTCCTGTCATTTGAGGGCGACTTTGCAAAAAGGGGTGTCATACCGCTTTTGACCAGAGGTGGTGCTGCACATGTCCGACGGTTAGGGTTAGGGTGAGACTTTGGGCAAGGGGTTAGGGTTAGGGCTGGAGCTCTGGTTAGGGTTAGTTGTGGAGCTAGGGTTAGGGTTAGGGTTGGAGCTAGGGTTAGGGTTAGGGTTGGAGCTAGGGTTAGGGTTAGGGTTAGGAAAATGTGAAGATTTTCCCAAAATCTGAAGATTTTCCTAAGTGCGGACCCAATTTTTCACCTTCCAGAATTGTGTTAGGAGCACGTTTCAGGCCACGGGGAGTCCATAGAACCTGATTCTGGGTGAAGTTTTCGGGGGTTGGAGCTTTGGGGCAGGATATAGGGATATGTGCCACTTTTGACATGGCGGTTCATTGCCTTTCCCATGGATGAACCGGGCTGAGATTTGGTCTACCCCCCCATTTTCGGGTATGCTGAATCTAGAAATAGTAATGAACCAGCGATCGGACATTCCTATCAAAAGTTATGGCGAAGTGAAAATTTCCCATTGAAAATGAATGGGAGCGGAAAATGGCCAAAGTCAGTGTTTGCAAGTGTTGTACTTGTGTGGAACTGTTGAAAATGCATTGTGAGCACGTTTCAGGCCATTTCCTGTCATTTGAGGGCGACTTTGCAAAAAGGGGTGTCATACCGCTTTTGACCAGAGGTGGTGCTGCACATGTCCGACGGTTAGGGTTAGGGTGAGACTTTGGGCAAGGGGTTAGGGTTAGGGCTGGAGCTGGTTAGGGTTAGTTGTGGAGCTAGGGTTAGGGTTAGGGTTGGAGCTAGGGTTAGGGTTAGGGTTGGAGCTAGGGTTAGGGTTAGGGTTAGGAAAATGTGAAGATTTTCCCAAAATCTGAAGATTTTCCTAAGTGCGGACCCAATTTTTCACCTTCCAGAATTGTGTTAGGAGCACGTTTCAGGCCACGGGGAGTCCATAGAACCTGATTCTGGGTGAAGTTTTCGGGGGTTGGAGCTTTGGGGCAGGATATAGGGATATGTGCCACTTTTGACATGGCGGTTCATTGCCTTTCCCATGGATGAACCGGGCTGAGATTTGGTCTACCCCCCATTTTCGGGTATGCTGAATCTAGAAATAGTAATGAACCAGCGATCGGACATTCCTATCAAAAGTTATGGCGAAGTGAAAATTTCCCATTGAAAATGAATGGGAGCGGAAAATGGCCAAAGTCAGTGTTTGCAAGTGTTGTACTTGTGTGGAACTGTTGAAAATGCATTGTGAGCACGTTTCAGGCCATTTCCTGTCATTTGAGGGCGACTTTGCAAAAAGGGGTGTCATACCGCTTTTGACCAGAGGTGGTGCTGCACATGTCCGACGGTTAGGGTTAGGGTGAGACTTTGGGCAAGGGGTTAGGGTTAGGGCTGGAGCTGGTTAGGGTTAGGGTTGGAGCTAGGGTTAGGGTTAGGGTTGGAGCTAGGGTTAGGGTTAGGGTTGGAGCTAGGGTTAGGGTTAGGGTTAGGAAAATGTGAAGATTTTCCCAAAATCTGAAGATTTTCCTAAGTGCGGACCCAATTTTTCACCTTCCAGAATTGTGTTAGGAGCACGTTTCAGGCCACGGGGAGTCCATAGAACCTGATTCTGGGTGAAGTTTTCGGGGGTTGGAGCTTTGGGGCAGGATATAGGGATATGTGCCACTTTTGACATGGCGGTTCATTGCCTTTCCCATGGATGAACCGGGCTGAGATTTGGTCTACCCCCCATTTTCGGGTATGCTGAATCTAGAAATAGTAATGAACCAGCGATCGGACATTCCTATCAAAAGTTATGGCGAAGTGAAAATTTCCCATTGAAAATGAATGGGAGCGGAAAATGGCCAAAGTCAGTGTTTGCAAGTGTTGTACTTGTGTGGAACTGTTGAAAATGCATTGTGAGCACGTTTCAGGCCATTTCCTGTCATTTGAGGGCGACTTTGCAAAAAGGGGTGTCATACCGCTTTTGACCAGAGGTGGTGCTGCACATGTCCGACGGTTAGGGTTAGGGTGAGACTTTGGGCAAGGGGTTAGGGTTAGGGTTGGAGCTAGGGTTAGGGTTAGTTGTGGAGCTAGGGTTAGGGTTAGGGTTGGAGCTAGGGTTAGGGTTAGGGTTGGAGCTAGGGTTAGGGTTAGGGTTAGGAAAATGTGAAGATTTTCCCAAAATCTGAAGATTTTCCTAAGTGCGGACCCAATTTTTCACCTTCCAGAATTGTGTTAGGAGCACGTTTCAGGCCACGGGGAGTCCATAGAACCTGATTCTGGGTGAAGTTTTCGGGGGTTGGAGCTTTGGGGCAGGATATAGGGATATGTGCCACTTTTGACATGGCCGGTTCATTGCCTTTCCCATGGATGAACCGGGCTGAGATTTGGTCTACCCCCCATTTTCGGGTATGCTGAATCTAGAAATAGTAATGAACCAGCGATCGGACATTCCTATCAAAAGTTATGGCGAAGTGAAAATTTCCCATTGAAAATGAATGGGAGCGGAAAATGGCCAAAGTCAGTGTTTGCAAGTGTTGTACTTGTGTGGAACTGTTGAAAATGCATTGTGAGCACGTTTCAGGCCATTTCCTGTCATTTGAGGGCGACTTTGCAAAAAGGGGTGTCATACCGCTTTTGACCAGAGGTGGTGCGCTGCACATGTCCGACGGTTAGGGTTAGGGTGAGACTTTGGGCAAGGGGTTAGGGTTAGGGTTGGAGCTTGGTTAGGGTTAGGGTGGAGCTAGGGTTAGGGTTAGGGTTGGAGCTAGGGTTAGGGTTAGGGTTGGAGCTAGGGTTAGGGTTAGGGTTAGGAAAATGTGAAGATTTTCCCAAAATCTGAAGATTTTCCTAAGTGCGGACCCAATTTTTCACCTTCCAGAATTGTGTTAGGAGCACGTTTCAGGCCACGGGGAGTCCATAGAACCTGATTCTGGGTGAAGTTTTCGGGGGTTGGAGCTTTGGGGCAGGATATAGGGATATGTGCCACTTTTGACATGGCGGTTCATTGCCTTTCCCATGGATGAACCGGGCTGAGATTTGGTCTACCCCCCATTTTCGGGTATGCTGAATCTAGAAATAGTAATGAACCAGCGATCGGACATTCCTATCAAAAGTTATGGCGAAGTGAAAATTTCCCATTGAAAATGAATGGGAGCGGAAAATGGCCAAAGTCAGTGTTTGCAAGTGTTGTACTTGTGTGGAACTGTTGAAAATGCATTGTGAGCACGTTTCAGGCCATTTCCTGTCATTTGAGGGCGACTTTGCAAAAAGGGGTGTCATACCGCTTTTGACCAGAGGTGGTGCTGCACATGTCCGACGGTTAGGGTTAGGGTGAGACTTTGGGCAAGGGGTTAGGGTTAGGGCTGGAGCTAGGGTTAGGGTTAGGGTTGGAGCTAGGGTTAGGGTTAGGGTTGGAGCTAGGGTTAGGGTTAGGGTTGGAGCTAGGGTTAGGGTTAGGGTTAGGAAAATGTGAAGATTTTCCCAAAATCTGAAGATTTTCCTAAGTGCGGACCCAATTTTTCACCTTCCAGAATTGTGTTAGGAGCACGTTTCAGGCCACGGGGAGTCCATAGAACCTGATTCTGGGTGAAGTTTTCGGGGGTTGGAGCTTTGGGGCAGGATATAGGGATATGTGCCACTTTTGACATGGCGGTTCATTGCCTTTCCCATGGATGAACCGGGCTGAGATTTGGTCTACCCCCCATTTTCGGGTATGCTGAATCTAGAAATAGTAATGAACCAGCGATCGGACATTCCTATCAAAAGTTATGGCGAAGTGAAAATTTCCCATTGAAAATGAATGGGAGCGGAAAATGGCCAAAGTCAGTGTTTGCAAGTGTTGTACTTGTGTGGAACTGTTGAAAATGCATTGTGAGCACGTTTCAGGCCATTTCCTGTCATTTGAGGGCGACTTTGCAAAAAGGGGTGTCATACCGCTTTTGACCAGAGGTGGTGCTGCACATGTCCGACGGTTAGGGTTAGGGTGAGACTTTGGGCAAGGGGTTAGGGTTAGGGTTGGAGCTTGGTTAGGGTTAGGGTGGAGCTAGGGTTAGGGTTAGGGTTGGAGCTAGGGTTAGGGTTAGGGTTGGAGCTAGGGTTAGGGTTAGGGTTAGGAAAATGTGAAGATTTTCCCAAAATCTGAAGATTTTCCTAAGTGCGGACCCAATTTTTCACCTTCCAGAATTGTGTTAGGAGCACGTTTCAGGCCACGGGGAGTCCATAGAACCTGATTCTGGGTGAAGTTTTCGGGGGTTGGAGCTTTGGGGCAGGATATAGGGATATGTGCCACTTTTGACATGCCGGTTCATTGCCTTTCCCATGGATGAACCGGGCTGAGATTTGGTCTACCCCCCATTTTCGGGTATGCTGAATCTAGAAATAGTAATGAACCAGCGATCGGACATTCCTATCAAAAGTTATGGCGAAGTGAAAATTTCCCATTGAAAATGAATGGGAGCGGAAAATGGCCAAAGTCAGTGTTTGCAAGTGTTGTACTTGTGTGGAACTGTTGAAAATGCATTGTGAGCACGTTTCAGGCCATTTCCTGTCATTTGAGGGCGACTTTGCAAAAAGGGGTGTCATACCGCTTTTGACCAGAGGTGGTGCTGCACATGTCCGACGGTTAGGGTTAGGGTGAGACTTTGGGCAAGGGGTTAGGGTTAGGGCTGGAGCTAGGGTTAGGGTTAGGGTGGAGCTAGGGTTAGGGTTAGGGTTGGAGCTAGGGTTAGGGTTAGGGTTGGAGCTAGGGTTAGGGTTAGGGTTAGGAAAATGTGAAGATTTTCCCAAAATCTGAAGATTTTCCTAAGTGCGGACCCAATTTTTCACCTTCCAGAATTGTGTTAGGAGCACGTTTCAGGCCACGGGGAGTCCATAGAACCTGATTCTGGGTGAAGTTTTCGGGGGTTGGAGCTTTGGGGCAGGATATAGGGATATGTGCCACTTTTGACATGCCGGTTCATTGCCTTTCCCATGGATGAACCGGGCTGAGATTTGGTCTACCCCCCATTTTCGGGTATGCTGAATCTAGAAATAGTAATGAACCAGCGATCGGACATTCCTATCAAAAGTTATGGCGAAGTGAAAATTTCCCATTGAAAATGAATGGGAGCGGAAAATGGCCAAAGTCAGTGTTTGCAAGTGTTGTACTTGTGTGGAACTGTTGAAAATGCATTGTGAGCACGTTTCAGGCCATTTCCTGTCATTTGAGGGCGACTTTGCAAAAAGGGGTGTCATACCGCTTTTGACCAGAGGTGGTGCCGCACATGTCCGACGGTTAGGGTTAGGGTGAGACTTTGGGCAAGGGGTTAGGGTTAGGGCTGGAGCTCTGGTTAGGGTTAGTTGTGGAGCTAGGGTTAGGGTTAGGGTTGGAGCTAGGGTTAGGGCTAGGGTTAGGGTTAGGGTTGGAGCTAGGGTTAGGGTTAGGGTTAGGAAAATGTGAAGATTTTCCCAAAATCTGAAGAGTTAGGGTTAGGGTTAGGGTTAGGGTTAGGGTTAGGGTTAGGGGTTAGGGTTAGGGTTAGGGTTAGGGTTAGGGTTAGGGTTAGGGTTAGGGTTAGGGTTAGGGTTAGGGTTAGGGTTAGGGTTAGGGTTAGGGTTAGGGTTAGGGTTAGGGTTAGGGTTAGGGTTAGGGTTAGGGTTAGGGTTAGGGGTTAGGGTTAGGGTTAGGGTTAGGGTTAGGGTTAGGGTTAGGGTTAGGGTTAGGGTTAGGGTTAGGGTTAGGGTTAGGGTTAGGGTTAGGGTTAGGGTTAGGGGTTAGGGTTAGGGTTAGGGTTAGGGTTAGGGTTAGGGTTAGGGTTAGGGTTAGGGTTAGGGTTAGGGTTAGGGTTAGGGTTAGGGTTAGGGTTAGGGTTAGGGGTTAGGGTTAGGGTTAGGGTTAGGGTTAGGGTTAGGGTTAGGGTTAGGGTTAGGGTTAGGGTTAGGGTTAGGGGTTAGGGTTAGGGTTAGGGTTAGGGTTAGGGTTAGGGTTAGGGTTAGGGTTAGGGTTAGGGTTAGGGTTAGGGTTAGGGTTAGGGTTAGGTTAGGGTTAGGGTTAGGGTTAGGGTTAGGGTTAGGGTTAGGGTTAGGGTTAGGGTTAGGGTTAGGGTTAGGGGGTTAGGGTTAGGGTTAGGGTTAGGGTTAGGGTTAGGGGTTAGGGTTAGGGTTAGGGTTAGGGTTAGGGTTAGGGTTAGGGTTAGGGTTAGGGGTTAGGGTTAGGGTTAGGGTTAGGGTTAGGGTTAGGGTTAGGGTTAGGGTTAGGGTTAGGGTTAGGGTTAGGGTTAGGGTTAGGGTTAGGGTTAGGGTTAGGGTTAGGGTTAGGGTTAGGGTTAGGGTTAGGGTTAGGGTTAGGGTTAGGGTTAGGGTTAGGGTTAGGGTTAGGGTTAGGGGTTAGGGTTAGGGTTAGGGTTAGGGTTAGGGTTAGGGTTAGGGTTAGGGTTAGGGTTAGGGTTAGGGTTAGGGTTAGGGTTAGGGTTAGGGTTAGGGTTAGGGTTAGGGTTAGGGTTAGGGTTAGGGTTAGGGTTAGGGTTAGGGTTAGGGTTAGGGTTAGGGTTAGGGTTAGGGTTAGGGTTAGGGTTAGGGTTAGGGTTAGGGTTAGGGTTAGGGTTAGGGTTAGGGTTAGGGTTAGGGTTAGGGTTAGGGTTAGGGTTAGGGTTAGGGTTAGGGGTTAGGGTTAGGGTTAGGGTTAGGGTTAGGATATAGGGATATGTGCCACTTTTGACATGCCGGTTCATTGCCTTTCCCATGGATGAACCGGGCTGAGATTTGGTCTACCCCCCCATTTTCGGGTATGCTGAATCTAGAAATAGTAATGAACCAGCGATCGGACATTCCTATCAAAAGTTATGGCGAAGTGAAAATTTCCCATTGAAAATGAATGGGAGCGGAAAATGGCCAAATCGGGGTGTTTGCAAGTGTTGTACTTGTGTGGAACTGTTGAAAATGCATTGTGAGCAGGTTTCAGGCCATTTCCTGTCATTTGAGGGCGACTTTGCAAAAAGGGGTGTCATACCGCTTTTGACCAGAGGTGGTGCCGCACATGTCCGACGGTTAGGGTTAGGGTGAGACTTTGGGCAAGGGGTTAGGGTTAGGGCTGGAGCTCTGGTTAGGGTTAGTTGTGGAGCTAGGGTTAGGGTTAGGGTTGGAGCTAGGGTTAGGGTTAGGGTTGGAGCTAGGGTTAGGGTTAGGGTTAGGAAAATGTGAAGATTTTCCCAAAATCTGAAGATTTTCCTAAGTGCGGACCCAATTTTTCACCTTCCAGAATTGTGTTAGGAGCACGTTTCAGGCCACGGGGAGTCCATAGAACCTGATTCTGGGTGAAGTTTTCGGGGGTTGGAGCTTTGGGGCAGGATATAGGGATATGTGCCACTTTTGACATGCCGGTTCATTGCCTTTCCCATGGATGAACCGGGCTGAGATTTGGTCTACCCCCCATTTTCGGGTATGCTGAATCTAGAAATAGTAATGAACCAGCGATCGGACATTCCTATCAAAAGTTATGGCGAAGTGAAAATTTCCCATTGAAAATGAATGGGAGCGGAAAAATGGCCAAATCAGTGTTTGCAAGTGTTGTACTTGTGTGGAACTGTTGAAAATGCATTGTGAGCACGTTTCAGGCCATTTCCTGTCATTTGAGGGCGACTTTGCAAAAAGGGGTGTCATACCGCTTTTGACCAGAGGTGGTGCTGCACATGTCCGACGGTTAGGGTTAGGGTGAGACTTTGGGCAAGGGGTTAGGGTTAGGGCTGGAGCTCTGGTTAGGGTTAGTTGTGGAGCTAGGGTTAGGGTTAGGGTTGGAGCTAGGGTTAGGGTTAGGGTTGGAGCTAGGGTTAGGGTTAGGGTTAGGAAAATGTGAAGATTTTCCCAAAATCTGAAGATTTTCCTAAGTGCGGACCCAATTTTTCACCTTCCAGAATTGTGTTAGGAGCACGTTTCAGGCCACGGGGAGTCCATAGAACCTGATTCTGGGTGAAGTTTTCGGGGGTTGGAGCTTTGGGGCAGGATATAGGGATATGTGCCACTTTTGACATGCCGGTTCATTGCCTTTCCCATG